>OY292534.1:1480965-2080965 GCA_958496365.1 Subacronicta megacephala
GTATTCATATTATCCTTTCATCCACTGGCAACTTATTTCACCTTAGTTTCACACGATGAAACTATGGGTGCTCGGCAGTGCACCCGACAAGTTCGTTTGAGATTACGCTTTGTTTAAAAATATGTAAATGGAACTGATGAAATAATTACAATAGGGCGCGATCTCGAATGAAGTTCGTAGTCCTCAAAATCGATTAAAGTATTGATTTTAGTAAAAAAATATTGTACAAGTAGTTTGATCTGACATGTGTTTTGATGTATTCATAAGATTGAATGCCGATAAAAAAAATCTTGTGTTCAACAATATCCAATATAAATTTAAAATGGATATCCTACATGGCCATTTTAATTAATAACATAATAAAAAATAATTTAAATTTTAGTGTCAATTTTGTTTTTACTATAAATACTCAGTGTACATGAATTAAATGGCATACTTTTTTTCATAAGCCGGAATGGCATTTTCTTGTATAAAAAAACGATAAATCATTGACTACCTACAGTTAAAAAAACCACAACTAAGAAGAATGCTAATAAATTTAATTTAACCTAGTGGCTAAAGACAATTTAAATTATTGGAAAGTGCAATACTGTTTTTATTAGTTGTAGATTTTTTTAATGAAAAGTGCAATATTTTTTCTACCTAAATTATTTTGTAGGTACACAATAAGTTACAAAACTATCATGTGAATTTGAATAATGAAGACGTGTTTTGGAGTCTCAAGACATGCCAACCTCACGAGCTTATTCGACTGCAAGTAAAATTCCGATAAACCTCGTCCGTACACCGTGCCAAGTTTATTAAAAGAAATGCATTATTTTGGGAAAAGGCCTATTTACACGACACTTAACAGTAGGTGCATAGACCATATAATAATAATAATAACATTTGGACAGGTCCATATGCTGTTCCGTGTGTTTTGTTATTGTACGAAGTCAGCATTTAAAAGGTTTAGTAAAATTTTAAACGTTAGTCGTGATTACATGGGGTCCAAATTTGTTATTTTAATTGTATCTGAATGGTTATCAAAGTGTGATAGTAATGATGGAAAGATTTGGTAGACATAACTGTAAAAATAATTTCCTATTTTGAATTTATTATTTGAAACCAGTCAAACCAATCCGATGACGTTGAAAGATGATTTTGGCACAATAACATAGTAAGTTTAGGGCCCTGGTTATTTCAAGATGTGATTTTTTTTTCTAAACGATTGGTATAGTCGCGTACTAATAAGTATCGTGCAAATAAGTCTTAATATCGTGACAGACACATACCCTGATTTATAAACAAAACTTGTGTATTTACGTATTTTATATTGTTTTTACATCTAATACACGTATACCACCTTATTTTAAAATAAGGCTTTAAAGTATATCGAATATTAATATTTAAACTATGTATGCAGTTATTTATTTTTGAAAATAACCCTTATACATAGAAATAAGTCGTATACAGGCTGTATAGATAAATTAAACGAGTTTAAAAAGGTGATTGTTGATCCAATTAATATTTTAAGAAATCCGATACACAATTGCGTTATTAAAATCTGTTTTAGTTTATAATGTACACCTCGTAGTATACCTTAGTAGTTACTTGTTGGTAGTAAACAATGGACACATCCATCGCCACTTCACTGTTGACTATTGTGATCCGAACACATTACATCCAGACCGGTTTCGAGTATTCTATTCGGTATTCTATCTAAAACACTACTTGAAGATGTACGTAGACTGGTGAAAAATAGCAGATGAGTACTGCGTTCGTGCCAGGCTAATATTTTGCGTCATTTGTAAACAATGCATCGCGTTGCTAATCGATATACACAGGTACAGTATGGCCATTGTAACTTTGCCTCTCTGAAGTTGTAAGCAAAGTGACGCAGTATTCGAATCTAGAATGAAATCGGCGTAAGCGCGGTCAGGGGAGGGGTCATTGCGTGTCATCTTACGCCATGTCAATATACATATATGTCCCGCTTACTCAATTCGGAATATAGTTGTTTATTTTGAGCATTCGGAAGAGCTAACTTCAGAAGGGTACAGTTACATTACTCAACTGTAGTACGAAGACGAAAATCGTTTTTCTTTACGAGAGGAAACGAAAGATTATATTGTTGTAATTCGATCATAAGTACTTTTCTATAAGATTTTTATTGTAATGAGACTGGTTTTAACGTTGTTAATAATAAATTTGGTATAAATCATATTAATTCTCAGTCTGCATTCCTGAGCAACAATAAAATAGGTATCATTACTGTTTAACTTATAAATTTATTAACATTTTAGGCGCCTGTCTCACCAATCTTAATGTAAAAAAAATATTTTTAAGATAATGTTATCTAAACTAAGATTTCTTATAAGAATATATTTTAGAAAAGAATAGCTATAATTCGGTGCATGGAAGTGCGCACCGCCAAGTTATTGAATAAAATCTTATAAACTAGTGTTTAAGTATTTATCTGACAATTATTTTTAAATTTTTGGTGAGACAAGTGTTTGAAAACATTTATTTTGTTAGTATCTTTTTGGATAAATATCTTAATTAATCTTTTATTGAAATTATTTTTTTACGAAACTCGGCAATTGATTCGTTTTTCTTTCACCATGAATCGATAAACACATGCAACAAGCAATATTATAGGCTATGATAGCCTTATATTTGCCATACGCTACTAAAAAAAGAGGCAATGTATTTTTTGTATTCATTCTGTAAATCGTAGAAAGAGGAATGCGTCACAAAATGGAGATACTCGTAAAATTATATTAATTTCAATGATGTTTACTTTTGTTTAAATTCAATGTATTATTTATTTTAAAATTATATAATATGGAGAAATGTGAACTGTCGATCCTGTAACTTCGTGCAATGTTTGTGCAATATGTGTTAGATACTAAGTCAGTGCTCGCCTAGTGCAATATATTGTAAATAAATCGATTTAATGATATAATCAATCATATTTAATGTGTTTTATTTCAACTGCACTCTGTATTAACCTTTATGCGGTCGCCAGCACATCAAGTTACTACAAAATGTCAAATTTTCTCAGTGAACTTTGAACCTTAATATCTTGATAATTAAGCTATAGCTTGATGTGTATGTGATGTGGCTAAAGACCGCTTTTTTCTTCCCTTTCTCTAGGGCCACGGCCTTGGGATTGGACCATGACATGTTTAGCATTAACTGAGCCCCTTTAAAGAGCAAATAAGTATTACCTGGGCGATCGAGGTCTACTCATGAACCCAACCCTAAATATATTTTATTTATAGCAACATCGTCCCACCCACACGCAAAATACGCGCTTAGTCGTGGAGTTGCGGAAAATAGCCCGCTATACCAATACCAATATATTTTATTGTCAAGTCAAGTTGTTGCTCTGTAGGTTGAAAACACAGAGAAAACTAATTTCCTAAGAAATAAGACATAGCCAGAGCAATGTTGTGTCTTGTTATAGGCAATAGGCTCGCCCTCTATTACATGGACCTAAATATACCGGCGAACTGCGGGTGTACTTACTGCTTATGCCTCTGCTTACCCACTGGGAATATAGGCGTGATGGTATTATTCATTAATTACTGGCCAACCTTATATAAATATACCGGCGGCGGCGGAGGCAATGAGATATCATTCACCGGTATCTACAGTATAGGCCGACCGTTTAACTCGCGTATCGCCTGCGCGGTAAGAAAGGAGCGGGGAGGGATAAATAAATAATTAAAAAAGATACTTAATATTTTATTCTTTACCAACAATGTCTATCTCGAGATAAATCTTTGGATTATTGACTCCGTGTGTAGCGTTACCCGCCCCCGCTCCCTTCTTACCGCGCAGGCGATACGCGAGTTAAACGGTCGGCCTATAGTTACCTATCGGCAAAACTCGTTGGATCTTTCACCTCATTTGCGTCATCAAAATACTGCCATATTCTAGATTCAGGTATCTACATAATCCTACCGTGTAAGGTGCCTAGAAAGTTATAAAAGTCAGTTATGCGATGTCTGACTGAATTCCGCACCAAATGTGGCTTTTTGACAGAAGTTCCGTAAATGTCACCGCATGACTTGCAAAATACCTGCGACTTTCTACCTCAAAATTTACGTTGGACATTATTTTTACTGTGAGAAATAAATACTGCTCGTAAATGTCAAGTAGGTAATTCGGCTACTTATATTCAATTTATTTAATAAAATAGCGCCTGTCTCATCAATATTAATGTAAAAATAAAAATAAAATACCGTATTAGTGACACGTTTACAGATTTAAATAATAACTAAAAATAATATAACTATTTTTAGTTCGTTCTTTTACTTAACCTGAAGGTTTAATTTTTTTAAATTTATTTTTGGCTAGGGCGTTGGACTTGCGGTCATGTGGTTGCCGGTTCGAACCCCACCTATTGCACTACCGACTTAAACCCACTTGTAATACAAGCATTTCATCTTAGTACGCGGGGTAAACAAGATTACTAGTAATTTGCGACCCACATTGCTAGTAAGCGCTTTTTGAAAAAAAAAAACAAACGAGTTACGCCACTGACGGCAACTATGCTTCTGACGTCGGTATTTTATTCCTTAGAGATAAAGGCAAATTTTAATGAAGATAATTATGAACAGTCTGTTGACTCCGATATTTATTATGCTGATTGTATACTCAGAGATTATAACTTGAATTAAATGTTATCTTTAAATAATTTCTATCACATTTAAAGCAAAACTCCCAAAGCACGTCATCCACAGCGTAGCATGCCACTAGCATGGCACCCGAGGTATGACGTACACGACAGGACATCCGATCATTACATTCGAGGTCGACTACCGGCCCGGGAATGACATCCGAGGTATGAAAACCCCTGTAAGACATCCTAGACATCAACAACAGGTTTATAGGATTAAATTGTCATAGAACAGGAAAATTCTGTTATTTAAAAAACGTTCAAAATATAATTGGAATTTAATCACTATGTGGCAAATATCAATATTCAGATGATTTTTCGGTTGTTCACTATAGTAATTTAAATATAATTATTACTCGTACATATTTTTTTATCGCCAGAGATTCGTCATTTTATGATACATTGAGACTAGATTTGAATTATATTTAGAACGTGTTTTAAGTACCAGGATTTCCTTCCACGACAACATCCTAGGTATGACATCCAAGGTATGAACATCCGGGGCGAGGCATCCAAGGCATGTCCTTCACGACATCTGTCAAGGGTACGAAACTTGAGACTTCAATCTAGATTCACTTCAAGCTACTTATATTTAACTTCCATCTAGTTTTAATTCAAGTTATAATCTACTTCTAGGTTTTTCTTAGTTTAAGAGATCAGCTTATACTGGATAGGTATGGCATGTTTTGTGCTTTATGCTCTCACAAGTCTATGGTGTGAGCTTATTTCTGTTGACCACAAGTCTTAAGCTCTGAGCTGATACTGAGAATTTTCTAATGAAATAGCACTTTACCCTACCAGAGCATCAAACTCAGAACTCACGCTTTTATACATTACACGAATGAGCGAGCTAAATATTTGGTGTAAATATAACTAAAACAATCATACCTACTTGATCGTTTCGGTATTAGCGGGTACTTAGTTAATTTTTAAATATTTATTAGATGAACAGCTTCGTCTTCACTTACCCCAAAGTCCAGGACTGCTAACTCCTCAGATTTACACTGCACAATACTACAAATACAATTTCGCATTATTTAATGCTAAAATATAATAAAAAGTAAACTAATTTATGATAATTTCTTTTTATTCATTTATATCGGGGGCGATTAGGTAATGACATTAAATGACACAGCGGTCATTAAAAATTATCATCAGTCTGTTAAAATAATAAAAAAAAACAAAAAAGTAAAACCGCCTTATAAAAATTATAAAATAATTTTGTCTAAAACAGTTTGGGAAGTCGGTGACTTCTATTTGAGTGGTTCTTTTGTTTCGCCACCGACTTCCCAAACTGTTTTCGACAAAATTATTTTATATTTTTTTGAAGGCGGTTCTACTTTTTTGTTAAAAGTAATTTAATATTTTAATTTTGAGTGAAAAGTTTTGTTTATAAGTACTTGTTAGCCAACTAAACGCACTGATCCAATAAGACAGCGATGTATCGGAGTAAACGATAATATCATCGATGTAAACAATTTTTAGATTTTTGTTGATATTTTTAAAACTACCTACTCAACCCATTTCGATAAAATTTGAACGGGACCACCTCTGAAGTATGACCTACCAAAAAAAGAAATCAGGCTTATACTGCCGTGGCATATTTACAGACGTACATAGTACGGGTTTATCCTTAACGATATCATTCATAAACTCAGTCAACACAAACTATAACACAAGCTGTTGCTATTCACCCCTTTAGTCGTTGTAAGTAATCCCAGCAGGCGTTGTTAATGACCCGGTTTCATAAAAAAAAACTCAATAATAATATTTTTCTATCGTATTTTTGCAAAAATATATACTTATTGTACTACTTACATGTTTATTTAATCAGTTTCGCAAGACACGGAGCTATAAGATTTAACCACACAGATGCTAGGATTGTTTAAAAATAATATAGGTATTTTAGAAAAGAATAGTATATCAGTGCATGGCCCATACCGAAGACGTGGACACACTCGTAAATACACGCATTTAGCTTAGTACGAGGGGTTAACAAGAACACTATATTGTAATGTGCGACCCACATTGCTAGCCTATTTAAAAAAAAAGGTAAAAATATATAGAAGGAGCACATGTTACGCCAAACTGAATGAGCGCTCTGAACACGATTTTCCAGAGCAAAATATACCTTTTTCCTTTGGAATTCACTTGCGTGCAAATTCCAGAGCGTTCAAGAAGTTTGGTGACATTTCTACAATGTACTTACCTCCTTTTCAAATTATCCACTTCAGACTTAGACACTTTTGTTGGCGTAGTTATTGGAGGCAATATCTTAAAACTGGATGTCTCGGCTGCACAAAGCAGCAGTGTTCATATGAAGACTGAAAGACTGACACTGATAGTGACATATCATATTTTTAAAGCGTGACTTTTTTAGTTAGAGGTACCCTCAGTTGGTATAGATTAAAGTTGGTATTTCTTAATCCACCTGCTTATTTTTTCTCGACTATTTAAAGCCAAAGTAACAAAGTATTCTTAATGTTATTTTTTGTTAATTCATAATATCTGGAAACATTTACGTAATATATAAGTACCGTTTGTTAAAATATTAAACATTCGTTTTGCAAGTACCATTTCGTCCAGAAACTTATTAAACATTTCATTGCACTAAAAATAGCGATGTTGCTATTTTAAAATATTGTTTCGACTATTGCTATCGGTTGACATTTTGTATCTTTACTTTATTTCTATGTAATCTTGTTTTGTGTTGAGAGATAAATAGAAAAGTCTTAAAGTAAGTAAAGTAAAAGTAAAGTAAATTTTATTGTTTCTGATTGAGTATATAAAGTTCTTATACATGCATATATGAGCGTAACATCAATCAGCCCTTGACGGGCATACAATAATTAAAGAATGGAATTTTACAATAATAGTTTATCCAAATTATTTACATAACATGATTATATCTTATTTTTGTATTCTAAGAATTCCTTCACAGTATAAAAACATTTATCTGTAAGCCATCTTTTTAATTGTATACGAAATACTCGTAGTGGCAATTCTCTAATTGTCTTAGGTATTTTATTATATACTTTAACACACATAAACATACTATTTCTATGTTGAAGGGTAGTTTTACATTTTGGCACAATTATTTTTGTAGAATCTCTTTGGCTGTACAGACTATTATCACATTTTTTTTCAAATAACTGTGGATGTTTCCTTACAAAGAGTCCAATTTCGAGGATATAGAGACAGCTTAATGTTAATATTTTGGTTCTTTTAAAAAGTGGTCTACATGACTCTAGAGGCTCGCTATTACATATTGCTCTTAGACATTTTTTTTGTGATAGAAAAGCATCGTTTATTAAAGTTGAATTGCCCCATAACAATAACCCATACCGCAAAACTGATCCAACATAGCCATGGTACGCTGTAATTGCTGTACTTTCTGTTGCTGTTACACGTAGATGCCTTAGTGCGTAAACAAATTTATTTATTTTTGTACAGACGTTTTTTATATGTGACTTCCAGTTGCAGTAATTATCGACAGTAATACCTAAAAACTTTATCTCATTGGTTGGATTAATAATTATATTGTTGTGTTTTAGAGTTATTCTATTTATTATTGTTTTGTAATTAGAGAATTGAATATATTTAGTTTTAGTCAAGTTAGCATTAAGATCATTATATGTAAGCCATTGTATTATATGTCCAAGAGTTTTATTAATCTCTATTTCATGGTTCTGAATTACTGGGTCGTTGTTGTTTGGGATAATAATGCAAATATCATCAGCAAATAGAATGCACTGGCGGTTTGTAATATTTGGAAGATCGTTAATGTATAATAAGAACAAAAGAGGTCCCATCACACTTCCTTGTGGTACTCCTGTTTTATTAAGTCGGTATGTTGATCTAGAAGGTATGGATACTAAACTAGAATTGAGGTGGTTTATTTCAACGCACTGAGATCTATTAGATAGATAACTTTCTATCCAATTCAACGCAGGTCCTCTGATTCCATAGCGCTGGCACTTGTTTAAAAGAGTTGAATGGTTGACAAAATCAAAAGCCTTCGACATATCTAAAAATATAACTGTCACAGGAATTTTATTGTCAATATTTTCTGTTATGGTCTTCATTAAACAAAAACCAGCAAGAGTAGTAGACTTATTCTTTTGAAAACCATTCTGTTCAGCTTTTATGACCTTAAATTTATTTAGAAAGTTAGTGAGTCGACTATGCATGATTTTCTCGTATATTTTTGAGAATACAGGTATCAAAGTTATTGGTCTATAATTGCCGAGTTCAAAAACATCATCCTTTTTATATAACGGTTTTATAATTGATAACTTTAATTTAGTAGGAAATGTTGCCTGGGTTAGGGACATTAGGGCTTAGATTCTTTATTTTAGAAAGCACGGGGGTATAATAGACATTGTCATTGGGGTCATTGTGGTTTAAAAGGGTTTTAAGCATAATAAAAGTCAGTTCTGGATAAATTTAAGAAACTACAAAATAAAGTTTAAGATTTTTATTGTTGAAAGTCCTTTCATAAAACAAGATATATTCATTTACAATCTATATTAACTTATAAATAAATTACAAACATATTTTGATCATTTCACTGAGAATTTTAGGTAGGTATTCGGTTAACTTCTTCTTCTTAACTCGCTAACATTTATTAAATATTATAAGTTTTATTAGTGGCCAACAATTTATATATTGGTTTTAATTAAATATTTTTAAATTAACTGAAGCCCATATCGGTTGCTTGCGGTAGAAACAATAGTTTTTATTGTCTTTAAGGGACTTGAAGGGTTCAAATGTTATTTGAAATTTCACTTCGTCCGTTTTACAGGAAAAGTACATCTTAATCCAATCAATACAAATAATTTATTTGCTCGAATATGGTACATAACAGATGTTAAGGCTTTTTTAAGGTTCATCATATTGTGCCATGTACGGCGTACAAATATATTTCTAGTGCAACAAAGACTGTACATTACACTATAAACTACGATATATTTTTATAATCTAATGGCGGTACTCGTAATACCTGTGTAAAAGCCTTGCAAAATACCGGTCAATACATTTAGTGACCGTTTCCCAAAGAATATGTATCTAAATAAGTATTTACTTAAAATCGAATTTAAAATCATAAAACTGCGGCAATCCTTATTTTGGCTGGATATTATTTGCATACTAATCTGCAGTTGACCGTTTTTTTTTTGCTTGACTGCCAGTTCGCCTGATGTTAAGTCAGGTCAGTCTAAACTGGATTTGTATAGCTTATATATGTTCTACTTTACAATACTTCACCTATTGTACCTATTACCGAACTCACAATATAGGTCAGCTAATTAATTATGAAATAACGAGTTTTTTTACAATTACTTTGACATCAATAGATGTTGCCGACGTCAGCTTATAACAGTGTGAAAGAAATTCGACATCGCCGGCTTCTTAGTAACTTAGTTGGCCAAAGCGTCTGGTATTACCAAACCGAATCCTAGCCAGGGCCGAATTATTCTTTCACAAAAAAGTTTTTATTTAGTTTTTATTTAGTTTTTTTTTAGGGTTCCGTACCTCGAAAGGAAAAAACTGAACCCATAAAGGATCACTTTGTTTTCCGTCCTTCCTTCCGTCTGTCTGTCTATCAAGACCCTTTTTTTCAGGAACGCGTCAAGCTGGAATTTATATCAAATACTCATGTCTACTGTCCCTTGGAGCTGTGAAGAAAATAAACTTCTAGGCCAACGCAATCAAAAGATTTTTTATTCCGCAATTTCCCGTTTATGCCGCAAATGTCCGCAAATGTCCGCAAATTTTCGACATTTGCATGGGAATCAAAACCTATAAGGTACTTCCTGTGAACTGTGTCTTATAGCACAGATAATGGAAAAAATGCGAAAACTGTAAATTTTTAGTTACATCATATCATAAAAAATATATTATACCTACAGGTTTGTACGGAACCCTCGGTGCGCGAGTCCGACTCGCACTTGGCCGGTTTTTTTGTATTGAAGGTGTACGGAGTCTGTCAATCAGCACTAGGCCAGCATGAAGGACTATGGCCTGATGTGATCCCTCTCATACTAAGAGGAGGCCCGTGCGTATTTCTGGGACTAAAATGGGGGAAACATATTAATGGCAATTAACAGAAAAAGTTTTACAACACCATTCTTTCTTCTATCTTTTGGTTGAAAAGATTCGTGAATGTGTTGTAATCCTAAAAAAATATATAAATTCTTGAAAAATTCTCAGTGGAACGACCCAAAAACTAAATTGTAATAAGTAATTTCCGAAAAATAATAACATAAATTATGAAAAAATTAACACAGAATGGAACGGAATGATTTTGTTCAATTTTTTTTTCTAATTACGTTAGGTATATTAATATTCTTTGATAAAAAATAACCCTCTCATAACTATATTGTATTAAAATAATAACAATGTTGTGATGTTGTGTCCTATCAATATAATAACAAAAGGTACTTCATTTATATTTACAAATAATATTATAAGTAATCTGTGACGTTTATCGCACTTATGAGTATTTATAAATACATGGGCTTAAGACAATTTGTTAATATTCTCATATTATTAACATATCTCTGACTTATAATAACCAAATGGCTAAAAGGTAGGCACAAGTTATTAAAAAATAAATGTTACCTACCGCGCCCTGCATTTGTTGAAGGTCAAATACTGTGTGACTGTATTTATAGGCATTCTCTCACACCACAGGTTAAAAAGGATGCCAATGGATTCAAAGTCATTTTAGATTAGATTAAAGTTATTTTAAGAATAAATCAGGTATTGACAACAAATCTAGAGGCTTCCACCATCTTTAAATCTTCACATCTCTCCATATAACATGTGGTTTTTGGTTCTACAGTTTTTCAAAGTCCAAAATTAACATCTATGAATCTATTATGGCATTCAGTAAGGTCTGACCGTACCGAGTCGACCTCTAGGGATCGGCTCCGCGTAACTGTGGCGGAACTTCGTCGGCTGTCTGTCGGCTAGGTCACGGAAGTCTCGATAGTCTCTGTCATAATACCTATCTCTGTCTCCCTCGACGTATGACTGGCGCTGGTCGTCCAACAGGCGGGAGCGGCTGAACGCCCTCTGCCTGTCGTTCCAATCTCTCCTCCTGTCCTCGATCACTGGCTCTATGATCTCGTCTTCCTCGATACGCCTGTCCAGCTCCCTCCTGCCACGTCTTTCGAAGCTGTCAAACTCGTCTCTATGCGGCTTCGGCTCGATTCTGTTGAGGTACTCCTCTGCACCGTACTCGTAACGCTTGACGTCGTCGCGTTTTCTTCCGATGCGTGGGAGTCTCTCCATTTCTCTGTGCGGCAGATCCCTCGGTTCGATCTCGCGAATTCTGTCGGTCTCCTTACGTCGTTCGGGCTCCCTGTGGCGCTCCAAGTCGCGATGAGAGCGCTCCGGCTCTCTCCGGGAGCTGATGTCTCTGTGTCGGTCCTGACGCTCGTCCCTCCTTTCCTCCTCGGGGGAAGAAGTCGAGCGACTGTTCCGTTCCAGCATGCTCCTCCTCATTGCCATGTGCGCTTCCAGCTCCCTGTTGAACCTCTCCCGTTCTAGATTCATGAACTTCTCTTTAGCTACGTTGAATCTGTCTTTTGGTGACGCTTCGGCGACTTTGAGGCTACCTTCACTAGCGCCTCTCTGGAGTTTGCCGAATCTCCGATCTTCTGCCCTGTCAATACTCCTGTTGGAAGGTTTGGTTTCCGCGACGTACCGTCTTCGGTAGTTGACCGTGTCATCTTGGAATTTTTCGACAGGTTTTTCTGGTTTGACGCGTTCAAGAGATTCGTGACGGAATCTCCGCTCGAAGGTTTGGTCGCGGAAGGGGGCGAGTTGGTCTCGGAACTGGTCGCTGTAGTCCTCGGGGTAGCCTCGGTCGTAGTTGCGGGGGGAGAGGGCGCGGTGGGCGGGGGACGTGCGGCGGGGGGATGGGGCGCGGCGCGGTGGTGACGCGTCGAAAGCTTCGTGCATCATGTACGCCGTGCTCTCTGCCCAGTCTTCCTCTGTAATCAAAGAGATTCAATATTGAGTTTTTGCCATACTTATGATGATGTACTAATAAGGTAAGGTTAAGGTTGTTATGTACAGTCGCCAGCACATCAGGTTACACAAAACTGTAAAAATTCTCCAAATGACTTTGAACCTTAAAATGTTATCAACATTTTATGAACATTAAGTTCAAAATCAACTGAGAAAATTTGTCATTTTGTGGTAGCTTGATGTGCTGGCCACCGAACAAAGAGCATACTTTATTATATTTGAAATTGCATCAAGAAGAAAACATAAGAGTTTGGATCAGGAGGCCAATAAATCTGTTTTTTTTTAAGCCGATTCCGATGGAATCTCATCATAATTTAGAAATGTCGTGAAATATTTTACTGGATCGCAACTGTATTTTGAACATTATTAATTAGCTGAATGGCACACTGACGGCTGTGTGATGTCACTTCGGTGTAGCGTAACATTTACTAATGCAAGACTTATCAGAGTCGGATCAGTAGTTTCAGAGATTAATGCATACATATGGTTTGTATGCAACTAGAAAAGTAGATCATAGAGAAGTATTGAGAAATCTATGTATGTCATTTATAAGAGGACGTCTTCAACTCGTTATCAATACAAAAAACATATTTACACAATAACACCACTCATTATGTATTTAGCACTGTTGACTAAATCTCATAAAAATACTTCTGAAACAACTTGCTAGCCTACTTTTTTTTTTGTATAATTATATGCACACACTCGAGCGAACATTCTTTGAGTCTTGTAGTGGTCTCACTTTTACGTTTAACGGGATCCCATCTCATCCGAAACTAGTAACTTGTTTTTAAATAAGAATTGACATAGAAAAGAACCTGCCGTGTCAGGGTTATAAAAACTTTTATATACTTTCATCATCCACTGCTAGGCACAGGTCTCCTTTCAGAATGAAAGGGATTAGTCTGTATTCTACCATGCTAACATACTGCGGGTTGATAAACTTCACACGCAGTCTACTCTCTCAGGCTTCTCAGGTTTCCTCACGATGTTTCTTTTTCTTCACCTTTTAAGTGCATGATTATTTTTTTAATTTGAGAACTTTTACGAAAGGCTGACGTATTTAAAAGCTCAAATACAAGAATAGGAAATACAGGCATGATAGCATGGCTAATAGCTAGGGCGTCGGACTTGCGATCATGTGGTTGCCGGTTCGAACCCCATCCATTGTACTACCGACGAGAACCCTCTTAAGCATTTAGCTTAGCACGAGGGGTTAACAAGAATACTAGGAATGTGTGACCCACCTTGCCGGTAAGCTTTTTTTTTAAAGTATACCTATTAAACTGCCTCATTATTCTAGTGGTCTGTTAAGCTAGAGGTCTTGGTTTCGATTCTCAGGTCGAGCAGTGTTATTGAGTTTTTGTATGAAATTCTCAGTAGCAGCCTAACATCGCCCCCTATTACATGGTACCGAAACATACCGAAGAACTGTGGGTGTAGGTTACATTAAGTACACCTCTGCAATCCCTTCGGGGAATACAGGCGTGATGGTATTTTATGTTAGCATATTTAAGTTATACTTCACGCGTTGTCCGACACGCGCTTGGCAGCTCTTTAACTTCTAAATGATAGCGGTTTTTTAACAGTTACTCTGTCAGTTAGAAAGCGTTGAAGCTTTAGGCGTTTTGAAATGTTATGTGTTAATAGCAGATATATATTCTGTGCGTCTCATACACATTATGCGGTCTGTTATGTTTTATGGAGTTAATATATAATGGAATATGTAGGCCAAGACTTCTGCGGACGACCTGATAACTGTTCTTGTGAACGATAGACAAGATGACTGATTTAACATACCATCACGCCTGTGTTCCCCGAAGGGTTAGGCAGAGGTGTATTAATGTACACCCACATTTCGCTGGTATGTTTAGGTCCCATGTAATAGGGGGCCTATTGCCATTAACCGGGCACAAATCCAGACACAAGCTGCTACTGAGACTGAACACTTTGCTCGACCTGGAGATCGAACCCAGGACTTCTAGCAGTCGCGCTTAGGACCACTAGACTAATGAGACAGTCATGATCATGATGGATTTTTACGGGAATTAACAAACATCTTATTAAAAGTTTCGCCGCCTAAATAAAAACAAATAGATACAAAAAAAAACTCTAGAATACCTACAATTCTTTGCTTGTCATTTTGCACTATTAAGCAAAATAGGTATGTACTTTCAACTCACAAAGGTAATAGGGTGAGCCTATTGCCATTCACCGGACCGAGCTCATATCTAATCTAATCAGAGAATTTCATAGAACAACCTAATAACACTTTGCTTGTCCTGGGGATCGAACCCAGGACCTCTAGCGTAGCAGTCGTGCTAAGAACGACTAGATTAATGAAATGAAATGAAATGAAATGATATTGAAATGATATGATATGATATTTATTTTCTGTAAATAGATCTTTTAAGACACTTTTACAAGTCGTTTTTTTTACATATTTTTTTTAACTAGATGGCGTCGACGTTTCCTATCTGACGACCTCTGAGAAGAAACGTCGAAACAAACTCAGAGAATCATGGTCTCTTTTAAAGTCCAGACAATAGTTATATTATATGCGAGTTCAATGTAGGGCAAAATCTGAACAGGCCTTTTGAAGAAAGAACCATACCAGCTTTGAGTTGACCTGTCCTAACTGACGGAACGCATACATCAGTCATCGTGTAGCTCAACCATTTTTTAGGGAGCCCAACGACCCGACGCACAACGATACCAGATCAGCAAGACATTTGCGTAGGTCATGGGAAATACTCAAAACTTTCAGAAATCTTTAATATAAATAAATGTTACACGAGTTAAAACCGACATAGTACTCACATTTACATTTTGTATGGTACAGTGTATATTAATAATAATACTATGCATGATAACTATGACCTACAAGGCAACTCAGTCAACTCGTAAATGGAAAATAATAAAAAAAATATTATTAAATATTAATATTTGAGACACGATAGCCAGCTATGAGCTAGTTTTTTATTTTCAAAAGAGAAAAATCATTTGACAGCCTTGAGCGGTTCTCACGCGGCCATTTTGTTTATCGCCGACGCCATCTTGAATAAAAGCGCGCGAATAGTATGGGATTCGGGTGAACCTATTCAGTTTAAATATTCATTGTTGAAGTTGGTCCGATTCCCTCTGTGCTTTATGGGAAAATATAATGATTTTCTATGCATTGTTTTGTTTGTTGTACCTAGAGTTTAATAAACTTTTGCTTGCGAAACTTGTAAATTAAGTTTCGCAAGTGTTATTTTGAATTATGAAGCAAACCATTGTTTGAATACATTTTGTATGTTACTATTTTACTTGCACTTTCAAATTACCGGTGACAGATGCGTACATCAACCTGAAAATAAGTACCGATGCAGGGCTAATTTGTAGCAGGAATATAATACATGGAAATGAAGTTACAGGAATAAACTGTAGTTATAGGTTTTTATTATTAAAATATACTATATTTCAAAAGCTAGGTAGGTAAGAGTTTGGTAATAATTCGAAGAAAATTCTATTGATACAATTTTTGGCATAGTTAAATCTAAGTTCCGTGTCAAGCAATGGTATAAAATCTCGACGCTTTACGACGATAAAAACCAACGAAATAGTTTTGACGTTAAGATGACATTTCAAAACTGTCAAACGTTTTATCGATCGATAAAAACGATGTTAATGGTTCGAAACATCGAACTTTTAACCATCCCGTCACATACCCTTTGAAATTTTCTGATGTGAATTAATTATTATAATTCTTTAAAAACGGCCTTTGAGCCGTGCAAATCAGAAAAAAAATTATTTAAATATAAGGTAGGTACAAATAAACAATGCCTACACCTTCAACTAAAAGTTCACCAAATAGTTGCGTCGACCTCGATACGTGAACAATCAGCTTTTATTTCAAAACACTTTCGTAAAACCTTCTTTAATTACTCTTTTACATTAAATTTCTGTTTAATTAAGATGTTGAGGTTAATTCTCATCATCAATTTGGGGCAATATTGTGTTTACGTGTGTGAATTCTGGTAAAACGCACTGGGTTAGCGAGGCATGACCAGAACTGAATCCGATACATGATAAAAACACAATTTTATCAAATAGGTTTATTTTATCGTTTTTTAACTTGATAACTGATCTAAGCTTGTCGTCTGTCGGAACAATTGCCTTACATTGTAAAACTCGCATACCTATCTAAGATATAACATTGTCTGGACTTTAAAAGAGACCATGATTCTCTGAGTTTGTTTCGACATTTCTTCTCAGAGGTCGTCAGAGAGGAAATGTCGGCGCCATCTAATAAAAAAAACGACTTGTAAAAGTGTCTTTAAAAGATCTATTTACAGAAATAAATATCATTTATCATTTATTCGGAATAGGAAAAGTCAATACTGTTCCCCGAAGGGTTAGAAAGAAAGAAAGAAAATATTTTATTTCAGACTCGCACAGAACATTTAGGTTACAAATAATTATTTAAAACAAACAAATGTGGAATTCCCTGCACGAGGCCGAAAAAGGACCCTAACTCAGCTTTATGCTGCGACATTATAAGCATAATGCCCCAGCGCTGGTTTTCAGTTAGGACCTTAGGGGTTAGAGCCTTCGGGCTTCGAGCCTTCTTAGGGCTGGTTTTCAGTTAGGGTTAGGCAGCAGTGTTGATATACATCCACATTTCACCGGTATGTTAAGGTCCCATGTATTAGGAGGGGGAGGGCTTTTTCCTTAGATTAACATGATGAATAGAACTGCTTCATTGGTCTGGTGGTTAAAGCCAGACTGTTGCGTTATAGGCTCTGGGCTCGATACCCTTGTTTAGCTCTTCATTTTTCTTATGAATCTCTTAGGCTCTATGGTAGGTTGTTAAATATAATTTATCATTGAAACGCCTGCAGTAAAACAAGTATTTAATGAGCTACAATACTCTTCTAATTATGATCGTTAAGAATATTTTTTGTGCAAAACTAAGTGAGTCGTTAAACTCCAATTACCAACATCATAAGTTGGTCAGCAGATAATTTGAATTGCTGAATGATTGCAAATGTTTGCTTGTTTTGAAATTATTGAAGAATTTTGTGTACGACCTACAAATTGATTGCATTTTAATGTTTTCATACGTAATATTGATATACGAATGTTTCATAATTTGGTTCACTAGACTGGCGAATACGTAACAAAACATACCATCACGCCTGTATTCCCCGAAGCGTTAGGCAGAAGTGTAATATGTACACCCAGTTCGCCGGTATGTTTAGGTCCCATGTAATAGGGGGCGATCCTATTGCCCTTAACTTAATACGTAACAAAAAAGCATAACAAAACATAAAAATTAAAAACATACCATCACGCCTGTATTCCCCGAAGGGTTAGGCAGAAGTGTAATTATATAAACCCAGTTCGCCGGTATGCTTAAGTCCCATGTAAAAGGAAGCGAGCCTATTGCCATTCACCGGGCATAAGTATATCAAAACTCTGAGCTGTTTCTGAGGATTTCATAGAAATCTCAATAACACTTTGCTCTACGTAGGAATCGAACCTAAGACCTTTAGCGTAGCAGTCGTGCTTAGGACCACTAAACTAAAGAGGCAATTAAAAAAACTCATAGATGTGGTTCGCACATTACTAGTATTCTTGTTAACCCTTCGTACTAAGCTAAATGCTTATATTACAAGGGGGTTCAGGTCAGTAGTGCAACAGTCGGGTTTCGAACCGGCAACCACATGATCGCAAGTCCGACGCCTTTGCCATTCTGCTACGGCCGCTTTAAATAATATTATTGTATAGTTACTTGTGCATTTATTTAGGATTGACAATATATCGTGATTAAATAGCTGATTTGTTATGTGTATTCATATTTGTTATCAGTGTCAATCTCCATAACTATGCAAAAGGTATATCACATACGATTAAAAATACTATAAACAAAAGAATCACTATAAAGAATAGGAAGGTCGTCCATTGAAAAGATTTTCTATACAATCGCCATTTTTTTTCTTCTTTGGGAAAACTGCGCGTCCATAATGGAAAACATCTTTTATCTCTCTCACACACTATTGTTTTAAATGAGGAGGTGTGTGAAACCCTTAACTGCCTATTGAGTGTTTACGTATGTGAAAAACTTGTGCATTCTTTGGATTTGAGGTTAGTTATGTTGTTGTTGTTCATTGTATGTTTTTTAACGTGTATATTTGGTTGATGTTTAAATGATAATTGTTTCCGTAAACTTATTTTAAAACATTACTATCACGTGTTCATTCGCAAACGACTTCGTCAGAAGTTTACTAAAAATTTCGTATAAAGGCTTATTATTCTTAATTACTTTGACATGGAAATCAAATCAAAGTGCTCTAGCGTAACAATCGCGCTTACAATCGCTAAACTAAAGGAGAGTCAAGTAAAGACAGTTTTCTTTTCTTTAAGTATTGTTTTAGGTTTCTATATATGTTCTATAAAAAGTTCCTCACTAGTCCAGTCGCTCACTAGTCTAGCTAGAAGTCTTGGGTTCGATTCCCAGGTCGAGGAGTGTTATTGGGTTTTTCTATTAAAATTCTCAGTAGCAGCTCAGAGTCTGGACTTGTGCCCTTGTAATTGGAATAAACTCGCCTCCTATTACATGGGATCTAAACATACCGGCGAAGTGTGGGTGGAAATTATAACACCTCTACCTAACCCTTCGGGGAAAGCAGCCGTCATTATATGTTACGTAATATGTGAGTTTTCAATGTTGGGAAAAATCTAAACAGCCTTTTTAAAAAGAGTCATAGGAGCTGAGCTTAACCAGTGCTAACTGATGGCACGGCCAGCTTAGTGTACTTACGAACCTAACCTTTTCATTTTAAGAAGCATATTTTGCCCAGCACTGGGACATTACATGGTTTGAAGGAGAAAAAAATGTGCGTGTCTCAAACATTATTACCGTCAATTTATTTGAAAGGGAACGCATTGCTCGACTTAAAACAGCCTCAGATCTTAGCAAAACCAACCTTATTACAGCACTGGCACCTCCAACTTTAAACTCTACAACTCTGAAATCAGAGTCCAAATTTGCGTGTAGGCTTTAGTACAAGAAGGTTGGTGTGAAGTGTGAATTTTTGGAGGTAAATGTTTCACAAGTCATTAGTTGTTCCAATGCTGTGATATGGCGAAGGTTACGGTCTTGAACTATATGAGAGCAATCGTAGATACGTTTCAATGGTCGTAATATAGTTTTTATTATTCGGGCGTGTGAAACCGAGGCGATTTGCACGGTAATGATTGAGAATCATGACTACTGCAGATCTCGTCTGTGTTTGTACCAGAACATTGACAAATAAGCCTCTAAGAAATAATGTTGCTAACATTATTTTGTTCCGGTTTAAAGGGTAATGTAGCCAGTGAAATAGGTAAATTATAAATTTGAAGTAGCCTAATAGTAGCCTAATGGCTAGGGCGTCGGACTTGCGATCATGTAGTTGCCGTTTCGAAACTCACCCATTGCACTACCGACGTGAATCCACTCGTAAAACAAGCATTTAGCTTAGCACGAGGGGTTAACAAGAATACTAGTAATGTGCGACCCACATTGCTAGTAAGTATTTTTTTTATGATTTATTTTATGGGATAACTCAGCAAACGCGCAGGCGAGCTACCTGATGGTAAGTCGTCGTCGCCGTCTATGGAAATCTGCAATACCAAAGGGGTTGCAAATGCGTTACCGAGCCTAAGGAAGAAAGGAGAAAAGAAAGGTGACTGAGGGAGGCACTGCTGCTACGCTAGAGGTCCTGGGTTCGATCCCCGGGTCGAGCAATGTGTTATTGGGTTTTTCTATGAAATTCTCAGTAGCAGCTCGGAGGCTGGATTTGTGCCCGGTTAATTGCAGTAGGCTGGCCCCCTATTATATATATGAGTATGAGTACTAAACATACCGGCGAAGTGTGAGTGTACATTATTGCACCTCTGCCTAACTCTTCCGGAAATACAGGCGTGATGATGTAATTTCTAAAGGCTTGAAATAGCACGTATGAGAACATGACTCCCACTTAATAACCCTCCCAATACGTTTCTCATCCAATATATTTTTTATTTGCATCAATTAAAAGATAGAACAATGGTCCCCCCCATATTCTGAGTAACTCTGTGACGTCATTTCCTATAGGAAATAACGGCAACTTGTGGTTGAAGATTAAGTTAATAGTTGTTTTATATCATGTCTTAAATACATTAAATTCTATGTCCCGGAGACCAATATTATCTTAAAATAATGCTTATGATTTCCTATGATTCCATCTGCCCCAACCATTATGATCACTGACCTCCTTTTTTTATCAAAATGTTAAGTATTTACATACATACATACCATCACGCCTGTATTCCTCGAAGGGTTAGGCAGAGGTGTACCTAATCTACACCCACAGAACGCCGGTATGTTTAGGTCACACGAAATAGGGGGCGAGTCTATTGCCATTCACCGGGCACAAATCCAGACTCCGAGCTGCTACTGAGGATTTCATAGAAAAACCCAAATAACACTTTGCTCGACCTGGGGATCGAACCTAAGACCTCTAGCGTAGCAGTCGCGATTCCGACAACTAGACTAACTAGGCAGCTTAAAGTCATCATCATCATCAACCTATACTAGTCCACTGGATGTAGGCCTCCCCCAGCGTGCGCCATTTCACCCTGTCCTCCCCTTTTCGCATCCAGCTTCTGCCAGCAACCTTTCGCAAATCATCACTCCATCTTGCCGGTAAAGCTTAGCCTAAAGTATTCAAACTAAATTAATTCAACTAGGAAGTGAGTTAACAAATATACTATAATGAAGTTGTTGGTAATCATTTCATAAGCGCCCGCAGCGCGTACGCAACTCTTCTAGACATTTGGGTGCAGACAGATTTCATGAAAGTTATCGAAATATTATTGTAATTTATAGATTATTTATTGAGTAGTTGACCGCGACACTACGAATCAAATCAAATGTTTTTATTTTAAATAAGCTTTTACAAGCGTTTATGAAACGTTATTGACTCTAGTTGCACGGTTCCAATAAGTTGATCCTATGGAGAAGAATCCGGCGAGAAACTACATGGATACCTTTTTTGAATGAAGATCTTTTAGATGAGAGCAAGAATTTGTTTCCGAAACCATCTTGCAACCGGTGCGTGTATATGACAAGATGTATGAACGTGGAAGGAGCAAAATTTCTTGTTATTCTTGTTGGCACAAATCCAGACTCCAAGCTGCTACTGGGAATTTCATAGAAAAACCCAACAACACTTTTCTCGACCTGGTAATCGAAGCCAGGACCTATGGCGTAGCAGTCGCGCTTGGGACCACTAGACTAACGAGGCAGTCAGGCAGGCAGTAATGTGATGTTTTTTGTTATATACCTATATTATACATACCAATTTATTATTTATTTATTCATTAGAACATTGGTGGTCGTGGAATGTGCGCTGATCAGTAATGCAAATTGGCCGGTCACGACGAATGACGTCATTTATTATTTATGAACATAAATTCAGGTTTTTGTGTGTAAATCCAATCAAAAATAATGGTCTTCATTTTTTTTCGTGGTGGAGTATACATACAACGTTAGTATTTTTATACCCGAAAGCCGAAAGCTATTTGTTCAGAATCAGTAACAGAATCGATTGCAATGGTTTTAGGCCTATGTTTTATTTTTATATTAAATAAATATTTAATTGGCCACCTATTTTTATCACTCGCCCGTCGCCCTTAGCTCTTTGTACCCACCCGCGCAAATTTGGTAAATTAGGGCAAACTTTTGAACTCGTCACTGCGTGAGAAAAATTAACGTTGTATAATTCCTCTTGTTGTGCAAGGAGTGGGTTGATAATAATGGGTCGATAATATTATTATGTAATATATGCTTCGTTAGTCTAGTGGTCCCAGGCGCGACTGCTACGTCAGAAGTCTTAGGTTCGTTTCGCAGATCGAGCATTTTTATGAAATAATTTATTTATTACTATTGAGTTTTTTTATGAATTATGGGGGGATATTACATGGGACCTAAACATACCGGCAAAGTAAGATTTTGTATTGACTTTTGTTTGAATATATTCAAACGTTTTGTGCAGTTGCGCGTTTGGCAGTAATAGGAAATAAATTATTATTATTATATTGTGTTTTAAATGTCAATATAAATAATACTACAAAGGCAATCATGTTTTTTACCAATCACACTTTTGAATGCGGAAGTAAATTTTTTGTCTCAACCGTGTTCTCATCTTAGTGTGAAACAAAAAAACATCTAACAATAATTTCGATGATGATACACGCAGCTCTAATGGTGTGATTATAGTTTTTTACAAAAAGATCCAGTAATTGCTTTATTTATACAACTGTTTATAGAAAAGGATCTATAATTATGTATCTTAAATTCAATAAGGTTGGCTTGGTTTTGGGCCACCAAAATTTGCATTATAAATATTTAATTGGGAATACTCATAAAAATACAAACAAATCCATTAAAAAAAGAGTAAAAAACTTTTTTTTGTTACGAAACTTTTTTCAGTGTATTCTTTCGTCTTTCTGTGGGTGTAACTTGTTGCAGTCATTGACAGATCAAATGTCAATGTCAAAGTGACAGTTTACATGTTGTATCGATCCTCTTTATTTGCTATGTTGCCCATTCAAGATATTTTGACAACAATATCATGAATTACATTAAACTAATTGAAATTATGAAAAATTTACGCTAAAAAAACGGTTTCTTTATATACTATAATGTTCATGTTTGTATCCCTGAAGGGAATATGGGAACTAAATATATTGTGGGTACACTAAATCTCTGCCTACCTCTTCGAGTAATACAGGCCTGATATTTTTAACGTATGTGAATGTACTCACTAGGATGGATGAAACTTGCGCCAGTGACAGAAAAGTTAAAAGGGAATTGTTTGTCTTGGTATGAGCATGTAATGAGGAGGGATGAAACGCAAGTAACCAAAAGAGGTATGAATATGAATGTGGAAGGATGGAGGGGTAGAGGGAGACCAAAGAAATGATGGACGGATTGTGTGAAGGCAGATATGATGGAAAAGGGATTGAATGATGATATGACGACTAGCAGGGATGTATGGAAGAAAAGGACAAGCTGCGTCGACCACTAATAAATTAGGAAAAGAGCAGAAAGATGATGATAATGTACTCACCACTGGTACTGTGATTATCATGCGGTCTGTATTCGTTCCTCTCGGGTGAGGGGGCCAAATCGCTGCCGATCCCCGAGCTCCCTCCAGAAGACTCGAGCTTGCGTCTCGCGTTAACCCCCACGATATTCTGGTTGAGGCAGCGCCTCGTGTCAATATTGGAGAGGTTGCCTTTTTGCCGATGCACCGTGTCGTAGTCCCGAGGCGGCAGGAGAATGGGACTTTTGCCTGTAAAATTAAAAAGGTACTGATTGATTGATGATAGTCTAGTGGTCCTAAGCGCGACTGCTACGCTAGAGGGCCTGGCTTCGCGGGTCGAGCAGTGTTATTGGGTTTTTCTATGAACTTCTCAGTAGCAGCTCAGAGTCTGGATTTATGCAAGTTTAGTGGCAATAGGCTCGCCCCCTATTACATGGGACCTAAACATACCAGCGAAATTTGGGTGTATATTAGTACCAGTGGCGTGCACTCCATACAAGCAAATAAGCTCTGCATACCCTGTAGTCCCTAAATGTATTTAATTAATGATAAATTTATTCCCCTCTAATGATAAATGAATGTAATTAAAAAATGGTAATTTAGCTTGCGCGCCATCTATTACTTTTTTTTAGAACTAATTCGTTGAAGCGTCGATAACTTGCGCGCGCCGCGTCATTGAGCTCCGCGCTGGTGGCGCGCTCTGCTGATATAAGCAGTGCACCTCGCTGCTTATTCTTCATACAATGCATTTGGACGCATCTCGTGTAGTACACGGCAAAAGTGTGACTGTGTGCGTGTAAATATGAGCGTGTGTGACAGATTTAGAAGCACTGCTTATTTGCTTTCCGCCCAAATTAAGAACCCGCAAAAGCGGCGCATATTGTTTATTGCAGAGGGTCAACATTTTTAGTCGGATTGACCAATTGATCGACTATATTTTTATTCATTCCAAATTTTTTTCGCCATATTGTTTTTATTGGCGCAAGTGATTGTTTGTCGAGTAATTTTTAGTAAGTTTATTATTGTAGAAAAGTAATATTAAACTCGTAAAAAATGAAAAATATACCTGTGAGACCTGTGTAGGTGAAGTGTGTTTAAATAAATTAAAATCTGGCGCGTTTTCGACATTATTTTTCTGAGGAAAAAGCTAAATTGATTTCAAAGTTAAGGTCAGTAATCAGTTTGGATTTAACTCAAAGAAAGGGTAATATTACTTGACATTTTAATAAAAAGTTTTATGATAATCATTACTGGTTAACTGGTTGTGTACACACAAACAAATTGTGTTGTTTCCATTGTATTTTGTTTACTTAACGCGATAGTAAGAATATTTGCGGTAAGAGACAGGTAGGTGGGGAAGATACCTACAAAAAGCTGAAACTGGTCAGTTTTTTATTGCATACCCTGTCTGAAATCTCTGTGCACGCCACTGATTAGTACACCTCTGTCTAACTGGAATACAGGCGTGATGGTATTTTATTAAAGAGTTATGTTTGCGTGTGTGGTTTTTTTTACACAAGCTTATTAGCTGCCTGATGGCATAGTGTAATTCATTACACTATGCTGACAGTAAGCGGCAACCAGAGCCTATTTTTAATTCAGACCGCAACTTAGTAATTAAGATAAATTAGCAGTTGGTAAATAAATAAAATGTTATGTTTTCAACTACATAGTTTAATAAAATCTAATGTGAAAACGAATGTAAAAAAATACATTCATTTATTTTTCAATTGAAACCTAATAAAACTATGTTGGACTGCAAAGCGCAATGATATTAATGATAAAGCCACAGATAAATTTATCAATCACAATAAATAAAATAATATAAAAACATCTTAACTACTGATAAATCCACTAATTATTGAAAAGCATTTCATATTGTTTTTTTTATTAGGAACATTTTCAGCTTTTTTTACATTTGTATGAAACTATGCAATTATATTCATATATAAATGTAAAAAAAGCGTAAAAAACTATAACGGAAACTATCATCTACTTACTACTTTTTTTTGCAAATAATTATTTTATATTTTTTAAAGGTAATAACTATCCTTTTTGCTTTAAACGGATGCCATTTGAAAATAAAAAGCTGTCAACACTACATACCCAATACCGGTGCACATATAGGCGTGGAAGCAAGCCTGAACTATCTACTAAAAACAAAATCGACTGACCTAATCCTTTTTTACCTGTCGACAACTTTTGCTTGAGTTCCGCGGCCAAACTGTCGTATAAATTGGCCACGCATCTCTCCTCATTGCTCCCTGAGTCAGATTCCCTGGACACTTCGCTCCCTAGTGAGGAGTCTGGTGGTTTCTTGGATGAGGGCAAAGCACCTCGCATTTGTAACTTGCGCTCGATGTCTGCGAATTTCTTCTGGTTCTCTGGACGGTCTATCAAAGCTTGGAGGTGGGTGAACAGCATTTCGGCCGTGTGGTCCGAGTCGCATCTGTTGACAAAAATAATCATCATCATTATCATCATCAGAAACTCATTTATTGTCCCACTGGGGCCTGAGGGGCACGAAGGTGCAGGGCAGGTGTCCCCATAACAAAAAAAAGTTTTATTTAAACATTTTAAATATTTTATTGCTTTGGTCACATTTCAGAAACACCCAATACCCGATCATCGCAGTGCATATCGTTTCTCACAGATGAAACGATAAATTATGTTTTTTTTTTAAATACAACAATACTCAATAGTCTAGTGATAGGAAACACGGATACTGAGCGGGGTCCCAGGACGAGCAATATTGGTAGTTTTTTTAATGTAGGTAATTTTCATTAGCAGTTCGGTGTTTGGATTTGTCCTTGGTTATTGGAGATAGGCTCCCCTCCTACCGTAAGTATATGACTTAAATGATACTGGTTTTGTACTGTGTGTGTAATATACATACGTAGATCTCTGCTTAAAAATGGGTGGCATTCCTTACTATCATGCCCCATCCACATCCACAACAATTTTACGCAGTGTTGCAATATTATCTTAAATCGTGATTTAAACTAAACACATCTACTTATTGCACATTTTGAGCTATTGTTCAAATGTAATTCTCATGCAAAACGCCAAGATAAATATTACAATATGCCTTTTTCATCATCCGTCATTCGTCGTGTCATTTAAACACGATCACTCTGACAGTATGCGTTACACAACTCGAGTCACGCATACTAAGAATTGCAGAGAGCGGACAGAAGGCCTCGCAGCAATAATTCTACTGAAATCCATTCAAATTTGGAACCCATCGGGTTAAAACAACTGCTTGATTAATCATAATATGGCAATGCATACCATCACGCTTGTTAACCCCGAAGGGTTCGACAGAGAAAGAAAAAAGAAGAAAGAAACACATTTATTTTGTTCTCACATCATGACAACCGAAGAACATAGGTATATAATATGGATATCGAATAATAATAACTAGAACTATGAATATGCTTAACATAGGTACGGAATAAAAATAACTATAAGTAGAGGTGTACTAATGTACAACCACACATCGCCGGTACTTTTAGATCCCATGTAATAAGGGCCGAGCTTATTGCCATTAACCGGGCTGAGTCCAGACTCCGAGCTGCTACTGAGAAGTCTGGGAATCGAACCAAGGACGTCTAGTGTGGCAGCCGCGCTAGGGACCACTAGACTAATGAGGCAGTCAAACGTACGCCATCATCATCACCATCAACCCATTACATTGTCCCACTGCTGGGCACGGGTCTCCTCTTAGAACGAGAGGGATTAGGCTATAGTCCACCACTCTAGCCTACTGCAGGTTGGCAGATTTCACATACCGTCAAGAAAATCTGTCAGGCATGCAGGTTTCCTCACGATGTTTTTCTTCACCGTTTAAGCCCGTGATATTTTTTTTTACTAAAGCTTACTGGCATTGTGGGTCGCACATTACTAGTAATCTTGTCAACCCGTCGTGCTAAGCTAAATGCTTGTATTACGAGTGGGTTCACGTCGGTAGTGCAATGGGTGAGTTTCGAACCGGCAACGATTGCCGATGCGATCATGTGGATCGCAAGTCCGACTTCCTAGCCATTAGGCTACCGCCGCTTCTAAATTAATAATACGCACATGACTTCGAAAAGACAGAGATGCGTGTTTTAGATTTGAACTCGAGACATTTGACCTAGCAGTCCAATGGTAATATTACAAGGCTTCAAAAACGTTTTATTAATAAAATAGCCAGTCAATAGCCGGCTTAAGAGTTCACCAATGCCATGGTTAATCTGATTACGTTTTACATACATACATACATTTGCCTTTTTCCCATAAGGTAAGGCAGAAACTACAGAACGTCATTTGCTACGATTCTTGCATAAGTACTTCTTTTGCTTCGTCCACATTCATACACCTTGTCATACACATGCGCCGGTTGCGGGTACTACGCACCTGACCTTTTTGAAGGATCTCACCAATAAGGTCGTGGTACGTCTTTTTAGAGCGTCCCGTCCCGGCGACTCCACTGACATTCGCTTTATAAATTCCATTTCGTTACGTTTTACCAAAAACACTATCTACCTGCAAGTATTTATCTAAAGTTGTTCTAACAAGATACTTGCAGCGGATGTTGCGCAACAAGGGCGGGAGGTGGGCCGGCCCTGCGATTACCATAAACTATAGAGCATTAGCATAGACTTATGTCATGGGGTATCTGGCTGGTTACATAATATTGTTAATGGGTATATCAAAATGGGAGCGAAGTGACAGATGTTTATAATCGACTTAAATAAAAATACGATGATTACATATACCGTCACAACTGCATTCCCCAAAGGGTTAGGCAGAGATGTACTTAATGTACACCCACAGTTGACTGTTGCCGAGCTGCTATTGATAATTTCCCCAAAAACACCAATACTTAACACTGCTCTGACCGGGAAACAAACCCAGGACCTGTAGCGTAACGGTCGCGCTTGAGACCAATAGACTAATGAGACAGTTACGTAAATAGAAAACTTTTTAATACAAATTATTTTTTAATTCATATCGCCATATTTTATCGTCTGATTTAACTTACCCGACTAATGAAAAATCAGCCTTTAAAAAATAGAGTAGGTAAGTAGAATCTATTACGATAAATATAATATGTAAGTCACTTCCAATAAACATAATATTATATGTTCATTGCTCACACATTAAAAAGATTCTACATAAGATACAAAACTCCTTGGTGCATACGTCAACTCTTACTTGACCGATTTCATTTGTTTATTTTGAAACGCAGGTGACATTATCAGCCAACATCCAACAACATCAATGAACCAACACCAAGCCCTAACAATACATTATAATATAGTCAGGTTGTAAACTTGTAACACCTACAGTAAATAACTCGTTCAACATTCATGTAGGGTGAGACCACCAATTGTCAGGTGTGCATTAATCAATGACATAAAATATATTTGAATTTGAAATTCAAATAGCAGGCACGCTGTGTGGTATTTACATTTAAGTAAAAGTAAAGTTAAGATGGTTATCTACTTATCTAGTATAATATAAATATACTTATTACTTAAATAATATCTCATTATATTTTTCTTTCATACTAAGACGTGCATACATCAAATTTTTTTATTACTATATACCGGTTGCCAAATTAGCCAACTCAACCCGTTAAATGGGCGATTCAACCCGTCATACCCTATGTAGGGCAGGTGACCCGGTTTTGGCCAATTTAAGAATTTTGTAGACTTTGAGGCTATATCATTTTACAGTTTTTGTTATCACGGACATATTTCTTGTAAAAAGTGATTAAATATATATAAATCTAGCCTAAGGATACATTTTTTTTTCATAATGATTCAATGGAAAAATAATCCTGTAGAAAAGAAAAAAAAATGGGAATTTGTGCCATTTTTGGCCAGATTTACCCCATTTCTGGCCACAGTCATGTGCCAGTTCTGGCCACCAAAATTCATCAAAAATAAAAAGCAGATAATTCAAAGTAATAAAAAGTTTATTCGAAAATCGCATATTTTACGACCAACAGTCTTTATTCCCATTCATCAGGCATCCAATTCTTTATTGCGTTCAACGCTAATGTTATTTTATGCGGTGAGTACTGGAACAATTTTCTTTTCACGATACCTATTTTTTTAGTATTTGGTTTCGATGGAGGCATTATAATCGTAACTCTGAAAATGAATAGATTACTTATATCAAAATAGCTAAGTAATTAAGTTGATAAAAACGAAATGGCCAAAAGTGGGGTTCTACGTGCACCACTTTTGGCCAGTCATGTGGCCAAAGATGGGAAAATTCATTCATTTTGCTCCATTAGTGGCCACCTCTCATACCCTCACTTAATAAACAAATAGCGATAAATTAACATTAGTACCACTGAGACAGTGTATTCTTTATGAAGGATTAACATAAACATTAAAATAAATAAGAAGTATTTTAAAAACAATGATTGATTACTCACCCGCTCGCCTTAGCCATTTTGCTAAGACTTAAAACAATTGACGCTCGTCAAAAAGTAATTACTTGTTGGATTGAAGTGAAGTTTGACCCATCAAAGCTGTTAACGCTATCAGTGTTGCCAATATTAGTTATTTTTATTCCCGTAAACCATAAAGTAATATATTTGTATTTGCCTTAGTTATAACCATTTGAAGTTCTAAATGGCCACAAAGGGGTCGGTGGCCACAACCGGGTCACTTGCCCTACCATAACTTATACGTGAAAAAAGCTATGAATACTATTTTAGTTGTTATTCTACATCATTAAAGATCACACAGTCCGACATTTAAAGGTTAGATTATTTTGCGATCATCACTTCACCTGTTGTTGTTTTACAAAATCGTGAGCGTCGAACTTGGCAATTAAAGAGAAAATTGATAGCATGTTCTATAATTGGCTATTACTATGTGGTTTGGCTATCTATCACACCGAGGTGTAACATGAAATAATAATAATATATCGTTTATTTTCACCTCACATAATACAAATTACACATACCATACCATCACGCCTGTATTCCCCGAAGGGTTCGGCAGAGGTGTACTAATGTACACCCACATTTCGCCGGTATGTTTAGGTCCCATGTAATAGGGGGCGAGCCTATTGCCATTAACCGGGCACAAATCCAGACGCCGAGCTGCTACTGGAAATTTCATAGAAAACCCCAATAACACTTTGCTCGCCCTGGGGATCGAACCCAGGACCTCAAGCGTAGCAGTCGCGCTTAGGACCGCTAGAATAATGAGGCAGTCAAATTACACAGTAACATGATATTAGCTTATTGACAGTAGATTATAATTTTTGATTGTTATATGTGAGGAGCTGGTGTCTGAAGTAGGTAAGTCCTGTATCACAATGGGGTTTGGGTTCAAATGGGTTTTATAGGTTCAGAATATTTACGTTTCTTAATATTGCGTAACACACCATCACATCTGTATAAGAGGCTTTCAGGCAAAGGAGATTTAGGCAGATATATTGATACTAATCTATAGTTACAGTTGGCCGGCACTTTCTGATCCAAGGTTATAAGGAGCGAGCCTATTATTGTGCCCAACATCTGAGCACAGCTTCAAACTTCAAGTACCAACTGAAAATTTCATAGTAACCTAACAACGCTGCTCGACCTGGGCATCGAATTTAAAACTTCTAGTGTAGAACTCGCGCTTAGGAACACTAGATAAATTAAACAGTATAGAGTTATTTATATCCTTTAATGTTAAGCGACAGTATACTGTGTAATAATCGTTGTAATTTTTGATTCCACAGTCAAACTGTTACTGTACTGTCGTGTTTATACAGTATTGCGGGACACTGTACCTACTAGTGTTTAAAAGTACCTGCCTAATATAAAATAATAAATAAATAAAAATAAATTTTAAAAATATAAAAAAACCATTATCTAATGGAATCGATGATATAAGCATTCGCTTCTAGTGTTCAATGGCAAATAAATAAAACTGGTCAAGTCTGACTTCTAAGCGAAGGACCACACAGAATATAAGTATCTACTTGAGTACGTACGTTTATCCCAGATCAACATATAAATAAACATGTTACACGGTCGGATTAACTCTAAAAAAGGATCAACTTTTTATCGTAGAATGACTTTATGAACTAAAATTAATCCAATCAATTCAATCCTCTTAGATACAGTACGGTGTGACAGGCGTCGCATCTTATTACATGCGCAATGGCAACAAAAACGAAATAATACGAAATGACACGAAGCAACACGATTGGCTCCGATACTCGAACCCGCTCGTTGAAGGAATGTCGAAATTTTAATGTCAAGGTTACACATTCCTGTGTCAAAAACATGTTCGGCATTGCCTTCTAGCTATTGGTTAAAAGGGCTAAGTAGAAATGGAGGGTGTTTGATAAGTAAGAAGGTTTTATTAAAAATCATAACAATATTTTTTTTATAGAAACTGCCTCATTAGTCTAGTGGTTATAAGTGCAACTGCTACACTTCGCTCGACCTGGGAATCGAACACTGGATCTTTAGGGTGTTCCTTCGTTCGATTCCCAGGTCGAAGTGTTATTAGTTTTTTTTTGTTTTAAAAAAAAAGCTTACTAGCAATGTGGGTCTCACATTACTAGTATTCTTGTTAACCCCTCGTGCTAAGCTAAATGCTTGTGTTACGAGTGGGTTCACGTCGGTAGTGCAATGGGTGGGGTTCGAACCGGCAACCACATGATCGCAAGTCCGACGCCCTAGCCATTAGGCTACCGCCGCAGTTTTTGTATGATTATTCCCATTAGCAGCTCGGTGTTAGAGTTTGTGCCCGTTCAATGGAAAGGCACCCTCTGTAACTTGGAATTAAACACATACCAGCGAACTACAGGTGCACAACAGTACACCTCTGCCTAGCCTTACGAGAAATACAGGCGTGGTATACTTCAATTCAAGCAAGAATAACAAGAAGATGAATAAATTAAACCTTTATTAAATCGGTTGCAACTTTGACCTTTATGTAAAGGTAATTTAGCTGTTTATTTTGCTTGTACAAGCAATGTTATTCAATTTAGCAACTTATTCTATTAACTTATTTATATTAGAAATTTATTCAGTAAACAACGTTGCTATTCTATTAAAAACTCGTGATCTCAGTGATTTTGCTTGTTTAGGAGTAATATCCTTAGAAATATGTCAATTAAATGCAAATTCGTGTATAGGATTCGTTGGTATTTAGATGGAGTAAATGCACATGTATATTTAAGATAATTAATGGAAGTCGGTATTAAAACAAAACGTATTATCTACGTACGAATAACAATCGTTTAAAATGAATATAAAAATATAATTTGAAATCTAAATACTGACGTTGAAATTTTCATCATCATCATCATCAAACCATTACTTCTTCCCATTGCTGGGCACGGGTCTCCTCTCAAAATGAGAGGAAAAAGCATATAGGAATTCTAATTCACTAAAGTTCGCAAATGAATTTTAATATATAGTAAAAACTCATTTGGTTTTGTATCTAAAATGCCAAAATATAGTAAATGCAGGTTCGCACTAACTGTATATTAGGTATGATTTTTTACTTGTTTCACAAGTTATGCATGTATGCAGGTATGTTTAAATGTTTTATAAACGCGAAATAGTCTGTACAATACAAAACATACTTTTACAGTGTAAATGCTCTAAGAATAAGATCTAATTGTCATTTGGTGTATTATTTATGTCATAACAAAGGATTTCACTATCAAAATCAAATGAATGCTAAAGCGTCAGGGTTGGGCGAATTTCATTTTTTTCTTGGTTTTTCGCAAATTTTTCGGCATTCTAAGTAGATGGCAGTAGAATCTACTAATAACTTATTCACGATTGAGTATTGAAACTTATGCTTAAAATCACCTAAATCTTCTTCGATAGCGATTTTTAATCAAAAGTTTTCGATTTATCGATGAAGCCTTGCACACATGTTCTATTCCTCCGCGCAAACTGTTGAACTGAAGGCTACGTCGCAATCTGTGGGTGATATTCAACCTCTCACTGTATACAATAGACTCTTCAAGGTTTCGTAATAGTGTTACAGCCAACACTGTTAGTATTTATGATTACTTCTGGTAATTAGATGTTTGTGAATCTATTAATCAATAATTGATTCATTATCATCATTATATCAGCCAAATGAAGTCCACTGCTGAACGAAGGCCTCTCCTATAGACTTTCACAACGACCGGTTATATGCCGCCTGCATCCAACGACTCCGGTGACCTTTACCAGGTCATCTATGGAGGGAGCTATGCTTGGCATTGGCATTTCTCTACGCGACGATAGAAGAACCAAAAGTTGTCAAAGTAAAGCTCAAAGGAATAACAAGCTTAAGTTACAGTTTGGCACATAGCTCGTAGAACTGATGGCCGTTGGAGCAAAAAGGTTCCGAGTGGAGACCACGCACCGAAAAACGCAGTGTGGGACGACCTCCAACAAGATAATTGATTCATTTTATAAATGCTAAATCTTATGCAAACTGCCTCTTTTCGTATGGAAAGCCTTATACAATGGAGATCAGCTTAAACTGGATTTCTAAAGGTTGACCTGTAGCCGTGTTTATAAGGATTCGCTAACAAAATACTTGATTATTTTGTACAGCCTCCAGCACATCAGGTTACCACAAAATGTCAAATTTCCTCAGTCGATTTTGAACTCAATTATCTACATTTTAAGGTTTAAAATCATTTGGAGAAATTTGACAGTTTTTGTATAACGTGATGTGCTGACTGTACCTACATTCACTTCAAATGATTTTAGTTATCAATTCTATTCAATGGAGTGTCCATGGTATGCCGATAACACAATAAACCAGTTTGGCAGATCTAAAATTAATACATTACCTATTATTTTAAAGACAGGACGAGTATGCAAATTGGTTGCCAGTCAATTAGAAGAGCTGATGATGTAGTAATTACATTATTATCCTGTTCGAGTGTGACCTCAGGCCTCAGCTTGTGAGTCATATTTATGACCTGGCATTCTAATGTATGAATGTCAAGGTCATGCTTTTTAGATATGAGGTGATATATTTGGGTGTGATGGCACGGTATTTTACTGATTCTAATCCAGCGTCCCATTAAACTGGCGGAAGGTGACGATCATTATCATTAACGTAATATTATTGTCCCACTGCTGGGCACGGGTCTCCTTGAAAGAGATAAGCCTACTGCGGGTTGGTAGACTTAACATGCCGTCGAGAAAATCTCTCACGCATGTAGGTTTCCTCGCGATGTTTCCTTTACTGTTTAAGTCGCGTCATGTCATATTAATACGCACATGACTTCGTTCAGAGGTCATCCTTGGAATCGGACTCGAGACCTTGGACTTGGTAGTTCAATGGTTCTATCACTAGGCTGTCACTGTTCTATGGTAAGTATGTTTTTTAGGTGTGTTCACCGATTTCTTAAAGATTGGCATTGGACGTCTCTCTATCTTTTAAATGGTATTTCGTTTCTTCTTTTTTATATATGGGATACCAATTTGTAATTATATGTGACCATCTTTCATCCATAGCTGATATCCGTACAATGATATGTAGGTTAGATATAACTGGAAACGCTTCATGTAATGCCGTGCTTACAACGAAAACAATTGAATTTAGTTGGCCAAGCCTGTTCCTTAACATAACGTCTGATCATTTAACAAATGAGCCGTAGAGAAAACATGTACTCACATCATTATATCCGACATCAATGGACATTGATGATGTACTAATTATATTACTGGATCTTTTAATTACAGTTTTGAGTGGCAGCCGTTGAAGTGTGGAATGTGGTGGACTTAACCCGATGTCTAATTGTTCTGAGCTTTTGTGTAAGGGTCTCTTTTGAATATAATTAAATGGTTTGATTGACAAGCCCATTCATCATTACTATAGAACTTTCTGTTACTCAACTATGTCGTGTTCAGTTCCCAATTTTGATAAGATTCAGCTGAACTCCTGGCTACGAAATGGCATCATACTATGGGGAAATAGTGTCGACATAGAAAGGGTGTTCAAACTACAAAAAATATGTATACGCATCCTTGCAAACATAGATGGCATGGAAAGTTGTAGACCACATTTTATTGAACACCGAATCCTAACACTAACTTCTCTCTACATCTTAGAACTAAGTCTCTTTGTGAGAAGAAATATGTCCCTATTTTCCCTGAATAAAGACCACTACACCCAGACCCGTAACCTAAGACACCAAAATAGATTAGCCCTTCCGACATCAAGCCTATCATTATTCCACGCCGGTCCATACGTCATGGCCATTAAAATATATAATAAAATACCACAAAAAGTTAAAGATCTACCCTAAGCGACAGTATCTTTAAAAATAAACTAAATAAATATCTATTACAAAAATCCTACTACACACAGAAAGAATTCTTTCAACATAAAAAAAAAACTAGGTAGTTATAAAAACTTTGTGCAATAAAATGTAACAAATTTAAAATTAAGCTAAATTGCATTTAGTGGTAATTTTTTATTATTGTTAAGCTTGATTTATATAATTGTATTATTCATTTCTTGTTTATAATTTTATCTATTTAAGTTAGTAACATCTTGTCATATTAAGTTTCTCTGCTGTGCCCTAACAGGGTTTCATGTTGCTACCCACCACATTTGAAGACCTATGTATTGTATTTACACATGAAGCAATAAAGAACTTTGACTTTGACTTTGAACATCAGGGTCCAACTGCCACCTTTTTTTATAGTAGGTACTGAAAATCTTCATGGATCGTCCTTAAGATTATGTATGTCGGAATCATACCGATCTATAGTCACTCTTAGTCAACTATAGTCAGTTCTGTCGGCGGAGGTTACAGTATTTTGAAGGGATCTCACAATTCGCAACCAAATTCTTGGACAATTTATGCCGAACAATAAAATAATCGTCAGATAGGTAGAAAAGGTTTTATTTATAAATATATAATTTTTTGTGCACACATAACAAAAACAAAGGTAAATAAAAACATAGGACTATAAAGTACAAGTTTTAGTTCTAAGTTGTGTATATTTTAGGCATAGATAATGTCGCGATTATACCTAGAACGTTTTATAGACAAAAGAAAAAAAAAACCATGCGTCTATGTCGACCGATCAGCCTCCTTCGTAAATTTTATATTCAAATATCGCAAAGCGCCGTATTGAAATGAAAATAGGTAACTTCTTTTTAAGATAAATTTGCTTAGTTCCGGCAAGTCAATATTTGTATCCAAAATGTTTGTCATGATGATATCATAATGACCTTCCGTACAGCAATCATAAAGTTTTATAATCTGTGATGGCTATGATATAATTTTCCTAGTTTGCGCAGTGTCATTGGGTCTAACGATTTAAAGATCACGCGGTTAAAGTTATTAGGAAGTGTCACTTTTTTTAAGTGAATCGATTATCGTAATAACAGCAATATCGATACAAGCCAGAACGCACCATTGTCTGTGCCGAACAAAAAAAATACGCCCGCCATTTTTAATTTTCTCTTCACGCAATATTAACACACTATTCCTTTATTTATATCACCCAAACGTGGTCTATTGTTGACGCTAAAACTTATTCGAGGCGACGAAATCTAAGTGAAAGTAATTTTTAAATGGCGGCCATTTTGGAACAGCTGTCAAAAGTAGCGGGCTGTCAATACTCGTGAATTACTCGCGTATAATCAACCATTGCTATAGTGAAAGGAATTAATAAAACTTTTTTTGTGTAGACGCCGATCGATGGATTCGTTTTTAAAATATTTGGTAGTATTGTATTATTTATGTTTAATGTCCGTTTGGAGGTCGTCCTAGTCACCTTTGCGCTAGAAATGATTTTATTCATATTCATTAGAAAGTGTCGCTATCCTTGATTTAAAATGAGGTGTAGTGTGGTTTTGCCACGCCTTGGGTCGTCCCCTTATGAATTCATTTGGAATTTAAGAACGAATTTTACAAGCGGAGCAATATTGACGTAAATTTTGACAGATTAATTTAAGCACTGATTTATCATAAAGACAATAAATATATCGTCACTCTTCAAAATCCTCAGATTTTAAATTCAGAGTGGTACACAATCTCGAATGACGAGTCGTTCACTGAATGCAATAGTGGCACAAATCAAAATATGACATTAAAGAACAAATTTGCTGTAGTATTTTGTTATATGCCACTTTTTAATTAAGTCAAAGTTGTTAGGATATCCTATACTATTAGCGAGCAACATAAGCGTGTAATCTTGTTGTCCAAAACTGCTTTTACGATTTCAATGACATTTTATAATGTGTGTCCATTTACGGAGGCCAAAAATCTATGGAGTCATTTCTAGTTTATAATAAAAATGTTTTTCAGTGTTTTCATGCAAAAACAACAAAATTTACTTCCGCGAGATAAGATCTGTCTTGAGCAGGTACACTACCAGGTCGACTCATAGCTATTCATGCAGTTTCACTCGGACTTTTTGAGGCAATTACTACCTATGTCCTTCTCAAAGGTACAATCTATCTCTTTACCAAATTTCATCAAAAGTGATTCAGCAGTTGCGACGTGAAGACGTCACTAACAAACAGACAGATAGACAGAGTATGTAAATATATAACAAGCTTACAAGAGTCTTGGATTTGTCAACAGGCCTTGTGGGGGCAGATTTCAGGGGGCGCCCGCTCGCTTCAGTGAGTAGGAGTCAATGTAAAAGGAAGGGGTGCAAAAATAAAATGACATACATACATACATACATACACTAACGCCTTTTTCCCATCAGGGTAGACAGAAACTATAGACCGCCACCGCCGCATATCTCTTTCGCTTCTTCCACATTCATACATCTTTTCATACACACGCGCCGGTTGTCATAAAATCATATATTTTTGTATTTTTAATGCATCTTCCATAGTTGGTCATAGCGTCTCTTGTATCTACCCAGAAGATACAGGTTCGATTCTTGCCCGCAGTCGAATTTTTCCTTCAGTAAAATAACTTTATAAAATAACATGTTCTTAGGAAAACTGCTACAACATTTTCATCGTCATCAACCAAGAGGTTATTCAACTCTAATTTCTAACAACAACAAACTCCAGATTGAAACAAGATAATTAAATGGCCCTTAACCCTTAAATTGTCACCCTTAGATTTCTTGTGTGTATAATGTTGAAATTGAGTATATGGGTTGAAATTAGGATAAAAAAGAGGAAAAAGAAAAAAAAAACTTTTTTTTTGTATTTTTTTTATTGTTTTTACAATGTCACATAAAACGGACATTGTCCATTATATGTGCAGTTGTGGTACATGAAACTACGTCACATTAAACGGACATAGAATATTATATGTGAAGTTGTGATACATGAACAGAATAAACATTTTCAATATTTTTAACAATTAAAAATTAATATCAAATTATAATTAGTAACATTCTAGAATCAGTCTTTTAAACATCAGTCTTAAAATATTAATTAAAGTAGTCAATACCCATAAGTAATTGAAATACTTATGGGTATTGAGTACTTTAATGTTTACTTTAATGCCTTATAATATTTTCATTTCTTTTTGGGTGACACATATAGATTTCCCGGTAGTTTGTACAGAATATAAATTCGTCATTTGCACTATGATATCGAGTAGCTCATTAGGGAAGAATTTTTGGCAATATTGCTTAGGGCTAAGGATTTCATGACGCTCCTTGAAGTTAGGGGACTAGACAGTCTGCGAAGGACTGCCTGTCTTATTGCCTATGTCCACCTGCCCTGCGATGGCATTAAATGCCTTGCTTGGGTTACCGCCTCTCCATGTCTTCGTACACAGAGAGTACACTATGTACAGAGCCAACACTTGGGGCAAAAACTGGCTATCCAAAAAAAATGAGGACGCTACAGGACTCAGTTTTGGAAATGTCATTACTTTGCATGACACCAGATGCCATGCTCCTACGGCATGTATTTGAAAAGCAATACTCCGTAGAAATGCCTTTAAGGGAAGACTGGTCAAAAGGCCAGTTATCCCACAAGGCTGGGAGCCTAATATGGTATACCGACGGTTCTAAAATGGGACAGAAGGTAGGTTGCGGAATATATGGAGATCGACCAAAGTTTAACAAGATTGTAAACTTAGGACTACATGCCTCCATTTTCCAAGCAGAGGTATACGCCATCCTGAAGTGTGCGGAAACCAATCTGCAAAAGAACTACAAAAACCACACCATCTATATAAATTCTGACAGCCAAGAAGCTCTCTTAGCGCTGAACTCCAACGTTATTACGTCGAAACTAGTGGAAGACTGCATGGCTCGATTAAACACTCTAGCAAAGAGAAATAAAGTAGTTTTAAAATGGGTGCCGGGTCATGCGGGCGTCATTGGCAATGAACGTGCCGATGAACTCGCAAGAGCGGGGGCCAACGGTACGCAGCAGGGCCCTGAACCCTTCTGTGGCATACCAAAAGGCCTGGCTCTAAAAACCCTCACTGATTCTAGTTTTGAGACTGCCATCAAGCTCTGGACGGAATCAGCGGGTATGGCCCACTCTAAAGCTTTGATAAAAGCCTATAGCAAAAGGCAAACAAACCTTCTCCTATCACTGAGTAGGAATAAGCTTTGCATTGTCACGAGAGCCTTAACAGGACACTGCTGCTTAAACAAGCACAAATGTTCAACCTAAGGCTGAGTGACACGCGAACCTGCAGATATTGTGAAGAGGCTGATGAAACGCCACTTCACCTTCTGGGGGAATGCGGACCGCTGATACACAAGCGCAATGCACATCTGGGGAAACGTCTCACGTCTATAAAAAAAAAAGTTAAAAATATTATAATTATAACGATGAAGTTGAAAGTGACAATTAATTGGCGTCGTCCGTTGTATAGGACAAGAAAAAATAATACTTGCAAGTAGGCCTAAATGACAATGTCCGTTACATGGGCCAGTCAAAGAATACACTAGTTTATACTTCAAGTTGTCAAGGTCCGTTTTGTGGGACACTATAAATAAACAAAGTTTTTTATTCTAAATACAGTAATCTTTAAAAAAGTTGTATCAAAATACTACACCTATAACCATATTCTAACTAATAATATAACATTAAAAACAAAACAACCAAAATACTTACAGTTGTTATCAATTAGAACCGGAACGTAAACAAATCTGACCGTTGCACTTTTTCAAATGACCACTATTCGCGACCGTTCATCGCTTCGTTAATGGAACACGCACCCGCGCGAAAGAGATAGCTAGTACCCTGCCCTTCCACCCGCGCACAGCGCTTAGGAGTAATACAACAGCGTCTGTGTGCGTGGAAATACTGTGTCCTTTAAAACGGACAAAATCAATTTAAGGGTTAAAGCAGTACTTTTACTGTTCAAGTACAAGTTGTATGATTTTCATTTAAATTCTAATCAAAACCGCCTCTATTTTATACGCTCGCTTCTATCGTAAGCTCGTTAGTGAAGATAACTTGTTAGATCAAGTTGAATAGGGCTGTGTACAGCTTTAAAAAGTAAAAAAACACTGGTCTACAAAGTAAGTGCTTACTTTTTGTATGCCTATATAATTTTAATTTCAGTGATTCGTCCTATTGGGCGGAACATCGGTAGGACGAAACACTGAACTTGTCGATAGGAGCTATCTTATACTAATAATACCTGCTTATGGGCTTATGGGCTACGCTAGAGGCATTGGGACCGAATCCTAGGTCGAGCAAAATGTTATTGAGTTTATCTATGACATTCTCTGTAACAGCTCATAGTTAAGATATGTGCCCTGATAATTGCAATAGACTTGCCCTTCCATGGGACCTAAACATACAGGGTATATTAGAACAACTCTGACTAACCTTTCGGGGAATACAGTCGTGATGGTATGTTATGTTTGTTAGAACTGTTGCTGTGTTTGAGGGTTGGTAACCCTGGATTGCCAAATATTCCGCTAAGCAATACACAATATTATTACCATAGTAATAATATTGGGTGGGCTTACAAGCTATAACCCAGTGGGTTATAGCTTGTAATGTACAGTTACATTATGTAGAAAAAAATATAATCTATACTAATACTACTAAATTTAAAATTTAAAAAACCCCCGACAATTGCTTTATATCTCGACCGATTTTCATCAAACATAGCTAAGAACATAACATACCATCACGCCTGTATTCCCCGAAGGGTTAGGCAGAGGTGCACTTAATGTACACCCACATTTCGCCGGTATGTTTAGATCCCATGTAATAGGGGGCGAGCCTATTGCCATTCACCGGGCACAAATCCAGACTCCGAGCTGCTACTGAGAATTTCATAGAAAAACTCAATAACACTTTCTGGTTTCTAACACTTACGCGAATATCAGACATTGAAATAAAACTACTTTTTACGGATTTTATCGCGTTATATTGATTATTTTAAATTCCCGACGTTTCGGATCCTTTACAGCATCCATGGTCACGGGTGGACTGAGGTGTTGGTCGTCCTAATGTCAAAATTGGCCTATGTTTGGTTTCTCATACATAGGCCAAACTAAAAGAAGCATAGGGACCCGCGTAAAAGAACACATCGCCGATGTTAAACACCGCCGTTCCGGGAAGTCAGCAGTTTGTGAACATACACTTGACAAGACCCGGCACTACATCAGATTTGATAAACCACAAGTCCTTGCAAAAGAAAACCGATTCCTACCTAGGATGATTCGCGAGGCTATTGAAATTAAAAAACATCCAAATTTCAATAGAGAAGATGGCTGGGTCTTACCATCTGCTTGGAACCCCATCATAGATTCCATTAAATCCAAGCACAAGACTGCGAGACCTAAGGATACGGTGAGCTCATTCTGCGTGACCGGCATAAATAATAATCAACAAAATGTAGGGTAGCTGTTGATAATTTTGACATTAGGACGACCAACACCTCAGTCCACCCGTGACCATGGATGCTGTAAAGGATCCGAAACGTCGGGAATTTAAAATAATCAATATAACGCGATAAAATCCGTAAAAAGTAGTTTTATTTCAATCAATAACACTTTGCTCGACCTGGGGATCGAACCCAAGACCTCTTGCGTAGCAGTCGCGATTGGGACCACTAGACCAACGAGACAGTCTTATAACACCCCGTCCTTTTTGCGTCGGGGGTTCATTATAAAGAGGTAAAGTTTGTGAGTTTGTGATGTTGTAGGGGATCTACTGAACCGATTATGAATATTCTTTCACCAATAGAAAGCTACATTATTCCTGAGTGGCATAGGCTATATATTATCCCGTAAAATGAGAAGTAGCTTATAGTCCACGCGGGCGGAACGCTAGTGTGTCATAAATGTCAAAGTAACTCTGTCTGTCTATTTGTTTGCTAAATCGCTGAATCAATTTTGATGAAATTTGGTATAGAGAGGGATTGGACCTAAAAGAAGAACATGGCTAGTATTTCCAAAAAAAAAACATCTTTAGAATGCGAATGGAAACGCAAACAAAACATAGATCCAGTTATCCTATCCTATCCTACTTCCTATCCTATCCTACTTCCTATCCTATCCTACTTCCTATCCTATCCTACTTCCTATCCTATCCTACTTCCTATCCTATCCTACTTCCTATCCTATCCTACTTCCTATCCTATCCTACTTCCTATCCTATCCTACTTCCTATCCTATCCTACTTCCTACTAATCCTATCCTATCCTACTTCCTATCCTACTTCCTACTTCCTATCCTACTTCCTACTTCCTACTATCCTATCCTACTTCCTACTAATACTATCCTACTTCCTATCCTATCCTACTTCCTACTAATCCTACTTCCTACTTCCTATCCTATCCTATCCTACTTCCTTCCTACTTCCTACTAATATTATAAATGTGAAAGTTTGTGAGGATGGATGGATGGATGGATGGATGGATGGATGTTTGTTACTCTTTCACGCAAAAACTACTGAACGGATTTTGATGAAACTTTACAGTATTACTGTTTCTACATCAGAATAACATATAGGCTTTAAATTATAACGATATTTTGGGAAATTCCCACGGGATTGGGGAAAAACTATTCCACGTGGACGAAGTCGCGGGCAAAAGCTAGTAATTATATAATTTTAAGTTAATCAAAAATGTCTCTTGAGGGCTGGTGAACGTGAGTTTCATTTCCAGGTTATTGATTTTTTTCATTAAGAAGTCTCCAGTAGGCTTTATGAAATTAGTACCCTACTTATGTTTATACGTACACTAGTTACAAAGGAAAATTATGATTTCTACCAAAATGCAGCCCTTCAGCAATCATTATTTAATAAATAATCAACGTAAACTTATGTCTCTGAGTTAGGAATTTATTCAAAGCTCACCTTGAACAAAACATTTGACAATGAACTCTAATAGTGTCAATTTAACGTTAAAATACGCGTGACACTTCCAAAACAAAAAAAATACTTACTCACACAAAATTATGAAGACACAGAAGATTTAATAAAACCTCCTTACAGGTAGCCTAAACAACACAAGCACGCAATCACACAGAATTATTCACTCACCTACTCTCACATACTCTCATATTCTCTCTCACACACGCACGCACACACCGAAACCCACGCACAAATTGACACACACACACACACACACACATCCACGCGCGCTCGCGCGCGCCCACACTCACACACATCATACTTTATCCTGTCGCGTCGTATAAATTGCGTAGAGATCTTCGAAAGATTTTTTGTCATTATTTTTGAAGACGTAAGGATGTCCCCCGCAACACAGGATTTTCCTAGTGCGGGAGCCATTACTCTGTATTAATTGTATCTCCAACAAAAATTGTAAAAATAGTTATTTAAGGCAATGTATACAACTCTGTATTCCTGTATCTTGTGTCAATAAACTTATTATTTATTATTATTTATTTTATTTATAAACCTGCATAGCCCAAAACAGCTATAAACATTAGAAGTGGGTCTCGTAACAAATTCTTGGCGAGACTCCGATAGATGTCGCTGCGACCTCTAGATGCGCCGGCGCACGAACGTGATATGTCAGCAGTTGCTACATTGAGATGGAAATTCTAAATTGGTAGGTTTGTGCATGTAATATAAGCATTATTTGAAGGATAATCGTAGGCTTAGAATGGCGAATATTTAGTATGAAATCTTTACATGTCTCTATGAAACGACACGGTCAATGATAATTGATTTAAAATAACTCATTTTATTAAAGCTAGTAATATATATTACACTATATGACTGTGAAATTTTAATTAATGCATAAATTAATTTAATTTTGCTCAGAGGGACAGAGAAAAGTAAAAAGGAAGATTTTAAATGTGGTGCTGGAGAAGATCAGTTGGACGGAAGGAAAACAAATGAAGAAGTGTTCGAGAAGAGACAGTTGTTGAGAAACATGGGAAACAGGCGAGGAAAGATGATTGGCCACTTGGAAGTATCAAGTAGCTAATCATCTTACCTCAACTGTTTAAATTTAAACGTTTTGCAAAAGTTTTGCAAAAGAATTTGCAAAAAAAAAATTGCAATAGTTTAGGCTTAAAAAAGTAACAGAACAACATAGTAATTTCCCATTTATAATGTTATGTGTGGGTGTACATTAGTACAACTCTGCCTAAACCCGCGGGGAATAGGGACGTGATGTTATATGTATGGATAAAATATGAATAATAATACTTTCCCACTGAGAATATCTTGGGTTTTGTTGGATAGTACCCACTATAAATAATGGGAGGTATATTTACCGCGTTGCACAAGGATGCTGCGCAGGAGTTGCGACACACAATGCTAAATGTCAGGTGAAGATGCCACTAACTGTACCTACCCTTTGTGTAAGCTTTGTGTGAGAAACACTAAAGATTTGTTGCAACACGATTTATTTGAAACTATGTAGTTTTTGCCACTGGTTTTACTTGCGTCCCAAAGCGAAGCGGCGGTAGCCTAATGGCTAGGGCGTCGGACTTGTGATCATGTGGTTGCCGGTTCGAAAACATTGCACTACCGACGTGAACCCACTCGTAATACAAGCATTTAGCTTAGTACGAGGGGTTAACAAGAATACTAGTAATGTGCGTACAAAACGTAGGTTTTTTAGTGATTTTACTTCACTATAATGCACCTTTCAAACAAAAAAAAGGAAATCAAAATCGGTTCATCCGTTTGGGAGCTACGATGCCACACACACACACACACACACACATACACACATACACACACACACACACACAGACACGTCAAACTTATAACACCCCGTCGTGTTTGCGTCGAGGGTTAAAATGACTACATTTTGTCCCTCTCCTTTGAACTTTTTTTTGAACCTGCGTCTATGACCGGTAAGCCACCGCGAGTCCCACCCGCCATGTCGAAATTTGCCTTCACATTTTTTAATTTACGTCTTTGTGATGACGTCAGTGACATCTGTTGAAATGAAAGGTTTTTGCTTCTCAACCGACATGACATGCTTTACAGCAAGTACGATGTCGTACGATGACACCTTACCTTGCAACAGTTGTAACAATCTTTTTGTATTTTTTAGGAATTTTCCATGCAAAAAGAAAAAGTAGCTTATACTTATCTTTCCCAAAAAACATGTAAAGCCGACTTGTATAAAGTTTGTTTAACTTGTTAAAGGATCTATTTACAGAAATAAATATCATTTAGGTATAACTACCATTTGTATGTAAGGATAAGTAACATTTACCTAAAAACCTCAATCAATCCATTGTTTTCTAGCGCTTATCAACTAATCATTAGAAGCATATCAGCAAAGACTGCAGAATCCAATTTATTCTACATTAACTACGTTCTTATCTTCACGCGGAATACTTTAATGAGGTCAGTAGGACTTCAAGTAACTTAGGTACTTAGAAAAGGTACATTATATGCGGAATGGATAGAATTACCTACTCGTACATGCTTACTACATTATAGGTATCAAGATTAACTGCCTTATAAGTTTAGATGTCATATGCGCGACTGCTACGCTATTCGATGCTCAGGTTGAGCAATGATTTGAGCTTTTTCTATGAAATTCCCAGTAAAAGAGTAACTAGAAGAGTCGAAGTATAGGAGTCTTAATACTTAGCTGTGACCTTACTAAGTGCTAAATGTTATATCATCATCATCATCATCAACCCATTAAATTGTCCCACTGCTGGGCCCGGGTCTCCTCTCAGAACGAGAGGGATTAGGCTATAGTCCACCACGCTAGCCTACTGCGGGTTGGCAGACTTAACACACCGTCAAGAAAATCTCTCAGGCATGCAGGTTTCCTCACGATGTTTTCCTTCACCGTTTAAGCGCGTGATAATTAATTATTAATACACACATGACTTCGAAAAGTCAAAGGTGCATGCCTTGGATTCGAACTCAAGACCTTTGACTTGGCAGTCCAATGGTCGTATCACTAGGCTATCACTGCACTTGCACTGCAAATGTCATAAGTTTCCTACGAGTACAATTGATTTAGACACGAATGTGTTCTAACACAATTTTATGGACATGTGAATTTTCTTACTTGACTTTTTTTGAAACTCAAACGTCGTCACAATGTAAAGTGTCATTTCAACTTTTATGATGGCACAACTGCCTCATTAGTCTAGTGGTCCTAAGCGCGACTGCCACGCTTGAGGTATTTTTGGGTTTGATTCCCAGATCTAGCGAAGTGTTATTGGGGTTTTCTATGAAATCTCAGTAACAGCTTGAAGTTTTGATATGTGCCCGGCGAATAGGCTCCTCCTCTATTACATGGGACCAAAAACATACCGGCTTACTGTGGTTGTACATTAAGTGCACCTCTTCCTAACCCTTTGGACTTTGGAGAATACAGGCGTGGCGGTATACTTACACATCACTCTATACAATTCTCTCTTTGGATCCCAGAACAGGAACGCAATGGAAATATATCCTAATCGGTCGAGCCGTTCTTAAGTCATGGATTTTTTTTATATTATGTGATTTAAGGAATTAATTTTGAACCTGATGACCCCGATTCTGCAAATATCTTCTGTCAATCCACAAGGGCTGTAGCAACAATTACACTATATTTTTTCTAAAACCGACTTTAAATAAGTACTTCATTAAATCAATGATCTCAAACTCTAACTCTAAAGAATAAAAAACCACACTAAATAGCGCTTTAAATAGCAACTCCTACACTTTGTAGATAAATGTTGCCATTAAAACCACTAAATACCTGTAATTTGTCGAATAAATCTGTCAATTTTATACTCTTGACATCGTTTAAAACGTAATTGACGTGTTAAATTACTGTTAACGAGATTAATGTCACATTTTAGACGTTAATGTATGGTTAATATACCACGTTTTTTTGGTTTTTTGGTAATGTCAAGTGTTTTGTGGCACGGGTTAAGGGTTCGATTTCCGCACTGAAAAACTCATCTACGTTTTTGAGTATGGGTGTTTTAATGAATAAAAATTCCATAAGCATGAACATCATGCATGAGACAGCGAGCCAATGGGTTGTAGAGTAGCAGCGCGCAGGACGACGACGACGCAACGGTCACTCATACGACAGCGCTGCTGACACTATCATGCATGATATAAAGTAACTACTTTCATTGTCATATTGGTGATGTAGGATACAAGTTTTTGCGCACGAAGCAGCGAGCCAGTGTGTTGTAGATCAGCAATATGCACGAGCCAACGTCGTCCGCCGCAGCGAGCCAATGGGTGGATTTTTATAATTAATAGCTTTCCGCCCACGGCTTCACCCGCGTGGTTTCTCGGCTTCTCTCTACTATACTATGCATGTATACTGCATATAAACCTTCCCCTTGAATCACTCTATCTATTGCTGAAAAATGCATTAAAATCTGTTGAATATGCAACAGATTTTAAAGCAGATTAACGAAAAAAGATAAAAGCGTACAAACAGCGGGAGCGACTTTGTTTTATCTAAATCTAAACTAATTTTGTAAAGAGGAAACATTTGTGTTTTTGTATGTATGATTGCAATGTTTTCACACAAAAACTACTGGACCGATTTCAAAAACTCTCGCTCACCGAACGAAGCGCAGTAACGAAACGCTACTACTCGGACGTCGGTCTTCTGCGAGAGTGTGGTACTTCCCCGGTCAAGCCGGCCCATTCATGCTGCGAACAGCGTGGCCCTACCACAACAAAAAGCTGCATCTTCTTTGAGTTATATAGGCTATATATCATCACGCTAAGCCCAATAGGAGTGGAGCAAGATAAAGATAATTGTGTGACGTACCTATAAGCATGTACATGCACGGGGCAGCCGGTCAGTGGGTTGTACAGCAGCAATACACACGCCACCACGTCGGCCTGCACCACCGCGCTGGTGATGCTGCCGTGTGGGATGAAGTGCTTGATCGTCTGCTGTTTACCCTTAGCTGTCACATTCTGGATAATCTTCAGACCCTTGTGGGACACCTGGGGAGAGAAAACAATAATATCAGTTCAGTAGAAACGGCTTAAATAAATTTTGTGAACATGTAGGGCAACATTGTTGACTTCGCAAGTCGCGTTGTAGTTCATGCGGTACTTATCTCGATAGGACGCTGATTTTGAACTTAACCTTCAACATGACTGCCTCGTTGGTCTAGTGATCCCAATCGCGACTGCTACGCTAGAGGTCTTGGGTTCGATCCCCAGGTCGAGCAAAGTGTTAGTGAGTTTTTCTATGAAATTCTCAGTAGCAGCTCGGAGTCTGGATTTGTGCCCGGTGAATGGCAATAGGCTCGAACCCTATTACATGGGACCCAAACATACCGGCGAACTGTAGGCGTACATTAGGCGTACCTCTGCCTAACCCTTCCGGGAATACAGGCGTGATGGTATGTTATGTTATGTATCTTCAACATTTTAAGGTTTAGAATCATTTGGAGATGTTTGACAGTTTTCTATAACCTGTTCTGGCGACTGTACTTTTTGACTGCAAACAAATCAACTGCCTCATTAGTCTAGTGTCTACTCCCAGGGTTCGATTCCCAGGGGGCCTAGACAATGTCACATCGTTATCATCAATAACGAAGTTAGATATCAGGGGGTCTAGCCAATGTCACATCTTCATTATCGATAACGAAGTTAGATATCCGATATTATGTCAAATCCATACGATTTGACATAATTTCATCATGTGACATATCGAAAGATCATGCCAATTCAATACACGTGATGAAATTATGTCAAATCCATAGATTTCTGATATCTAACTTCGTTATCACTACATAGTATAAAACAAAGTCGCTTTCTCTGTCCCTATGTCCCTTTGTATGCTTAAATCTTTGAAACTACGCAACGGATTTTGATGCGGTTTTTTTTAATAGATAGAGTGATTCAAGAGGAAGGTTTATATGTATAATACATACATATTTTTGTATAGAAAAGCCAATAAACCACGCGGGCAAAGCCGTGGGCGGAAAGCTAGTCGATAATGAAGATGTGACATTGTCTAGGGGCCCAGGTCGAGCAGTGTTATTGGGTTTTTCTATGAAATTTTCAGTAGCAGCTCGGAGTCTCGATTTGTGTCCAGTTAATGGTAATAGACTCGCCCCCTTCTACATAAGACCTAAACATACCGACGAACTGTAGGTGTAAATTAAGTATACCTCTGCCTAACCCTTCGGGAAATACAAGCGTGATGTATAAGAGATTTCCGTGATAATTACCTACCTATATTTATCCTGCTAACTATCAATCATTACACGAGAACAGAGGCAGTTTGTAATGTTACTGCATCTTACATAACTCAATTGCCAACGTTAGAACAAATAAATCAATTAGAACGTTCGAATAACTTTCTCTGCCATTTCTTTGTTGCTTTTTGACGTATTGAAACGAAATAAGAAGGTCCACAGATAATAACCTCCTTTATTAGAAGTCTGTTAAAAACAAAATCGAAGATTGCCTCGTTAGTTGCAAGGGCATCTGCTGATAAAAGGATTTAAGTTCGATTCTCAAGTTAGGCGAAGTGTGATTAAGTTAAGTCTGACAACAGGGTGACAGGGTAGCTCATAGCATAATGGGTATAATGCTTTGATCTATACAGAAATAAAATGTCCTACTGTGAATACAACGGACCATCCCGCTAATATTTCCCAGTGTTTAAGCAGTAGTGTACTCACTGACGCAAAGCCTATTTGCTGTTATGTTTTAAGTGTCTCAAGAAATCGGTAGCCAGGCCTTTGTAAAGCTATTTAGAATTGAATAGAAAATTCAATAACACTGCTCGACCTAGGAATCGAATCCAGAACCTCTCGCCCAACTGCCGCTCTTGGCCATTAGACCGACGAAGGCAATGAGGAAACTTTACTTTCAGGGGCTTTTAAAATTTGACATCAGATGTTAGAGATAATAATTATTCTAAGTAATATGTGAGTTTATTACGAATGATTTCACTCCTAAATCGCTGAACCGATTTCGATGGATTTTGGTACAGAGATAGATAAGACCCTGAAGATAGTTATAGGTATTTTTATGCTTAAACCTTGAAAACACGGGCATAAGCTAAAAAAAACAAAATGTTATATCAACAATATTTCTGTTGGTATCTGTGTCACCGTCAACACAAATGATGTTGGGTGCGCCCGCGCTGTCTCAAGTTATGAACACTTACTTAATATTATTTTCCTTATTTCTTCAACACACCCTGATGTGACGAAATGCGAAGACATTCGTGAGAATTATATATATGTATACAACGTCAAGATCTGATAAACGCGAATACTGACAAACTTTTGTTAATAATCTTTTATTGTGATAATCTTAAATTGTAGTTTTATCCACAAAGATATAAATTTTCTAGTGAAAGAAAAATTCGACCCCAGAAACGATTCGAACTCCTGAAATCCGCGTAACTTTATTCAAATATTTTTATATTAGGGGGGCTAGTAATTTAAATTAGTTTAATGACTCGCCCCCATCGCCCCATTAACAACTTAGAAAAGCCAGAGGTGCATGCCTTGAATTCGAACTCGAGACCTTTGACTTAGCAGTCCAATGGTCATATCGATGGACAGATCGAAGCAGCGGTAGCCTAATGGCTAGGGCGTCGGACTCGCGATCATATGATTGCCAGTTCGAAACCCACCCATTGCACTACCGACTTTACCGACGAAAAAAAACATCGCAAGGCTATCACTGCACTTTCGTTTGTCATGTAAGTAGAATAAAAATCATACTAACCTGAAGGGTAACCTTAAAAGGTTCCAAATCCCGTGCCCTCTCCTCTAATATCCTGATGGCGGGGAGAGCAAACTCCTCGCCTCGCAGCCCGCGCGACTCCTGCGCACCCAGGAACCACACGTAGTACGACGCCTTCTTTATGTCCTTTTTCAACCGTAGCGCCATCTTGTGGGCTTATGTCATTGTTGGGGTACTGAAACAATTAGTTATAATGATTAGTTAATCATTTACTAAGTACATATTTAAATTACAGATTGGTTTTAAATTCCAGACTGTTTAGCGAGTTTAAATAAATCTATACTATATATATATATGTAATATATATTATAATATAATAAAGCAGAAGAGTTTGTTTATTTGTAGTAAACAAATCGAACGCGCAAATCTCAGGAACTACGGGTCCGATTTGAAAAATTCTTTCAGTGTTAGATAGCCCATTTATCGAGGAAGGCAATATGCTATATATCATCTCGCTAAGACCAAAGGAAGCGGAGCATAAATGAAAAATGTTGCAAAAACGGGAAAAAATTCAATGCAGAAAAGCCGAGAAACCACGCGGGCGAAGCCGTGGACGGAAAGCTAGTAAATTATAAAGTTATTTTACATAAAAACATAAACATACCATCACGCCTGTATTCCCCTAAGGGTTAGGCAGAGGTGCTAATGTACACCCACATTTCGCCGGTATATTTTTAGGTCCCATGTAATAGGGGGCGAGCCTATTGCCATTAACCGGGCACAAATCCAGACTCCGAGCTGCTACTGGGAATTTCATAGAAAAACCCAATAACACTGCTCGACCTGGGGATCGAACCCAGGACCTCTAGCGTAGCAGTCGCGATTGGGACCACTAGACTAACGAGGCAGTCAGTTAAATTTATTTTAGTGCAGGAAAAATTCGACTGCGGGCAGGATTCGAAACTGCGTCTTCTGGTTAGGTACACCGGACGATATGACTACTTAGCCATCGCGCAGCCACCCGCCAGGTCGAAATTTGCCTTCACATCTTAAATTTAGGGAATTAGGATTAGCAAGGTGAAGTGGCAATGGCCTGGTCACATCTGTCGCAGAACTGACAAACGCTGGAGCAAGCGAGTTCTCGAGTGGAGACCGCGTCTAGGCAAACGTAGTGTAGGGCGCCCGCCGGCCAGATGGAGTGACGACTTGCGGAAGGCAGCTGGCAGTAACTGGATGAGGAAAGCCGAAGACCGGGCTCTGTGGCGTTCACTAGGAGAGGCCTACGTTCAGCAGTGGACGAGTATGGGCTGATGATGATGATGATGATCTTGAATTTACTTCTTTGAGGTGACGGCAGACAAATTTTTCCTTCACTAAAATAAGTTTATAATCTTGAATGGAAAACGCCTAAAAATACAACAAGATTCCAATAGATGCCAAATGTTTATCACAATATCCCAATGGGACCGCCACCAATTACACTAAGTATTACATGCGACTATCACGTGGATAGTCCCATATAAAATACCATCACGCCTGTATTCCCCGAAGGGATAGAGAGAGGTGTACTTATTGTACACCCACAGTTCACCGGTATGTTTAAGTCCCATGTAATAGTGTAATAATTGTGTATTATCTACCAAATTTTGTATGATCTATAGGATCAAAATTCCACAGCGGTATACCCACCGCTAAATATCAGCTATTTAGCATCATTAGAATAAGGCTTCAAAGTGCCTAAGCACCTTATTTTGTAACGTGTTGCGTGCACAAAATAATATCAGTAAATTTGGTAACTGCCCAACTGCGTATTTGATACGAATGCTAATAATGCGCATGATTTGAATATTAAATGAAGCACAGTAGAATTTCCATTCGATTTGAAAAGGAATGCATGTATAGAATATTTATTAGAATTTTATTTATTGCGGTTCATTTAAGGGTTAGGCTGTGAATACCATCACGCCTGCATCCCTGAAGGTTTGAGCAGATGACTCCTGATGTACACCTACAGTTCAGTTTCGCTTGTTAAATATGTTTAAGTCCCATGAAATAGACGGCAAGCCCCAACAAACAAAGCCAAATTCCGAGCTGCTACTGAGAATTTTATAGATAATCCCAACTACCTTTCCGCTCGCGGCTTCGCCCGCGTGGAGTATACGTTTCTTGTCATTTTAACGGGATAATTATAGACTATGTCACTCAAGAATACTATAGCTTTCTATTGAATAAAGAATTATTCAAATCGGTCTAGTACTTTCAGAGTCTACTCAATGCAAACAAACAAACAAACAAATCCTCTTTATAATATTAGTTTAGATAATCCCAATAACCCTTTGCTCGATCTGGAAATCGAAGCTAGCTTTAGCATCTGCCTATTTAGGGAGCATAGGCCTGTATGCTATGTCAAACAACCTAATATTTAATTTGGGACTGGTACCTAACACAAAAAGAACGGTGAAAAGTAACCTAATAAAAAATATCTCACGCGTGATTGCCACATTTGGCCTTGGGTCCAATTTAATTGGTTACAAGCAACCAGCACTTGTAAAATAACATTAGCCAAATTGGCCAACAGTAATTGTCTTTACTTCATAATTTGAATGTGGGACTGAGAAATGATAAAATTTCTTACGCGCGCGCCGTCAAGCTTTGTTGTGATTGGTTGAAATTTTGCACGGAGAGAAATGCAAAATTTGAATAACACTTTGCTCGACCTGGGGATCGAACCCAGAACCTCTAGCGTAGCAGTCGCGCTTAGGACCACTAGACTATTGTGGCAGTCTGCGTTCCTCATCCAGTCATCGCAATTCCTTTTCAGAACGGATATTAAAACAAAACTGTAGTTCAATTAACCTGGATTTCATCGGACGATCAGTTGTTACAGTAACTATTATTATACGAACGTAATTTAATGGAATTAGTTATATTATTGCGGTATTTGATGGAGCAGGTGTTATTAGTTTTAATATCGCGTGTGTTTTAGCGGTAAATCTATCCAAATGTGATGTTTTTTTAAATGTACTAATGTGCGAAGCCAAAACCCAATGGCTTCGCGCATAAGTTTTATCATAACTTGCCATCACGCCTGTTTTCCCCGAAGGTTGCGGCGAGCTGTCGTCATTTAGGTCCCTCAATAAAAATCTGCGCTGTAATACTGCTCCGGTAGTATTGAAGCATTAATGCTGATTGAGCGTACCATTTGTTGGCGCAACAAACATAATATGGTTCTTTTAATGTCATTTTGTTTATGATTTTCCAATAAATACATTTATTCTAATGTTATTTTTTTTGTTACTCATGTACACCCACAGTAAGCTGTGTACCTAAGTCCCACGGAATAGGCGGCGAGCCTATGGCCATGAACCGGGAACAAATCAAATCCCCGAGCTACAATATACATAGAAAAACTCAATAACACTTTGCTCGACCTGGGAATCGACCTGGCATTTTTTTTATTTTCCCAATAATTTTAAAATAAAATAGAAATATTTTTGCTTTCTGAATGAATTACACCCGAGGGATTCTTGCTAGTCTATGCACTGCGTTACATCCACTGCGCATTGCCTACTAAAGTAATGATTACGTCTACTGCGTAATGTCTACTGCGAAAGTACTGTCTACTGCGTAATTTCATTTTGTACTTGCGTAGCAACAGCATCCGAAATCGAGATGGCTCGCTGTAATGGTATAAATAGTTTTGAAATTTCTCTCAGTTTTGGAGCGCCGTAGTCCTCCCCCAGTCCACTACCTTCTCCTTCCCCTCCCTTTTCCTTAAATAGGTTCGGCAACGCATCTGCAACTCCTTAGGTATTGCAGATGTCCATGGGTGGCTCGTTTGACGAGTTGTCCCATAAAAACAAAAGTTGCACTAAGTCCCAAAACATCAATAGTGTTGTCGAAACTCCACTAGAGATGCCAAAAATCTTTTGCCAAACAACAGTTTTTGAGGAGCGTGCTTCAAATCGGTGCATCACTTAACGGTACTCTGTCCGTGGCTCCACGAAATGCTAATAGAATACAACTGTAGTGTACATTTGATTTTATTTTCGTGTTGCTTCATTTGCGGTTGTTGGTTGGCCGTCCGAAAAATTGCCATGACAACAGAATTTTTAAGATTCAAATGTAGTTTTAGCAGTTTAAGAGAATATTATGGAAAAGATCCAATCGGAAAGGGATTTGCTGTGATTTTGAACAACTATATTTTAATTATTATTAATGGTTGGTTAATAGTCGTAATTATAATAAAACTAGTTTTTATATAATAATTGTATCTATCATCACAATATACAGGATGTCCAAGTTACGTATAAAGTAAATAAAGTTTGCTCTTAAATATGTTATAGATAGTATAACGTAAATACATCTTAATCGCATTACTACGATGCATTACTGCAGTAGTTTTGTATATATCTCTATTATCATTATAACGATGAAATCCGTTTATAAGTTTTATAACATAACATACCATCACGCCTGTATTCCCCGAAGGGTTAGGCAGAGGTGTCCTTAATGTACACCCACAGTTCGCCGGTATGTTTGGGTCCCATGTAATAGGGGGCGAGCCTATTGCCATTCACCGGGCACAAATCCAGACTCCGAACTGCTACTGAGAATTTCATAGAAAAACTCAATAAAACTTTGCTTATCTGGGGATCGAACCCAAGACCTCGAGCGTAGCAGTCGCGATTGGGACCACTAGACCAACGAGGCAGTTAAGTTTTATTTCTTAAAGATATCCATTTTATGTGTATACATATAAATTCGCCCCATGCGGAAATCGAAGCTGCGACCAGCGAGCTCAATAGCTCAGATGCCAATCATTCAGTTACTTAATTAAAGATAGATAAGATTTTAACCATAGCCAAAGATAACCATAACGTGTTATGATTTTTTAAAGACATGCATTTTTTGTCGCGAAGTTGCGACACAAGCCTAATCGCTCACTTGCCAATCAAACAGTAATCGATCAGTTAGTTCATTAAAGTTTTACATAATTTATGCTATGATTTTTTAGACGTCATGCATTTTTTGTGTATACATTCAAATTGGTCCCATGCGGAAATCGAAGCCGCGACATAAGCCCTATCGCTCAGCTGCCAATCAAACCGTCATCAATCAGTTACTTAATTAAACTTTTCACTAAAGACAATACCCGCAAAAAAGCACTTCATACTACAGTCGCCGACACGTAAGTTACTACAAAATGTCAAATTTTCTCAGTCGATTTTGAACTTCATCATGAACATTTTAAGGTTTAAAATCATTTGGAGAAATTTGACAGTTTTGTATAACGTGATCTGCTGGCGACTGTACTTTTTGTTGTTCAACATACCTCGTTTTGCAGTCGTAACAGATCCGACTATAATTACATAATGAGCCCTGTTCTGTTGTGTAATTAAATGATAGTAAAAAAGTCTTGATACTTTCCAAGTATCGCTATCGGAAAAGCCCCGAGGGCGTCACGTTATACTGCCATTAATCTTGATAGTTTTGTTTTACATATTACATCATGAGAATTCGTTAAAACAATGACTGGTAAAAGATTATCTTTGGTTATCAAGTATCAAATTCTCTTTTGTTTAGTATCTCATTATATCAGTTATATTGGCTAGGGGGGTTGGCTTCGAAACCCACCCATTGCACTACCGACGTGAACCCACTCGTAATACCTACAAGCATTTAGCTTAGTACGAGTGGTTAACAAGAATACTAGTAATGTGGGACCCACATTGTTACTAAGCTTATTTAACCTTTTGGACGCAGTAATCACATGCATACACATCATATATACGTGACAAGTGTGCGCGTTCCCTCAGCGCAAGCGTCACAAATCTGTGACAAAAAAAGGGGTGCACTAAAATGCGAAATAAATTCAAATTCAAATATCTTTATTTGTAGAACATAGGTGTAATACATAAGGTGTTAACATCATTTTAGAGGGCGCTATGTCCAACCAAAAATGGTGTACAAATATTTACTTAACAAATATTTAAAATCTATTCAACCAATTTAATTGCAACAAACAATGAAATCATTACTTTTGAGTGTTTTTACTTATACATCTTAATAATGTAGGCTCCAGTTTAATTTAATTGCATCAAACAAATGAAAATGGATGGATGGATATCAAGAAATTGCAAGCGCATGCTCTTAAGATCTGGTGGTCAAAAAAAAACCAAGATTTTTCTATTCGAATGATCTTTTTTTTATCACCGATAGGCTTACGCTTGACCACAACTTGCCTGTTGTTAAGCATCGAAGTGGTCTACGATGGAGCGCCAAGCGCGCTCCATCTAGGCAAGCCCTAGAAGGTACCTATTCACCCTCGTCTTGAAAACACCCGAATTGTAGGTCTCAGGGAACAAAGATTCCGGTAACGAGTTCCACAATAGAGCAGTACGCACTATTTAATGTAGACGCAAAACGTTTCGTGCGCGATTAGCGCTTTCAACCAAACAAACTCTTCAGCTTTATAATATGAGTATAGATAATAACACCAATAATCTAAAGCACTCACATTCATGTTCAAAGCTCAAACAATATGCTAGAACAATGAACTGCATCGAGGCAACTCGGTCACTGCGTTCTCACTGTCAGCTTGTCTTGTCATGCCATAATTACTGGTGAAAACGTGCGTGACGATATGTCTAGGACAAATGTGGATATGTTGAGTGTGTCATTGGCCTAGGACTTGGTCCTAGCATATTACAAGGAGGACGTATAGCTGGGGGCTTGTCTAAACTAATATTACAACGAGGCAACATTTGTGTTTTTTTATGTATGTTTGTAATGTTTTCACACAAAAACTACTGGACCGATTTCAAAAATTCTTTCACCATTAGAAAGCTGTTTCTTCACTTAGTGACATAGGCTATATTAAATTTTCTAAAAAATAGGGATCCCTAATAAAAATGCAATAATATAACCCAAGGTGTAAAAACGCGGGCGAAGCTGAGGGCGGAAAGCTAGTAATATTATATAGAGGTAAAGTTTGTGAGGTTGTAGGGGGGTAATCTCTGGATCTACTGAATCGATTTATTAATATATTTTACCAATAAAAAAAAAGTTTAACCACCTTCAAAAAATAATAAAATAATTTTGTCTAAAACAGTTTGGGAAGTCGGTGGTTTCTATTTGAGTGGGTCTTCTGTTTTTGCCACCGACTTCCCAAACTGTTTTAGACAAAATTATTTTATTATTTTTTGAAGGCGGTTAAACTTTTTTGTTGAAAGTAATTTTGTTTTGTAATTTTTAGTGGAAAGTTTTGTTTAGAAGTACTTGTTAGCCAACTAAACGCACTGCTCCAATAAGACAGCGATGTTTCAGAGTAAACGATAATATCATCGATGTAAACAATTTTTATATTTTTGTTGATATTTTCAAAACTGCTCAACCGATTTCGATAAAATTTAAACGGGACCACCTCTGAAGTATGACTTATCAAACAAAAAAATCGGTCACAACTGGCGGAGATATCGCGTAACAAACATACAAAAAAAAAACATACAGACGAATTGAGAACCTCCTCCTTTTCGAGGTCGGTTGAAAATAACATAACATACCATCACGCCTGTATTCCCCGAAAGGTTAGGCAGAGGTATACTAATGTACACCCATATTTCGCTGATATGGTTTGGTCCCATGTAATACCTAGGAGGCATGCCTTTTACCATTTACCGGGCACAGATCCAAACTCCGAACTGCTATTGAGGAATTCATAGAAATACCGCTTTGCTCGACCTTAGGAATCAAACCGAGGACCTCAAGCTTCGCAGTTTCGGTACGGACCACTAGAATAACGAGGCAGTTCATTTTAATTCATTTCATTTCAAAGGGCAACAGTTAAGTACTTACTTCAACGGTATTCGAGTAGAATATACATAAAAAATAAGCGTTTACGTTTTATTTAATTATATTTTGCACTTCACAGTTAGTCTCATAAGTCATTAAAAAATTTAATTATGGTAAAAAATGTAATTATGGTAATAATACATCTTAACTGGAGTTTTGTGTTTAAATAAATATAAGTAACAGTTTATATCTACGCGGTTATTATTTGTATACGAAGACCCGTTAGTTTTAAAGATTTGTGCTAGACTTGAAGATAAATTGATTTGAAGTAGTAGTAAGTCGCTGGCATGTCTACATGCCAGCATGAACGGTTCGGCACAACCGGGTAAGTACTACCCTCCCACAGAATATCGACGTCAAGAAACAGTATGCATATTGTTGCGTTTCGTACAGTGTGGAGCGCTGGAGGCCCAATGTCTCCCTCAGTCCCCTTCTTTCTCCTTTTCTTCTTCCCCTCCCATTTCCTTAAAGAAACAAGGCAACGCATCTGTAACTCCTTTGGTATTGCAGATGTCCATGGGCGACGATGACTACTTACCAGCTGGTGGCTCACCAGCTCGTTTGCCAAGTTATCCCATAAAAAAAAACTTGCCCTCTATAACACACATATAAAATCAGCCTATAATTTTCCCACTGCTGGGACAGGCCTCTCTGGTTCGATTCTCCGGGTCGGGCAAAGTGTTATTGGGTTTTTCTATGAAATTCTCAGTAGCAGCTCGTTGTTTGGCTATGTGCCCGGTAAGTTGCAATAGGCTCGCCATATTGCATGGTACCTAAACATACCGGCGAACTGTGGTGTGTGTGTACACCACTGTCTATCCCTTTGGGGAAAACAGGCGTGATGGTATGTTATCTTATTAAATTACCTCTTTGATACAATAACATAGCAAATTGTTACTAAGCCCTCTACCTACCAGTGTTATATTATTTTTTAAAAAAAGCTTACTAGCAATGTTGGTCTCACATTACTAGTATTCTTGTTAACCCCTCGTACTAAGCTAAAATGCTTGTGTTACGAGTGGGTTCATGTCGGTAGTGCAATGGGTGAGTTTCGAACCGGCAACCACTTGATCGCAAGTCCGACACCCTAGCCATTAGGCTACCGCCGCTTTTGTAAGTTATAATATTGTAAGTGTTGTGTGCGCGCAGCTTTACCGTCAACTATTAATGTATAAATTGGCGCGGCAGCGGCGCGGGCGCACGCCGTTACTGCTACAGTTAGCGGTAACGGTGACGTAAGGTGACGGTCAACTTAATTGCGACTCAATTACTTTGATATAACAACTGCAGGGTTATTTGTGTTCTGAACTTTAAAAGGTTACCAGCGAGTCTGTATTTTTTTAGTTTTTTTTAGTAGTAGTAGTGCCTGGCTGGCGTGTCTGCATGCCAGCATGAATGGGTCGGCATGACCGGGGAAGTAATACCCTCCCACAGAATATCAACATCAAGTAGCAGTTATGCATACTTTTGGCTTTCACACGGTGAGTCTGGAGGGCCGGAGTCCCCAATTCCTCCCTCAGTCCCCTTCCTACTGTTTTTCTCCGTCCTATTCTCGCCCCTTATAAAATGGGATCTAAACATACCGGCGAACTGTGAGCGTACATTAAATACAACTCTGCCTAACCCTTCGAGGAATACAGGTGTGATGATATTTTATAGTATTGTAAATTGACTACTTGATGACTTGTTACAGAAATAAATTCCTACTTCAGACACCAGTCAAACAAAGGAATGTAAGCCTTGTCTTGTTATATTTTGTAATTGTTATTTACCTTGGTTGAGAGAAAATAAATACCTACGTATTATTATTATTATATATAAATATCATGTATCAGATATACTCTGTTTGAATACCTTTCTGATTGCTCAATTACTTTGCCAATCGACCTGTCAAAGCGAATAGAGACTATTTCCTATTTCGAATTCATGTACATTGTCGCCAAGGCGCTTGGTCGCTGTTGCCCCATTGAAACCACCATAGAATAACATTAAATAACTTACACTTTTCAATTCGAATAACGAAACCTTTTACTATAAAGACACGTAATATTTCTAAACCTTGCCACAGAACGGGTTGATACAAAAGCTTTTTTTTTTTTTGCTATTTTTTATTTCACATTGCTATGGGTTGCGTTTGATTGTGTCGCTAAAGTCGTGGCTCGTGGCTCAGGGCTGTGTATTATTTTAATTTGGGAGCAAAAAGTGCAGGCCTACGAGCAGGATTCAAGGCCAGTAGCCCGATTCACGTAATTAAAACCGTAGCGATGTCGCAGCGACTTAATCGTTGAAACAGTTTTCCTATTCACATCCGTCGATCGGACCGATTTAGAAGTCGTCCTATTGAAACATCGTTTAATCGTATTCACACATGTTCGTTGGGCAAGAATTCTTCTAAAATGTTGGCTTGACAGTATTCACTTAACACTGGAAAACTATTTCAACGATTATTAAGTCGCTGCGACATCGCTACGGTTTTAATTACGTGAATCGGGCTACAGGCCTCGCCCTTTGAATGGGTCCAATGAACGTTGAACCACAGCCTGGTTGTTGTGAATATCGAATTTCATGGTCGTGGCCACCCATACTTCGCCGGTATGTTTAGGTTCCATGTAATAGGGGGCGAGCCTATTGCCATAAACTGGTCACAAACCCGAAACAACGAGCTGCTACTGAGATTTTTTTTTAAAACGCAACTTATGACGTCACAATCCGATATGCCATAATTTTTTTATACTAACAGTCTTTGCGATAAAGAAACAGAGCATCCCCACCAAAAACTTTTAACAGTTATTATCTTAGAACTTAATTAATTAATGAAGTAGTCGATTTATTAATTTCACAATAATTGATTACAGAATAATAATAATATATATTTAAAAATATTTAAATTAGGATTAATTGTATTTTTTGTTTTCGAATTTGATTTGTGTTTTATGATTTCATGTTTATTTTGTACGTTATCTGATAATATGTTGATTTTATTTGGTTTTTAATTCCACCACCCATTGAATTCCGTCCATTTCACTTTTTTTTCTTTTCTTTAGTTAAGTTAATTTAATTGTACGTGCAGCGAACGTTGTGTACATCTGTTAGAGATATACATACAAGACCTCTATCACAGTCATTAATTTAAAAAAATGTTTCGTATGTATATTGTTGATGTACCTTATTAATAAATAAATAAATAGATTTAAATATATTTTTTCAGTATATGTATAGGCCTGTTATTTTCAATAAATTCAACACCATTGGACATACCAGCGAAGTTGGGATAGTGAAGCGGCGGTAGCCTAATGGCTAGGGCGTCGGACTTGCAATCGTCTGGTTGCCGGTTCGAAACCCACCCATTGACCCCATGGACCACCCACTACCGACTTAAGCCCACTCGTAATACAAGCATTAAGCTTAGTACGAGGGGATAACAGGCATACTAGTATATGTGTGTAAATAAGCTTTTTTTAAAATTACAAAATAATCTAGAAGTATTGCCCAGAAAGAGTTATTATTTCCATCATTTTACAGAACCAAACTATTTCTTTAAAAAGCACGTACGCATACAAATACATTGGAATCGCGTAAAACATTAGGAATTGTATCCACAAACGTTTAAAAGCGTGACTAAGTCAGAACAATGGACTATTACTACTAGAGGTCGGAAGAATACATGTACACTTTTACTTATAACTTTACAATGCATGGTAAAGGGAATATTGCTAAGTCTGTATATAAGTAGGTAAGGAAGAAAAAGTAATATATCGTCGTAGTCATTATTTATTATAATTTGATGTACCTACGGCTGATGCCCATAGTAAATTATATTTAATAATTTAATGTCATATAGCAGTCCTTTTATACAAAAACTCGATTAGAAAACTAGTCACTAGTTCTTAGTTCGAGAGGTTAACAAGATGACTAGTAATGTGCGACCCACATTGCTAGTAGACTTTGTAAGAAAAAAAATCATATTGTTCACAAATTTATATTTTTTTATAGATACTATATACTACGATGCTTATTAATAATTTAATTATCACGCGCTTAAACGGTGAAGGAAAACATCGTGAGGAAACCTGCGTGCCTGATAGATTTTCTTGACGGCGTGTGAAGTCTGCCAACCCGCAGTAGGCTATAGCCTATTCCCTCTTGTTCTGAGAGGAGACCCGTGCCCAGCAGTGGGACAATGTAATGGGTTGATGATGACTACGATAACAATTTTTAAGCAAAAGTTGTGAATATTATATAATATATTATTGTTGATGTCGCAATTCCTACTGCTATGATCTTTAAATAACGCAAAATACGCGCCTAGTCGTGGAGTTGAGGAAAAAAGCCCGCTATACCAATACCAATGATCTTTAAATGTGTTATAGATCGACTCGTAATATTAAGGTAAAACCTGAAAAATGGCGCCCAAAGCAAGACGATTCGACTAAAACATATTCATACAATTTGATTTTCGTCATTAAAAGTCAATTTGCTACTCAATGAAATAAAGTAATTACCGTATTATAATGTAAATGAACAAACATACAATGGCAATGTAGAATAATACGTAGTAATCCAAGTCGAAATTGAGTTTCATATGATAAGCTTTGTTTGGAATATAAGACATTGATCTATTGAATAAAACTAGGTTACTTGTTTTATGTTCCTCGTGACTTTGAAATGAAACCTATAGAATTGTTGAGCGCACCACCTTGCTGTTATCAAAGACGAGTTTTGAAAGGAAATGCTTTATCTAAATGTTTTTTTTTATAGTGTTTGGGTTGTCTTATTATTTCAGTCTTAGAAAGTGCACCTTTTTTTTAGTTATCTCAGACAATTTGTCTGTATGTCGGACTCTTACCGACTAAATACTTCGTCGGTTGGTTCGATTCCTAGGTTGGTGCCCACTGTACAACCACAGTTCGCCGGTATGTTTTAAATCCTATATAATAAGGCGGGAGCCTCTTGCCACCGGGCATATATCCAAATTCCGAGCTGCTACTGAGAATTTCATAGTAAAACCCAATAAAACTGATCGACCTAGGAATCGAACCTTAGACCTCTAGCGTAGCAATCGCGATTAGGACCACTAGACTAATAAGGCAGTTATTTGTTACATTTTCTCATATAAACTGCTGAATAAATTTTGATGAATGTTCACAAAGATATGAATTTTCTAATTAAAGAAAATGTCTAGTGAAAGAAAAAGATAGACATTGGAAAAGGACATAAGCTACCCTTAGTCGTGAAGAATGAAGACGCGAACAACAGTTTGTATGCTGCATATCTCAAAGTTAACCTATTTTACATCTGTTGTATTGTGTTTAACTAAGGCGCCTGTTTAAACGTTTTTCATGCATTTAACGCTAAATGAAAGTCGGAAACTGTGCGGAAAACTCTAAGTAATTAAAACGAACATGCTACCGCGATTATATACAGTTTTTTCTGCCTTAAATACGATGCACGATGTAGTGGCATTCCGTTGATTAATTCTTCTGTTTTATTCATGTTTAATTTATCAATTGAGTAGCTAGATAATACAATTTACGGTAATTGCAAATGGAGTAAGATTTAACTGAAAGAATATTAAGTAATTGTTTAAATAATATTATCATATTAGGGCATTTCCTTCCAAGATAGTTAAATCGGTACCACAGTTTAAACTTGTAAATAGCTACAAAGTTTTTACGCAAACAGATATTTTTAAAACTGCCTCATTAAGCTAGGTACTAAGCGTGACTGCTACGCTAGAGGTTTTGGGTTCGATTCTCAGGTTGAGCAAAGCGTTATTATGTTTTTCTATCAAATTCTTAGTAGCAGCTTGGAGTTTGGATAATTGTACCCGGAGAGTGGCAATAGGCTCGCCCCCTATTACATGGGACCTAAATATATCGGCGAACTGTGGAAATATGTATACAAAGCACATCTCTGTCTAACTCTTTGGAGAATACAATCGTAATGATATGTTATTTTTGAAAAGGTGTTTTTATAGCAATGAAAGCCTAGCGATATTGCCAAATCAAAGGTCTCGAGTTCGAATCATGTGCGTTTTAATAATGAATTATCCCTGAAGGAAAACATCATGAGAGAGTGTGAATCGAACCCATGCCACTTGGTGCCGCGACAGTTGTGACCCAAAAATATATACTCAAGTCATTGTTAAGTAACTTGTCAAACATATCACGAACATTGTGATAGAAAAAAAAAACTATTAATAACTAAAATAACATTATTACATAAGCTAGCAGCATATTGAATAGACAGCTACCACGGCGTAACTTCCGGTGACGGAAGTGTGATGTCATTTCCACAATGGAGCTTTCATTTTAAAAGCTATAGATATAGGCGAATAATATTGCAACCGGATTTTCTTGAATTGTCTAGGATCCTTTTTTTTAAACTTCTTGTGCTTTAAAATATTTGTTAAAGTAGTTTATTATATAGTATTTTTTACTTCTATAATTGAAAAATAGCTCCCCAGGTCGAGCAAAGTGTTATTGGGTTTTTCTATGACATTCTCAGTAGCAGCTCGGAGTCTGGATTTGTGCCCGGTTAATGGCAATAGGCTCGCCCCCTATTACATGGGACCTAAACATACCGGCGAAATGTGGGTGTACATTAGTACACCTCTGCAGGGAATACAGGCGTGATGGTATGTAATTGAAAAATATAAACATACCATCACGTCAGTATTCCACAAAAGGTTAGGCAGAGGCTTATTGCTTTTTAACAGGTCAAATTCTAATAGAAAAAATACTTCTCTCCACTTCCGAATCAAACCCTGGACTGGATTCCAACCAATAGGCTAACGAGGCAGTTAAACTAAAAACAACAAATCTCTCATACGTTTAATAAACTCTTTGTTACCACACAAAATACAGTTATTAAAATTCTGTTATTAAAAAATATTTACCTTTCAATTAAATATGGATGTCTTCTATTGAGATCTGAAACAATAAAAAATAACAAATATTTAATAAAACGCATTTCATACTTGGAGAATTTCAACACACAGACAGAACATTCACAGGCTGTGAAATATATTTTTACGCAATTTGTAAGCACAGACAATATATGAGCTTATAAATAATATATCTACCTACTTTGTATTACGTCTGTAATTGATAACTTTATTCAATAGTGGCACATATCAAAATATTATAAAACACCAATTTAGTTCTTTAATGACAATGCGTTACTAAGATAGTGGCACAAGTCAAAATTACAATATTATGACTTCTTTCTGTAACTATATGATAAAAACTGTAAATTACATAACTACACAAATTATTCATCTGTTATACGGATTTAGGAATAGATCATTACAAACACGTTTAATATTTTAAATTTTATAAAAAAGTATATAATATTTATAAAATGTCACTCAAAAATATCCATCTGCCAAGACTACCGAGGACGAATTAATTTGACCAAATGTTCTCGAACAAATCAGGCGAACTTATTACATAACATTAAATTAATTCTTATTGAAATAGGAATATAAATATAGAATAATCATTCTAAAGCTTTTATAATGTGATTAAAATTCAATTTAGTAGTATCTATACTGCCGTGTTAAGTGGTATGTGGAAACCTTATCGCGGGGTCAACGACCGCAGATAACAACTATTAGCATATAAACATACTAAAGCCACAGTGTAAAATAGTTAAAAACCACTCTTAATATCAACGGCATAACTAAGAAATTAAGCTTTTTTGAATATCTTTTGACAAACTGTCTCATTGATATAGTGGTTGTAGTTGTTATTGGAGCTTTTCTATTAAATGCTCGGAGTTTTGACTTGTGCCCACTTAATACCAATAGACACATACCATCACGCCTGTATTCCCCGAAGGGTTAGGTAGAGGTGTACTAATGTACATCTTTACTATGTAGGTCCCATAGCCATAGCCAATCAAATAGCGAACCTATTGCCATTAACCGGGCACAAATCCAAACTCCTAGCTGCAACTGGGAATTTCATAGGAAAACCCAATAACACTTTGCTCAACCTGGGAATCGATCCCAGGACCTCTAGCGTAGCAGTCGCGCTTGGGACCACTAGATTAACAAGGCAGTCCAAGTACCAAAAGATTGACGCCTATTACATGGAACCTAGAACGAGTTCTCGAGTGGAGACCGCATCCAGGCAAGCGTAGTGTAGGGCGCCCGCCGGCCAGATGGAGTGACGACTTGCGAACGGCAGCTGGCAATGACTGGATGAGGAAAACCGAAGATCGGGCTCTGTGGCGGTGACTAGAAGAGGCCTACGTCCAGTAGTGGACGAGTATAGGCTGATGATGATGATGACATGAAAGCTAAATAGTATGATTTAGATTTATGTGAACTGTGAGTCCACCTCTTTATACCCTTCACAGGATCTTAGTATGTAAGGATTTTTAAATTTAGAAAGCGTTAAGCTTATGTAATCCATTTATGAAAAACGAAACGCAACTTTCCAACGGATAAAAATCAACTTTAATGTAAATATCATCTAAAAATTAATTTCCTTTAAACATTAATTCGTGCCGTTTCCTTTTTTTTAAATAGATATGCATCACTGTGGACACGTTTTCTTGTGGTCTCGAGTCGACTACCCGTAACCGCGGAGGGATGCCTTAAAATAGCATCACAAAAAATGCAACACAATCTGTAAATTCTATTCTTTTTTTTATGTCAGTGCTGTAACTTTATAAGGAATAAATGTTCTGAAATGTATTTGGAATAAACATTATTTCAGAACATTAATTTAAACGTTGTCGTAATAAATGTTGTCTTATGCAAATGTTTTCATTTATTTTTATTTAGAGAATATTAGTCCATTTAACATTATAACATTAAAACTACACAGAATTTATAATTTTCAGTAAACCAAACAATTTAAAATATACCTACAGTCTAAATTGGTATAACCAAAGTTTTACAATAATACTGAGGTACAGATTTATTATTACTGAGTAGACGCTTAAACTAATCTAAAAAAATATCGTGAGTAATATATCATTTTTCAAAATTAATCGATAAAATGAATCGCTTTAAACGCATAATTCCTTATAATTGACTGAGCATCTAATTGCACATCCCTATTATTAAGATCGTGTTAAGTTTCTATGACCCGAGGCGCTAAAAAGCTAAGTCTATGGAAACAGAGGTCAATGCCCCGATCATAGATCACTGATGTTCACACATAACATTATTTTTGTAAGAGTTAATTACAATTACCTTTGTAGTTTGTATTTTACTGTTTTAAAGTAAGTGAGCAGACAGAGTCTTGCCGGATGTAGCAAAATTGTTAGGGTAGGGTGGCTTAACTGTCTTTTATTTTTTGTAAGTATTTAAATATTTGGGACAAACAGTTACACATTACAAGTATCTGCGTAAATAAGATATTATAGATATAGATATATTTTTATTATATAAAAGTAAAACTCACACCCTTATCCACAGCAACAATTCATAATTATAATGTCACTTTAGCTAGGATAGAAAAATTAACTTATCTTTAAAGGTTAGGTTAAGGTTTTGACAAATAATGCAACATTTTGTCCTGTAGCCTTTTTTCGATTTTACATAAATACTAGTGTTGCCCGCGGTCAGTAAATAAGGCTATGATAATCGGGAATAATGTAGCAAGTAAGAATTATTAAAATCAATACAGTAATTTCAGAGTTTATCGATTACAAACAAACAAAAATATTATAAGTATAAATACTTGTCTAGAGTTAACTGTCTACTTCTACTTTTTTGCTTTGGGATTATATTGCCACAATGACTTTACAGGAGAGCTATCTTGAAAATCAGTATTGGTAAACTAACAAGGTAAATGTAGTTACAAAGTATTTTTTCTATTCTTTTGGATCATAAAGTTTAGAGTTTGATCCCGAAGCTGTGTTCTATTACAAATATTCCCACATGTTATAAACCATTGTACAGTCGCCAGCAGGTCAAGGTATACAAAACTGACAAATTTCTCCAAATGATTTTAAACCTTAAATAGGTGAAGATAAAGTACAAAATCAAATGAGAAAATTTGACTTTTTGTGGTAACTTGATGTGCTGTGCCACCGTACTGTTACTTTAGCAAACTAACAAAGTTACGAAAACCGTCTAGTTATTAACAATTATGACAATGTTTTGTAACGAAATGAATACAAAAGAAATAAGCTTAATAACATAGTAACTACCGTATGTTTTAATTGTTTGTTGACCCACACTGGTATTAAAGGCGCATTTTAAAGCTTATGTAACTGTTTATTTGTACTGTTAGTTGTGGATGATTTTAAAAATTTACGCACGGCTACACATCAAGCTATACAAAACCAGTTTACGCTGGCTTCTCATTGTACGGGAAGTCAATACAATGCGAGATCAGCTTAAACTGAATTTGTATAGGTTGATCTGTAGCTGTGTGTACCACGCCTTCATCTCTGCTAGGTACGGCAGTATACCAACGTACACACACACATTTGCTAGAATAGGTCTCAATTGATAGGGCGCAAGCGTATTTTAACGCGTAACTTACTGGACACAAATATAAATTCCAATTGTCTGCTTAACTAGAAATTTCATAGAAACACCCGGCAATCTTGTAAGTTTTCTTTCGGAAAAAAGGCTTCATGAACCTTGTCAAGTTGGAAACAAAACGTCATTAATTGAATTCAATAGTGTCACAAATCAAAATCTTATGAACTAGCCAGTAGATTCTTTAATGCATTAAACGATAGATAGAGTGAGCAATCAAGAAAATATGCCTCAAAATACAAATATTTTGACTTATGCCATTATTACATCAGTCAACGATGTATGGATATGACATTATTGGTTATTACAAATCGAGCATTAATTATGTCATTTCTTAATCATTTGTACCGATTTATCCGTCGATTTGAATTTCGAATGGCAAGTTATCTATGTCTAGTGATGCTATGCAGTTTCCTATAAAGTAGATATTCATAAAACTATCTCAATATATAAAATATAAATAAAAAAATGTTACATAAAAAGTGACACCATTATGAACATCTGTGAAAGCACACCCCTACCACTTGAACGTGACAACTAGCATTATCAACATTCATTGCTCGCTCATAAGCGCATATGTAGCTAATAACACTAACAGAACTAGTTATGTATCGCGTGTTTTGTTATGCGGAGAATTTGTTCACAGTGCCGCGGTACAGACAGCGAAAGTTTCGTTAACTTGCTTCGTTTTTTGAAATGTTTATTGATTTTCGTGGTACGAGTATATTATATTATATAGCTCTCTTCATATTTCAAAATAATTAAAAGTTCTCTTGAGATCAAAATATGTATCGACGTCTCTCATCAATTTATATCGCAATGGTTAAGAAATTTGTAAAATTAAGTGTAAATTTAAAACATTGTCTCATTTGTGGCGGCTTCCCCTTTGAAGACCACGGACCTCGGACCTTTTAGACTGCCTCGTGTCTAGTGGTCTCAAGCGCGACTGCTCGCTAGATGTTCTGAGTTTGACTCCCAGGTCAACCAAAGTGTTATTGAGCTTTGTTTTGAGATTATGATCCATAATAAAATTATAAATTTAAAATTTTACGGACGAATATAAATCGACATACTCGTAAAAGCATTTAAACGGTATAGTAATAAGGTAAAAAATGTTTTTTGTATGCAACACAACACTTTTCAAAACGTGCATCTTAAATGGAGTTACAAAACAACTTTTTTATGTAAATGTTGAAAAAAAACACAAAATTTATTCTGTACAATATTTTGTAACAAATCTTTATCTGTTTGTTACGTGACTCACAGTTATTTACTTAAAAAACCATTCAAAAGCATACCTGCATAATACATACATACCATCACGCCTGTATTTCGCGAAGGGCTAGTCACAGAAGCAGGTACTTCATATACACCAGTTCGCCGGTATGTTAGGTCCCATGTAATAGGGGGCGAGCCTATTGCCATATACCGGCCACAAACCCAAACTCCGAGCTGTTACTGAGAATATCATACGACCTGGGAATCGAACCAGGATTTAGCGTAGCGCTTAGGAACACTACATAGACTAATGAAGTAGTCATATTTTTCTTTTTCATCATAAATCTATTCTTGACCAGAGCAACCTAAAAATATACTGGTTTCTCACACTTACGCTAATATTAGACATTGAAATAAAACTACTTTTTACGGATTTTATCGCGCTATATTGATATTTTTAAATTCCCGACGTTTCGGATCCTTTACAGCATCCATGGTCACGGGTGGACTGAGGTGTTGGTCGTCCTAATATCAAAATTATCAACAGCTACCCTACATTTTGTTGATTATTATTTATGCCGGTCACGCAGAATGTCGGGAATTTAAAAATATCAATATAGCGCGATAAAATCCGTAAAAAGTAGTTTTATTTCAAAACCTAAAAATAGTCAATATAACAATACCCTATTTACACGCACGAAATTGAATTATTTTACGTAAACTTGCACAGAAACGCACAATATTGCTTAACTAATTCAAGGTCTGCAAAATCCCAAAATAACCTCTTTTTTTAAATAATATTTTTCGCAATGGTGAAGTGATCTCAATTGCGGCTACTAAGCGTGGTGTCTTGGGTCTAATTCCTAAGACGAGCAGTGTTGTTGGGTTCCTTAAATTCTCGGCCTTCTTGGCTAAAGGCGCTCCTTATTAAAAAATATACCGGCGGACTGTGGCTGTTTATCGGCACACCTCTGCTTAAGCTTACGAGCAATACTGGCGTAATGATATAATTTTTTTCGTGGCTACGAGTTTGGAATTGTGCCTGGGTAATGTTAATAGACTCGCCCCTTAATACATGGGACCTAAACATACTGGATGTACAGTCAAAAAAAGAGTAGGTATGCAGGCAGCTACCGAACGTCCGTCGTGATATAGATTTTGTTATAAATAATTATACGCAAAAGCGTGTCAAATAAAAGCTGCTGACAAAACGAGCATTTTGACACATATTGTGAGATATAGGTATTATACAAACTTTATCAAAATACATATAAAGTTAGCTGCCTGCATAACTAACCTTTCGTTGACTGTACATTAATACACCTCTGCCAAACCCTTCAGGGAATACAGACGTAATGGTATGTTTTATGTTTCGGCTACCAATTAAGACGGTATGAGGGTCGTTAAATGAATACCTACCCAGTTCAAATCAGGATTCTCAATAAAACCTAGGTACGCTACGTACAACTTGCACTAAGTTCTAAGTACCGTTACCTTGTCCGAGGCAACTAGTTTATACCTAGGTAAACATAGATACTGCTAGTGTACAAATGACAGTTATATTCACGCCTGTTTCTTTAATGGGGGGATTGAACCGACTATTAGGGCTGTGCTGTAAAATTCCGCTTAGAATTAATGCTTTTTAAAGATTATTAGGAATGTGGTTTGCACATTACTAGTATTCTTGTTGACCCCTCGTGCTAAATGCTTGTGTAACAAGTGTGTTCACGTCGGTAATACAATGGGTGGGGTTCGAATAGGTAACCACATGATCGCAAGTCCAACGCCCTGGCCATTAGGCTACCCGCTTCATTAGTCTCGTGGTTGTAAGTGCGACTGCTAAGCTGGAGTTCTGGGTTTTATTTCCAGGTAGAGCATAGTGTTATGTGGCACATATACAGGCGAACTGTGTACATTAGTCACTTATGCCAAACCTTTTAGGGAATACAGGCGTGATGGTATATGATTAAGTCTCTTACTCGAATGGAGTCTGGGACTTATAGGAGCATGTCTAATAATTTCTTAGATAACTGTGCCGCGTTTATTCTTAAACACTCGTTAGCGCTCCGAACTTATTTTCGGAGAAATTTGTTTTTGTAATAACCATTTTTCGAAACTTATTTTAGATCACTAAGTACAGGTTTTTTCATGTATGCCAGAAAAACGGGCTTGGACAGATAAACAGTTTGAATAAGGCACAAAATTCGCAACACATTTACTCCCCCGACAGCGAAAATAGCAAAAAAATAGACACTAATAGCGCTTTAAATACTGAAAAAAGCAAGTCATTGCACTCAAAGGAATAGATGCAGCACAAAAAGTGTTAAACTGAGAACCTGACTATCATTGTTCCAATGTTAAAAAAGGACAGCGCTATACAGGCTGTATAGCGCCATCTCTTTCAGTTAGGTAAAAAGTTGAAGCGCTTTTTGGTAGATGCTATTTTCGATGTGTTAGGTCGTGATCGCGGTATGTTTAATAGCACTAATTTGTATGTATTATATGTTTTTTTTGGGGATTCAAAGAGTATACTGAACTCTATATAAGCACGGCTACATGTCTAGCTATAGAAATCCAATTTACTCTGGCCTCTTATTGTATGGAATTCCGAAGCAATACGAGATCAACTTAAACTGGAAATGTGTGTACATTAACTTGGATTATGTTTCCTATCCAATTACTTTAAATAACAGGATGATCACAATATTCGCTATTGAGAGGTCTGTCTATATGAGAAAGCTTGATTTTCTTTCAAATATAATTAACAAATAATGTTAGGTAATCATTTCAAACTTAAGACCAACAACCTCAGTTTACCAGCGACTATGGATACTGTAAAGGATCCGAAACGTCGGGAATTCATTAATATTATTATAACGTGATAAAATCCGTGAAAAGTAGTTTTATTTTATTGTATAATTTTCAGCTTTGCTTAAATTTCAGAACCAGGTGTTACCTACTTAGAGCTTGTTCTAAGCCCTAAGGGGATCCAGGGTAGGTGAGAAAATATTATAAAATATAATCTTGATACATGACATGAGGAATTACTCGTTAACCTAAAAAAGGTTTTTTTTTGTCTAATAAGTATGTACATACAATAACTGTGAATAGTAGGTATAAGAACGCATAAGTACCTACCTATTTGAAATGTTTTTTTTTATTATTATTGAACAAATGACCATAACACCTCGCAGCTTTTAAAATCTTGCGCTCGTTAGGAAAGTTTACGCGCTTACCTAACAAACAGCGCTTTGTTGAAGGTTGCTAAATAAAAAGGCAAGCGGCACGCGAACGCGCGCGGGCGCTGTCAACGACCGGCGCGCGCGCACCCGACGCGTACACAGAATATTTTGAACAGGTACAGTTTGTTCGAAATAAGTAAGCCGATCGGAAGTTAGCCGTTCCGAACTACCGCGGTGATAAAATCGTTTAATTAAGTGTTTTAATACATAAATATCGAAATTAGTAAACAAAATAATTAGAAATGTGAAACATATACGACTCTAATCATCTTTACACCGACTCTTTCTATTAAAAATATTAAAATTTACCACTTCTAAACCACTTGCAGACAACTTCCGATCGGCTTACTTATTTCGAACAAACTGTACACTATTGATGTGGCAATTACATAGGACTGTTTTATTAAATTGTTATAAAAAATGTCAAAGCGACGGATCCACGACAATATAGTTCTTGCTACATATATTATTTAGGGGTAGGCAGAAACTACAGAACGCCGTTTTCTACGATTCTTGCATACTTCTGTTGCTTCGTCCATATTCGTACATCTTGTCATACACACAGTTTCTGCAAATTATCATTTTTGTAAAATTACTGTCAAGTACTTTCAAACCTAAGTATTTTTTCAAAGTTTTTAGGCATTTTCCATGCAAAGATTATAAAGTTATTTTAGTAAAGGAATAATACGACTGCGGGTAGGATTCCAACCAGCGTCTTCTGGTTAAGTACACCAAACGGTATGACCGCTAAGCCATCGCGAGTCCAAAACGCGAAGTCCAAATTTGACTTCACATTTTGTATTTACATCTTTTAAAGTGACGTCAAATGAGGAGGAAAATGCATAAAACATGCCAAAAGATACGAAAGTACTTATATTGATTTTATTATTTAAGACAAAATAAATAATTTAAATACTTAACCTTATTTTGGCTGATTCGATATCAGTGTTTGGTGAAGATAAATGATGAGTATGGTGGTATGGAATTTAAAGAATTCTATTGAGATGTTTTGGCCGGAAATATCTACAAAAGATAAGATATTGAGCAATACACATGTCACATATCGAGCGACAAAGATTACAATTTGGACAGCCCGTATTTCGGCGCAATAGGGGTGATTTTTGTAGTGTAAATGTATACGATGGCATCATCGGAGGACAGAGTGAAATGGCGCAAACTAGGGGAGTCCTACGCCCAGCAGTGGACCCATGATGTGGCTAATGATGATGATTATCGTGTACCTAAGGGTAAGGTTTTAAGCGGTAGTAGCCTAATGGCTAGGGCATCGGATTTGCGATCATGTGGTTCGAAACTCACCCATTGCACTACCGACGTGAACCAACTCTTAATACAAGCATTTAGCTTAGTACGAGGGGTTAACATGAATACTAGTAATGTGTGACCCACATAGCTAGTAAGCTATTATAAAAAAAAAAATATGAATGAAAATAAAATATGACTAGAATAAATACAAAAAAATATATTTATTTAATTCAATTAATACATTACGTTACATAAATACAATAAATAAAATAAGTTGTATATTAAATATAGTACAATAATTTAACACAGTTATTATTAATATCTTTAAAATAGTTGACATAAATTAGTACTTCCTCTCTCCTATATTGCTGTGCCCGACAGGGTCCACTTCAACTTATATTAATAATGTATACTTACCATCCAAAAAAACTTTGAGGAACGCAATAAATGAATGAATACTGAATACTGTAGTGCTTTGGATCTCGTTGTAGAGAGACGAGATGTATTGCCCCTCCAACCAAAGGGAGGATCCTCCAACCAGGCAGGTGTTTTTGACTGGCGGGCTACGGCCCGACGGTTTTAGTCAGGTGGTTGTATATATGCGAGTCGTGCGATAAACTTCGCTTGCGCGATTCAGGATTTGCTCGACATAGTTCTTATGTAAAGCACTAGATATCGCTACATCGTCACCGACTTCCTAAAGTGTTTTAGACATTTTTGTAGGTAGGATCACTAGACTAGAGTTAGGATTTGTGATCTAAACATACCGGCGAAATGTGGGTGTACAATGTACATACTAGTCTCTGCCTAACCCTTCGGGGAATACAGGCGTGATAGTATCTAATGTTAAAGAACCTTGTTTATACTCTTATTAACAAAGACCGTTTAGCAACATTCAGTACGCACTCTTCAAACAAAGAAATCGACGCTAGAATCAGGAACAAATCACAAGAATTTATTAAAATGTTGACGACCTCGGTGTAGGTTGCAATCACTCACGCATCATAATCTTATTATTATTTTATTTATTAATAATTCCATGACTATGTGTGGAAAGCTCTAATTGGATACACTTAACCCTGCGTTTCCACTGACGACAAAAAATGTTGTAAACAGCTGCCTATACCATTCACTCTTTGAGAGATAAATAGATGTTTGAAACATGTTTTGTCGACAGAGGAAACTAGGGATTAGGCTCCAAAGAAATAAATATCCTGATGGATAGTTTTAAAAGTATTAGTTTTTGGCTGACGTGTCCATATGCCAGAATGAATAGGTCGGCATGACCGGGGAAATACTACCCTCACACAGAATATCGACGTCAAGTAGCAGTATGTATACTGTTGAGTTTCGTTCGGCTAGTGCGGAGTGCCAGGGGCGTAGAACCTTCCTCAGTATCCTTCCTTCCACTAGTACATGGGCATAACACACAACTGCCTATAACCTACGTTTCTCGTATACCCGCAGCCTGAGATCCAAAATAGCTTTTTCGAAAGAGACAGGAACCTTGAACCTTGCATTGCTTAGCTCTTTCGTTTTCGATTTTCCTTTCGAACCAACTTTTGAAAGCTTCGTATACTGGAACGCGTGAGAGCTTCTTCGGTCTAGCGTTTGTCCAGCGTACGCGTTCGATGAACGTTTGCGCAGCACAGACACCGCGACAACACGTCCTTAATTAACTGCAGCGAAGTCTGCCCTGTGCATAAGTTCCGTTGAACGCCTACGCTGGACAAACGCTAGTGTGAAGGGGCTCTAATTGTATCAAAATGACACGGCAGTTGGGAAAATTTTACGAACAGGTAAGCGATGGAAAGGCTTATGATGACTGAAAATTTTTGGATCAAATTTCTGTCAGTTTTCACAGTGTGTTATGCTGCACTTTACGTTTAAAAAATCAATATCTCTCGGTGTGACAAGAAACAATTGGGCCATGCAAATTGTATAATAACCTTTTTGTAACAATCTCCAACCGTTATATTAAATTTGAAGCAAGTTCACTTTGTTGAATCGCTCGCATTAGTTCGGCTATTTAAGAAACTATTAACTTGGTCGAGTTTGTAATGACAAAAGTTAAAACTGTAAGTTCAACATTGATTTAGTGGTTGCAAGAGCATCTGCAAAGTACTTTTTGAATTCAACTCCCAGATCGTGGTAATTTTGGTAAGTATAATTGTATTTGTCCATATTTATAAATACACAATATTAATTACCATCAGGTAACAGGTTTGCTCGTTTGTTGATATTTTAACCAATAAAAAAACGCGTGTGTTTGTTTTCTGTTATCTTTTCATTAACCGGTAAACAGGTTTCGGAAAATATTGGCAAGAAGAGCCATTAAATTGTACCTTGAATTCTTAATGAAGAACTTGGGCTTCCTATAGTCAAAAGGTCCTTCGCCTGTCCTTCGAATGCAAAAGAAACTGTAGGGTCAGTACCCTAGTATTGTTTATTAAAAGCATTGAGATCAATTCTCTCAATTGAGATCCTTTTATTTTGAAATTGGTTAAAAACTTTAATAAATAAATACGTACCAAATAAGACACGCTTAATTTCTTTGCGCATATTATTGTTGATGTATTACACACAATTGATGACTAATGAATATATCAAGTCGTAGTTAAACAACGATTTAATCTTTCTTAATTGAGCCCACATTTGGTTAAAATTTGTGCGTGGGATTGGAACGATTAGTTTAGTATGTCAATGGTAAAGACAATCAAATATATCATTCAATAATTATCATTGATACGTCATCCACTGGAAATAGATTTTTTATATGATTACTCGGCAAACGAGCAGGCGAGCTACCTGATGGTAAGTAGTCATCGCCGCCCACAGACATCTGCAATATCAAACGAGTTGCAGAGGCGTTGCCAAGCCTATTTAAGGACAAGGGAGGGGAAGGAGAAAAGGAGAAGGAAGGGGACTGAGGGAGTAATTGCGCTCCACACTCACCGTACGAAACGCAACAGTATGCATACTGCTACTTGACGTCGATATTCTGTGGGAGGGTAGTACTTCCCTGGTTGTGCCTGTTGACATGCGTGTGTTCTTCCCAGTTCGATCAATGTTTCACCTCCGCCTAACCCTTTGGGGAATACGGGTATGGTATGTTATGTAATATTTAAGTATCATTCAAATATGTAAAAATATATAAATAATCTTTTAATATAAAACAAAAAACTTAATGTTTCAAAATGCATTTAACATTGAAATCGAGATATCAAAGAACCAACTCATTTCTACTATTGCATCCATCAAACACTTTATAATAACTTAATACAAAATATTAAATTGATTCGTTTCGCGTCGTTATGAACGTATTCAAGTGTTTTTATTGGATAATAAAAATCAAGGGAAAAGCAATTGCGTATTATTATTCTTGGACAAGCCTTTCGCTGCGGGTTGGCTTGTTTTGTAGCTAATTAAATAAAATATACCATCACGCCTGTTTTCCCCGAAAGGTTAGGCGGAGGAATACTAATGCATCTTTTTTATGGTATAACTCTGCAAACGAGCAGGCGAGCTACCTGATGGTAAGTAGTCATCGCCGCCCATGGACATCTGCAAAACCAAAGGAGTTGCAGATGCGCTGCCGAGCCTATTTAAGGAAAAGGGAGGGGAAGAAGAAAAAGCAGAAGGAAGGGGACTGAGGGAGAAATTGGGCCTCTGCATCTGCAACTCCTTTGGTATTACAGATGTCCATGGGCGGCGATGACTACATACCATCAGGTAGCTCGCCTGCTCGTTTGCCGAGTAAGGAATTTCATCTCTAAGTTTTTGTTACATTGAACTTAGACATGTGAACAGTCACTGTGCCCTGCCCACATAGCACCTACTCGCTTGGTGCGTCACTCGCGACCTCTAGCGGAACGTGAGAGAAAATTGCTTGCAACTATTAACTTGACACTCCTTCAATGTTATAGTAATTACTATTGAATATGTATTGGTATTGACATTGTGAGGAAAACATATCTACAGAATGTTATTCTACGAGTATGGTTAATAAGGCCAAGACTTCAGCGTCAACGGCATTCTTACGCAGCAAGGGATTTAAGTACCTACTCGTATTATTAATTTAAAAAATATACACAAACATAACATAGATACATATTTTTTTGAATAATATAATGTACCGTGTCCAGCTCATCAAGTTACCAAAAGATGTAAAATTTTCTCAGTTGATTTTGAACTTAATCATCAACACTTTAAGGTTAAAATCATTTGGAGAAAGGGAAACGCCCATTTTTGGCCATGGTTTGCCCAACAATGTGGTAAATACAAAAAAAATACGCATTTAGTAACTAAATTATTGCTATAAACTTATTTGTAGCAGAACTCCGGAATTAAAAGCTGATTTAATTAAGAAACTCAATCGGATTGCTTTATTTTACAACTTCCGGGCTTTGGTCAATCCGTCAAAGTAGGGAGGGATAGCGACTTTTACTGAAAAAATCGATACATCTAAACCGGTAAAAACAGATTTTTGGGAAATCTCTTTGTTCGTGCGATTTTTTCTGCTATTTTTATTGTCTTTTTACAGAAAAAAAGTGAAAAAAAGAAGTGTTTGTCCATTTTTGGGCTTCAAATACAAACTATTGAACCGATTCCGTGTTTTCGGTTTTTTTTTATATAGATTTTTCGATAAATTGATATCTTATCGTCATCCCTACGTCAATAATAATCGTAAATCATAATTGACAACTGACTGATTGACATTGACATTTCACATTTTGTTTGTTGACAAAATGCGTTATTGCAAGTAGTGATTTTTTGAATTGCGTTTTCTGGTTGATTTTTCGGCGACTTTGATTACGATTATGGACCCTGTTACCGCTCCTGATGACGACGTTGGCTTTACATTGGATTCTGTACCCGCTTCCCACGACCAAAAATCATAAAACTACAAGTATGTTTTTTGTTAACCGTGAATTTTTTAATATGATTTTTATAACTCCCACCGAGTTTTGTGTAAAAAATAGTAGTTGTTTCTTTATCTATAATGTCAACCCTAATGCGTATAATTTGTTCCTTTCATGGGCGTCATTTGGCCAAAACCTCTTTATCAAATGGGCATTTCCCTTTGACAGTTATGTATAACATGATGTGCTGGCGACTGTACACCCACATTTCGACGGTATGTTTAGTTCCCATGTACTAGGGGGCGAGCCTATTGTGATGAACCGGGCACAAATCCAGACACCGGGCTCCTACTGGGAATTTCATAGAAAAACCCAATAACACTTTGCTCGACCTGGGGATCGAACCCAAGACCTCTAGCGTATCAGTCGCTATTGGGACCACTAGACTAATAAGGCAGTCAGAAAAAAATATACTATTCACTGCCAAGTGGGATATATAGCCTACGACACTTACAAATAAAGTGGCTTTCTATTGGTAAAAGATTTTTCAAAATCGGTTCAGTAGATCCAGAGATTACCCCCTACCTCAACCTTTTTTTTTTATCGGTTTTGGAAATGCTTTATGCACTATCCACCGCCCTGGGGAGAGCGATGGGGTGTGTCGGACTCCGCTCTGAAAAGAGCGATCTACCGACTAAAACCAACCTCGGCGTTTCGCGTCACCACTTTAGTGCCGGGAATACGGGAGCGCTGTGACATTCCTCCGCAGAGAGATTACCCCCTACCTCAACCTCACAAACATTACCTCTTTATAATATTAGTAAGTATAGACGTATGTTTTGTTTTCATATTTATTTATTAGTGAAAACACAAATTTTAGCGCTTATCCGCTAAATAAAATTGTGTGACTGTTTTGCATGCATTCGCTAAAATTTATCAATATTATTCATTCGAACTGTTTGACGTATGTTGTAACGATTGAAATATTTAGGCTTTGGATTGTAACTAACGCGAATATTAACATTGAAATAGAGCTGTATAGGTACCTCATGGTGATTGAGCGTAGGTACCATTTGTTGGCGCAACGAATGTATAGTTTAAAGTTCTTTTAATACAATTTTGCTTTGATTTCTCCAATTAATAATTTTTACGGTTTTCACAACTTTTTACGGGTATTTATCGTATTATATTGAAAATGAAAAATGTTCGTTTGTCCCGAAACAATTACTTGATTATTTAATAATGAGTCAATTATTGGTAGTGTTTAATTCTCGACGATTCGGATTCTTCACGGGTGTGAAGTTAAGTGTTTTTAGTTCAGTGTTTATTAGGAAATCTGTATTTCCTTGAGTTCTTATAAGAGATACCAATTCACTTGCCTTTTGTTAGTCTGGAAAGCGACTCTGACGTAAATAGGAAAAGGCTAGAATGACGATTACAACAGGACATAGCCTAACACAAACATTATAACCATACGTAGCCCAATTCACCTGCATTTTGTTAGTCTGGAAACCGATCTACTCGTAGTTACCATAAGGCTACAATGATGATGTCAACAGGACACAGCCTAGCGCAAACAGTATAACCAGAAGTAGCAATAAGTACCGTAAATTTCATCTAGGCTGTGTTAAAAAACAAAGCGCGCGACTAGAAAGGAATGCGACCGGTTCGAGTGCGACCGACTCGCCTTGAGTAGAGGGCAGCGAGTTAACAATATTATGCCGGCTCCACACTCTTCGCAATGACCCGCGGAGGTCCTCCGGACCCGGCCTGGTGACATTAAGCCCACACTTGAACAGAGCTTGACCATTGGCTTTGCTAAATAGTGACTTTAGTTAATCTTTTTAGTAGATAGTACACTATATTTTATGGCACTTAAAACACGAATTTAGTAATATAAACCTAACATAGCTTAGCCTAGCTTAGCTTTTAGGTAATAGACATATGATTACCATGTAGAAAGTGGACGTTTTGGGAGAGTGAACATTTTAGGAAATTCTCGTTTTGATCCTGAAGTACCACGCCTACTATATATAGGTATTTCCCAAAGGTCTAAGGCTATACGGATCTATTACAACCAAGATCAAAGGTCAGAGTTTGGAATCACCTTGGAAGAGAATCGTAGAAAAAATCCAAGAAACTGCATGACCAGGATATCGAACACGTTCTATTACTTACATTACCTCTCTCTAGGATAGCAAAGCATGCATGTGCTGAGTGACGATTTAAATAATTATTCTAGTCGTTAAAAAAAATGATGATTCTTTTATTTATAAAGATGGACAATCGATGTCGTCGGTGTTTTTGAATGAACATTTGATGAATTTTGAATGAACTTCACTGAAATAGATGGCGCCACTGCTAGGGAGTGTGGATCCGTGTTTATGCGTTGGCAACTTGCGAACTAAGACTAGTTGCAATTGTACAAACTTGTATTTTGTTAGCATTTACAAGGGTAAGGTTAGATCTTCTTGGAGAACAAACACCATATACTTAAGTTCTGTTCAGAATTTTATCCCAAAAACAGTGAATGGAAATAACCTACCTAAAACTGAACCGATTGCTTTGACTAAAATTCAAACAAACCAGTATTGTTTTACTTATCAAACACACCTACTATCACGCTTGTATTTCCCGAAGGGTTAGGCAGAGGTGTACTTTTATTTCCTATTTCCAGCAGTAGTTTTTGCGTGATGCGTGTACTGTTTGTGTAATTGTTTTAATAAAGGCCTCCCATTTTTCTTTAATATCTATAAAGTCAGGCTGTCAGGCCAATGTCTGTAACATTGGCCTGACAATTACATTATTTATGTATCTACCTATACAGGGTGAAATTGAAATCGTGGGCATATTTTCAAATAAATACTCATCTAATGATACTAGTTGCATTAAAACTAAAATGACGCAATTTTTTTTTATACAGGTATGGATAGCCAACAAATCTAGAATTGATAACGAAGTAGGCTATTATAGCGAAGAAAAGGGTAAGAAATAATTAAAAAACAGAATATTTAATAAACGTCAATAAATATTAAGATTGTGAATCTTAAAATTAAAAAACACATCACGAACAAACAAACATACACACATGCTCGCACTAACATCAATACACTCACAGTAATTTACAATAGCACATAGAACTTAACTAATATTTATCAATAAGAATGACTGATTTAGATGAAATGTTGCAATCCCATTTAGCTAAAGAGGGGAAGACCTGGTGACCTGAAATACAGGCCAAAAGCCTAGCTTAGGCACCAGTCTCCCACGATATGAATACCAGTTGTTATTATTGTTCTAGCCTTGTATACTGTAATTGTTGTGATATTGATATTGTGGTGAGAAATAAATAAATTAAAAAAAAAAAAAAAAAAAAAAGCACGGCGCATGCCACGTGTTTGGGCCACATAACGAAATCATAGTGCGATCAAATGCATCTAATGCACAAAGTTTACTTTTACTTCCCTAGATGGCGTTGGGATCGAATTAGATCGCGCTATGGTTTCGTTACATGGAAATAGTGACCCTAGTTTTAAATTTGGTTTTTATTTGTGAGCTACTAGCATTGTTTGTGGTTGAGAATATACGTAATATTATCGGTATAGTGCGTATTAATTTCTCCCACCCTCATTCGGATCCGCGGTTAAGTACATGGTCCTTCGAGGAGCCGGATAGGCTGCGAGTGTTTTGGTGGTCACCGGTGGTGGTAGTGATTACCACCCGTCGCGTCATTACTGGGCAGTGGATCGCTGTTCAGAGCAACACCTTCATCGGGTGCCTGAAGAGGTGCCGAGAAGGTGGACCGGGTGATACCCCGGAGTTGGAGCATCAAGCAAGGAGCCGGGTGGAGCTTCGGGCACCGAGCAGGGAGCCTGGTGGTGTCATCTGGAGGAGTGACGCGCGGGAGGCGACAGCATTGGCGATTGGGCGGTCGTGGCCGCTAGGGGGCGCCACTACAGATAAGTGTAGTGTCAGTGTGCAAGTGTTCCAAGTGCAAGGAAAAATTGTAAGTACATTTGCAACCTTATTACCTGCTATTGAGTGATCAATTTAGTTCGTGCAATTTTATCAAGATATTAAATATTTCAAATTAAAGACTTAGAAAAATTCTCTCTAAATTTAGACTTGTAATAGTTTTAAGCAAAAAGTGGTTTAGACGGGGAATCCATGCCGGATTTCGGACCCAGGTGAATTAAATGTAAAAGACTTGTAAAATTTTCAACTTTGTGTTAAATAATTGGGACTTGTAAGTTTCGTAGTGTTTACCAATTTAATTGTGTTTACTATTGTTTGCATTAATTGGTAAAACTTTGAAAATGGAGTCTTTCTATGATATGCAGGAAGATGTCAGGGATAAGATGCTTAAGGCAAAATCTAATTTAAAGAAATCTCCTAAAGAGCGGTTAACTTTTGCATACTTAGAAACTCGTTTAGAAAATTTAGAACAGTTATGGTCCATGTTCACGTCTACCCACAGAGATATATTAAAAACAATAAAGAGAACTGAATTGTGTAATTCCATCTACGTTAAAAATAATTTGTATGAAGAAGTTGAGGAGTTTTATATAGAATTTAAAAGTGAGTTGAAAGAACTCTTATCAAAAAGAAACTCAACTGATTCGAGTGTTGATACCAAGTCTTGTTGTCATAGTGAAAAGGGTGTAAGCAGAGTTAAGTTGCCCGAAATAAAAATACCTTCATTTTCGGGAAAGTATTCCGAGTGGCAAACATTTAGAGACTTATATTTGGGGTTAGTGCATGACAATAAGTCTCTTGATGATGCACAACGATTCTTTTATCTAAAGGGGCATTTAACTGGTGAGGCGGAACAATTGTTGCGGAACATTAAAGTTACGTCTGACAATTATAAAGTTGCATGGGCGAAATTAGATAAAATGTACAATAATAAAAAGTTCTTAGCAAATGGCATATTAAAAAGATTGTTAGGTCAAAGGGCTTTATCTTGTGAATCGGCTAGTGAAATAAAAAGGCTTATTTCAACAACATCAGAATGTCTGGAGTCAATTAGTAATTTAGGAGTAGACACCTCGTCCTGGGATCTCATAGTTATACATATCATAAGTAGCAAGTTAGATAAAGAGACCAGGAAATGTTGGGAACTCAAAGTGGCTTCAGACTCAAGTGATGACTTGCCTACCTTTGAACAATTTTCTGACTTTTTGAATAGTCGCTTTAGAGGTTTAGAAAATCTAGACAACAAGGTAGAAAATAAGGATAAACATGTAAAGGGTACTCAGTCATTTCATGTAGTAAGGGAAAGAAATAAAGTTTCATGTGCGTTTTGTTCAGCCGATCATAGGATAGGAACCTGCCAGAAATTTGGTAAGGAATCAAACGAAGCTCGCAGAAACTTCGTTCAGGAACGCAACTTATGCTTTATTTGTTTGAATGATAATCACACAGCCAAATTCTGTAAAAACACTCAAAGGTGCCAGGTGTGTAGACGCCGCCACCATTCTTTATTACACCCAATAGGTGTTTCTGGATCTGTTATGAATGAGGGGGATAATACAGCTCACGCGGAAACCTCATCATCTGCAGTTAAGGTGATGAAGGAGGGTATAAATAGTAACGCTGAATTAGCCGCGCAAGCGGAGGGGTCAAGCAAGCCACTGGTCTCATGTCTTTCGACAGGAGGCGGTCAGAAGACCGTTCTATTAACCACCGCCTTGGTTAAGGTGGAGTCGAGAGATGGGACTTATCGGTTGGTTAGGGCTTTGCTGGACCAAGGCTCGCAGGGTTCTTTCGTTACGGAATCCACGGTCCAATATCTAGGTTTAAAGAAAACGCCATCAAGGCAAACTGTGATAGGCGTAGGCGGGGACAAAAGTGCGACATCTAAGTCCACTGTTGTCATAAATGTGAGATCACGGGTAGATCCCACTTTCCACATAAGGGTGAATGCCTTCGTCCTGAAGTCAGTAACAGCCCTTCTTCCAGCTACGAAAGTAACTAGGATAGAATGGGTGGACTTAAAGGATGATGTCTTGGCCGATCCGGACTATTACAGGCCTAATAAAATTAATGTTTTATTAGGTGCTGAGGTTTACAGTCAAGTTATCCAGGAAGGCATTAAGAAGAACTTTGGGGGCACTCTACTAGCGCAAGACACCACGTTAGGGTGGATATTATCGGGCGCTTGTGAAGGGGATCATACAAATAATCTCTCACATCTCACCGTGATGCATTCAAGTCTTGAAATTGATGACCAGCTTAAAAAATTTTGGGAACTGGAGGCTGAACCATCTCCAAGACGAATGCTTACGGAGGAAGAAAATAGATGTGAAAAATTATATGCATCTACTACGGAACGTGACACGAGTGGAAGATATATAGTAAGACTGCCACTACGTGAGGATAATCCCAGCAGCACAGTTGGTGAATCTAGAAGTATTGCTGAAAAAAGATTGAAATCGTTAGAAAGTAAATTAAAGAGGAATAGTAAACTAAGGGGTGATTATTGCAAGGTTATCCAAGAATACCTTCAATTAAATCACATGAAAGAGGTCCTAAATAATGATAAAAATAATCACAAAGCAATCTACTTACCTCATCACGCCGTTGTCCGGGAAGACAAGGATACTACGAAGGTCCGTGTTGTATTCGACGCTTCCTGTAAGGGTATAAACGGGCAGTCACTTAATGACAATTTATTAGTTGGACCTACCTTGCAGGCGGATCTCCGTCACACTATTATGCGGTGGCGAATATATGAAATCTGCCTCGTAGCGGATATAATTAAGATGTATCGGCAGGTTTTAGTACACAAAAATGATACCATCTTACAACGTATCCTCTGGAGAGACAATCCTGAAAATGAAATAAAAGACTATGAGTTGCTGACAGTTACATTTGGTACTGCGTCGGCACCATATTTGGCAGTACGTTCCTTACATCAAGTCGCATATGATGAGTGCCGAGATAAGCCAGAAATAGAGAAAATCATATTAAATAACTTCTATATGGATGACTTGATGACGGGAGCGAAAAATGTAGAAGAAGCCTATAAAATTTACACAGAATTAAATACAGTGTTGGATAAGGGAGGGTTTCAACTACAAAAGTGGAGGAGTAACAGTCGAGGATTATTGGATACAATAAGGGATATGAAAGGATCGACAGATGAAGAGTTACGTATAAAGATGGACGACATTACTAAGATACTTGGACTTACCTGGAACTCGCACGATGACTGCTTCCAGTACTCTGTAGAACTCCAACAGCTTGCTGCACCTGTAACAAAAAGAAAAGTAGTTTCCGAAATTGCAAGATTGTTTGATCCTATGGGGTGGTTAGCGCCTAGTATTATTTTGGCTAAAATATTAATTCAAAAATTGTGGTTAGCAGGGTTAAAATGGGATCAAGAAATTCCAAATAATTTATTACACGAATGGGTTACTTACCATAGTAGCTTAGCTTCTTTGGTGGATGTTAAAATCCCACGATGGTTACGTCTAGGGGTGGATAATTTGAAGGCTGAACTGCACGGGTTTTCGGATGCGTCAAAAATGGCGTATGCAGCAGTCATATATCTAAGAGTCGTTGATCACATGGGTAACATTCACATTTCACTTATTACGTCAAAGACAAAGGTGGCATCCATAAGACAAGTGTCGATTCCAAGATTGGAACTTTGTGGCGCAGTTCTCCTTGCGAAGTTGTTAGTGAAAGTTGGCGAAGTCCTTAATATACCAAGGAAGAATTGGCATGCCTGGACAGACAGTGAAGTGGTGCTGGCGTGGCTCAATAGTCATCCTAGCCGCTGGAAAACTTTCGTGGCCAATCGGGTTTCTGACATTTTGACCACCCTAGACGCACAACACTGGTCGCACGTGTCATCAAAGGCAAACCCCGCAGATTGCGCTTCTCGCGGTGTTTCTCCTGCTGAGCTTAAATCGATGTCTATCTGGTGGGACGGCCCAGAATACCTAAAGGAGCCGGTGGTTATTTACAAAAAGCCGAAACACCTCCTCACACATTTAGAAGAAGTGAAGGTACACACGACGACGTTCGATGTATCGTTTTGGAATAAGTTCTCATCACTGTCAAGACTAGTCCGAGTAATAGCCTATTGCCGACGGTTTCTAAACGTAAGAAGGCAGGTAACAAAGAGACATAGCTCTGAGTACTTATCCAAAACAGAACTTGATGAGGCATTAGAGATTTGTGTGAAGAAAAGTCAGGAAGAGTCAGAAGAGTTAGAAGATTTAAGAAAGGGAAAGCTGGAAAAATCAAAGAGTAATCTTAAATCATTAAATGCTTTTCTTGACACTAAGGGGATTATAAGAGTTGGCGGGCGGCTGGAGATGTCTTCGTTAGGTTATGATCGGGTACATCCTATCCTGATACCCAAGGAGTCCTTTTTGACAGGTTTATTGATTGCAGAGGCGCATGAAAAAACGATGCATGGCGGGCCGCAGCTTATGATTACGTACTTACGTTCCAAGTACTGGATCATAGGTGTTAAGCTGTTGGCTAAAAAATATGTTAAAGGCTGTGTTAAATGTACTCGGTATTCAGCAAAGACTCGGACACAACTAATGGGACAGTTACCATCGGCACGTGTAACCCCAAACAAACCCTTTCTGTGTAGTGGGGTAGATTACGCGGGACCGATAAATATTAGGACGTCCAAAGGGCGCGGTAATAAAGCCTATAAAGGCTATATTGCATTATTTATTTGCATGTCCACTCGGGCAGTGCATCTGGAAGCTGTTACTGAGCTCAGTACCAGAGGCTTCCTGGCAGCTTTTAAAAGATTTGTGGCAAGACGTGGTCGTTGCCGAGAGTTGCACAGCGACAATGGCACGAATTTCGTCGGCGCAGCACGTGAGTTGCGACACTTGTTTAATGAACAGAGGTCCAACTGTAACCCCGAATTAGCCGAATACCTCGCTAATAGTGGTACAGAGTGGCATTTTATTCCTCCTCACTCACCGAATTTCGGCGGTCTTTGGGAGGCAGGAATAAAGTCCACAAAGTACCACCTTAAGAGGGTAATTGGCAATTCGACCTTGACCTATGAAGAGATGGCCACCATGCTGGCGCAAATAGAAGCTTGTCTGAATTCGAGGCCATTGTCCTATGTAGAAGATCAAGATAAGCTTACCATATTGACCCCTGGTCATTTTCTGATCGGAGAGCCACCTGTTTTAGTTCCGGATTCAAATTATGAAGGTTCAAATATTAACAGTCTGCAGCGATGGCAGCTCCATCAGAGAATGATGCAGGATTTCTGGCGACGTTGGTCGCAGGATTACCTTAACCAGTTTTTACAGCGACATAAGTGGGCTCATCACAATCCAGAACCATCTATTGGGAACATTGTTTTAGTCAAGGAGGATGACATGCCTCCTGGCAAATGGTTGTTAGGTAAGATTGAGCATAAGCATTGTGGACCAGACGGAATAACTCGAGTAGTCACTGTACGTACGCAGGCTTCGGTTATTAAGAGACCTACATCGAAATTATGTGTCTTGCCAATTGCTACTTAATTAATAATATGTTGTTGTGTTTTAAGGTCATATCTTAAGTTTATAGTAATAAGAAAATTGTAGACAGTCACATTTTGTAATTTAGTGTATTTATTGTCTTGTGTTATTGTGTATCAATATTTTGTCCCCAAGGACTTTTGTTATTGTAAATCCTTCAACTACTTCCTGATAATAGTCAGGACATTATATATAATATTTACTTGGGTGGGCGGAAGTGAAGGACATATCTTGTGTGGGATGTTTGCCACTATGTCCTTGGTGGGCGGCATGTTTGGGCCACATAACGAAATCATAGTGCGATCAAATGCATCTAATGCACAAAGTTTACTTTTACTTCCCTAGATGGCGTTGGGATCGAATTAGATCGCGCTATGGTTTCGTTACATGGAAATAGTGACCCTAGTTTTAAATTTGGTTTTTATTTGTGAGCTACTAGCATTGTTTGTGGTTGAGAATATACGTAATATTATCGGTATAGTGCGTATTAATTTCTCCCACCCTCATTCGGATCCGCGGTTAAGTACACCACGCAGAACGGATACGTAGGTAAACGATCTAAGATATTCGTAAGTCGTGGCCGTTACACTGGACCACCACCGCTCCCGAACAAAAACAAACAGGTATTGTAATTATAATGGCTTTGCGACAATACCATTCAAGATTTCAAATACATAAACAAGAACCTGCTAACTATGAATAGTCGTGACCTTGCAAGCTTTCGCCACGAGAGGTCACCACCAGCGAAAGGCAGGAAATAGCAGGTTATGTGCCTCTCAATGCATTTCTCTGTGTTAGTAATTGTTGTAAACATATAATGCACTCTATATTGTTTTTAAATCAAACGTCTAATGTCTAATTTCAATTAGACAATAGGTATTTAATTAACTTTAGACAAAAAACAACGACTTCTTTCGCCGTATCTTCAAAATCGATAAAGAAATTTACATGGGAGGAACAAGGAAGCATAATACATACGATAGGATAAAAAAATAATTGAGCATAACGTACCATCACGCCTATATTCCCCGAAGGGTTAGGCAGAAATGTACTTAATGTACACCCACAGTTGGCTGGTATATTTAGGTCTCATGTAATAGGGGGCGAGCCTATTGCCATTCGGACAGACATATCCAAACTCCGATCTACTACTTACTGAGAATTTTATAAAAAATCTATAACACAGCTCGACCTGGGAATCAAACCCAGAACCTCTAGCAGCAGTTGCAGTCGTTGACCATTAGACTAATAAGAAAAGAAAGGAGGAGGAGAAGTCTGATAAAAATAATTGAAAACGGCTCAACGGCTGAACGGCGAAGAAATCGGATAATTCACAACTTTACTAAGCAGTAATAATTACAACATTTTAAACACCCATCGATGCGAAATTCCGAGCATACCATCGGCTTCTTTGCTTTAAATCGGTGCAACCTGAATCGCCAACCGATACCTACCGATTACGCAACAGCTTACATCGATTTTCCGGAAGAATCGATTCTCGTTAATTGGCGACTCGAAACCGTAAGTCGGCCAAGTGCTTGACAAATCGGCCAATGCGACCGATCCTATTGGTTCACCGACCGAGGGATCGAACAAAGAATTTGCAGATTGCCTACTTGATAAAGGTTAGTTGACAAATCATTGTCACGCCTAATAAAAATTGTAATAGGCTGATATCTGAGCATTTTAGTTTTTTTTACCATCACGCCTGTATTCCCCGAAGGGTTAGGCAGAGGTGTCCATAATGTCCATCCTCAGTTCGCTGTTATGTTTGGGTCCCATGTGATAGGAGTTGAGCCTATTGCCATTAACCGGGCACAAATCCAAACTCCGAGCTGCTACTGAGAATTTCATAGTAAAACTAAATAACACTGCTCGACTTGGGAATCGAACCCAGGACCTCTAGCATAGCAATCGCGTTTAGGACAACTAGAATAAAGAGACAGTTAAAGAACATTATAGATATTGCAGAAACAATAATACGGGGGATCATAAATAAAGCAACAGATGAAAAAACTAACAATTTTTTAAATTATTGTCCGTCTGTCAGTCTGTATGTTTGTAAACGGCACGAAACTGGATGAGATTGACGCTGCTAGAAGCTGTTATAGTGAGTGAACCCTTCTTTTATGGGATAACTCGGCAAACGAGCACCTGATCGAACCACCTGATGGTAGGTAGCAACGCCGCCCATAGACATCTGCAATACCAAAGGAGTGTCAGATGCATTGCCGAGCCTATTTAAGAAAAAAGGAGGGGAAGGAGAAGTGGATTGAGGGAGGAATTGAGTCTCCGGCGCTCCAAAAATCATATTTATGATTTCTGCCTACCCCGATGAGAAAAAAGGCGTGATTGTATGTACAAAAAGTAGATGCTAATTAAATGAGTCACACGTATATAAATCTAGTAATCTAATTAGTGCAGTTTATAACGTAAACATTTCACACGCTTCTACACTTCATTGTGTACAAAAAGAATAGTTACTATATATGGATACGGTTTCTAATTATTGTAATTTAAAATATACACACCATTACGCCTGACTCGGACGGTTAGGCAGATGTGTACCAATATATACCCACAGTTCGCCGGTATGTTTAGGTCCTATGTAATAGAGGGCGAACTTCATGCCCTTAACTGGGTACAAATCTACACTCTGAACTGCTACTGAGAATTTTACAGAAAAACCCAATAATACAATAACTTCAAGTGTACTAGTCGCGCTTAGGACCACTAGACGAATAACGCAATCTAAAAAACTCCTTTTTTTTAACCCCCGACGCAAAAACGACGGGGTGTTATAAGTTTGACGTGTCAGTGTGTGGGGGTGTGTGTGTGTGTGTGTGTGTGTGTGTCTGTCTGTTTGTGGCATCGTAACTCCCGAATGCATGGACCGATCTGGATTTAGTTTTTTTTGTTTGAAAGGTGAATTAGTCGGAACTGTTCTTAGCTATTTTTGATGAAAATCGGTCGAGATTTAAAGCAATTGTCGGGGGTTTTTTTAATTTTAATTGACACCGTAAACGAGCACGCGACCTACCTGATGGTAAGTAGTCATAGCCGCCCATGGACATCTGCAATACCAAAGGAGTTGCAGATGCGTTGCCAAGCCTATTTAGGAAGGGGATGAAAATAAGAAAAGTAATGGGACTGAGAAAAGCAGAAGAAAGGGGACTGAGGGAGGAATTGGGCCTCCGGCGCTCCACACTCATCGTACGAAACGCAACAGTACCTGTGCATTGCCGCTTCACCTTTATATTCCGTGGGAGGTAGCACTTCCTCGGCCAAGTCGGCACGTAGATGTGCAAGTGAGACACCACTACTACTAACTATAAATACACCAAAGATATTATTATATTAAGGTGACATTACCCATCCACCCAAAACGTGTTTAAATAATCCATTTTATGCTTAACATTCCGACAACGAATCTTAAAAAAACTAAAAACAAAAAACGACTACAAAAGGTGAGGCATTAAAATTCCAAAACATGGCACGCGATTGGGAATCGATCCTGGGGGCCTACTACGAGAATCGAACGTCGAAACTGCGCGGTCGAAAGGAACAACGTTGAACGATCTATTCTATGGGACTTTAAGGATTGACATGATTCTGTGTTTGTTTTGGTGTTTTATCAGAGATCGTCAGATGAGATGGCGGGTTCATTTAGTGAAAAGTCCAACATAAATATTATAGACGGTTGACAATTTAGGATAACTTTAAAATAACGAAGTAATAAACTTCAGAGTAATATTTAGAAGTAGCGTCAACGCAAGACAAGAAGTTAAATCCCGAACATAAAATCGATAGTTGGGTCCGAAACACTTTCGTTATAGAAAATCGATCGATCGATAGCCGAAACTTCGAAATTCGAAGTTTCGTAGTAGGCCCCCTGTACCTGTTCCATTAATACGAGAGGTAGACACGCCCACCTGACGAAAAAAGGTGACCCAATGTATGTGCAAGCGCACAACTGGGTAACAGTGTTAAATTATGCGTTTTTATTTAAGAAGAATTTGGTTAATGTTTATAAGAGATATAAAAGACTAAAAAATATGATACAAAAGTTTTGCATAATTCATAATGCTTCTATGTAAGCGTCTTCTAGAGTATTCACATGCGTTGTATGTACCTACTTGAAAGTCGGATGTTTTGTTTTTAGTTTTTCGCAAATTGTATGCAGGTACTAGGTACGTTTATATTATATCTAATACATTCTAGGATCATTTCAGTAGGAATCGCAAGATCGACTATATTGTTGAGGAGTTGTGCGTAGTAGATAGATGTGATAGAGAGTAGATTATAGTGTTAATTGTTAATTTTGGCCGACTACTCAATTTACACTAGGTACTATACAAACTCAGAGTTGCTCCTGAGAATTGCACAGAAAAAACTCAATTACACTGCTCGACCTGGGAACGTAGGACCTCTAACGTAACAGTCACTTTAAGGACATCTAGACTAAAGAGGCATAAATTATATCGTTATTAAAGAAACAAATTCAGTTCCCAAATTGTCCTTTAAAAAATATTTTAGAACTTGAAATAAAACTACTTTTTACAGATTTTATTATATGGATATTATTTAATTTACTGTTAGAAACCAGTAAATATTTTAGAAAATTAAAGACAATTTTAGATTTTAACTGACGCCAAATTTAATTCGTATAATCATGGCCTGCCTACTGGCATAAGATTCCTTTTCATTGCCGTTTTACCCATGAATCTAAGGCCATAATAATCAACACCCACGCGAGCAAATCCGCGAGGAAAAGCTATGCAGTGTAAAGCATGCTATTGACACAAAAACGCACAATAAAACCTTCAATTCGTTTCACTTAGCTATGATTATTTGGAGCATGTACGTAATAGGGGAGTTTATGTAATTGGTATGCTCAAGTATTTTAACTAAGAATTTTTAGTGAGCAAATTACTTTTTAATGAGAGAGGGCCCCTTGATGAGTCATAACTAATCTTTAGAAAGAAGAATTTAATTCAGGTTCAGACTGCCTCGTTATTCTAGTGGTCCCAATAACGACTCCTACGCTAGAGGTCTTGGGTTCGATCCCCAAGTCGAGCAGTGTTATTTGGGTTTTTCTATGAAATTCTCAGTAGCAGCTCGGGGTCTGAATTTGTGCTCGGTGAATGGCAATCCGCTCGCCCCCTATTACATGGGACCAAAACATACCGGCGAATTGTGGGTGTACAATAGATTCACTTCTGCCTAACACTTCGGGGAATACAGGCGTGATGGTATGTTTGAAGAATTCAATTGAAAGGTCGACAAATATAGACCCTATGTGGTTGCATAGTAAGTAGTCAGATGTAGTTTGAAGAGTAATGTAGAAATAACATACCATCATACTTGTATGCCCCGAAGGGATAGGCAGTTGAACTATATATGTATACCCACAGTTCGCCGGTATATTTAGGTGATATATAATAGCGCGAGCCTATTGCCATTAACCGGTCACAAATCCAGACTGCTGCTACTGAGTGAATTTCATAGAACCTGGTAATCGAACCCAGGACCTCTTACGTAGCAGTCACGCTTAGTACCACTAGGCTGATGAGGAAGTCAACGTCCATCAAGGTGAAACCATGTTATTGAATGCCTGTTCACTTGTGTACGAAGGTTTATTATAAAGGTTGAGCTAACTGCGTGATTGTACCTATAAAAACACATTTTACCATGGAGACATAAAAACTAATTCAATGTATTTTTAGTATCACTGCCAGTAATTTTTGTATGCCCCACGGTTTCAACCGCTTTGCCCCGCTGGTAGAGGCCGCAGCATGAAGTTAAATAGCCTATAATCATACTCAAAAATTGGGCTATCATATGTAAGAATATTTTTTTAAATCCGACTAATAGTTGGGTTTAGCGCGTTCAAACAAACAATTCAGGTTTATCAATTTAATACACACATTACCTATTCCTATTCAAGTTAAATTAAAAATGAGTTAAGTGAAAGTTAAACTGAAGTTCCTCAACTAAAATATGTAAGTGGTAAAGGAAGATGGTTAAACTCATAGATAAGACATGAACAGTTTTGGAGAAGAATATAGAAGCGTCATGATTTTATTTAACAGTGAATTTTTCGTAACATAACATAACATAACATACCATCACGCCAGACCACCTACTACCAGACTACCAGACTACCAGACTGCCTCGTTGGTCTAGTGGTCCCAATCGCGACTGCTACGCTAGAGGTCTTGGGTTCGATCCCCAGGTCGAGGAAAGTGTTATTGAGTTTTTCTATGAAATTCTCAGTAGCAGCTCGGAGTCTGGATTTGTGCCCGGTGAATGGCAATAGGCTCGCCCCCTATTACATGGGACCCAAAAACATACCGGCGAACTGTGGGTCTACATTAAGTACACCTCTGCCTAACCCTTCGGGGAATACAGGCGTGATAGTATGTTATGTTACCATCACGCCATTTTTAGTGACTTCTATAAATACTTACATAATTTAAGTAAATGTTAATAAAGAATGCAATAAAACTATTCCATGCCTCCTTATGTGAGAACTTTTAACTAGCATAAGCGCAAGTCGGTTTGACAGGAAAATTGCCACGAACGGCACCGAACTCACAACTGGAGGCCATAGTACAACATTCTAAAATCACTTTTACATTAAACCATTAACATGCACGCGATGTAGTGAAAACAATTCATCCATGTATACATAATGTATGTGCTTTCTACAATAAGAAACTTTTGCATTCTTGACCTCGCGGCAAATCCTGTTTTGAGCTAAAATGTGCGATGTAAATTTCACTTTACTTTTGTCGTGAAGTTAAATTTACGTATGGTTACGAAGTCACCGTTACGGTAATAAGAATTTATGAGGTGGATGGCTGAAAATAGACAGAAAACCTCCTCAGAGATCTCTGAATTTCCATGTTGTAAAAACAGCAGAATATACAGTAGCTGTTATTTTTTCTTAAATTACATCATCGTCAGCCTGCCTCATTAGTCTAGTGGTCCTAAGCGCGACTGCTACGCTACGTTCGATCCCCAGGTCGAGCAGTGTTATTGGGTTTTTCTATTAAATTCTCAGTAGCAGCTTGGGAATCTGGATTTGTCCGGTTAATGGCAATAGGCTCGCCCCCTGTTACAAGGGACCTAAACATACCGGCGAAATGTGGGTGTACACTAATACACCGCCTAACCTTTCGGGGAATACAGGCGTGATTACAGGTATGTTATGTTAAAGGAGCGAATTCGCCAACAAAAACTTATTATTTAAAATTTTGATGTTTTGATTAAGTAAAGAAATTATTACGTCTCAACTAATAACAAAGAGAACGTAAGTTTTCTCCAAACGTTTCCTTATATTCATGAATAAGTGATGTGCGCATTCATTTCCTTACGATATAATTGCCTTCTTTGAATATTGATTACGTACTCTCCGTTTTAATTTCAATGAAGTGTTGAATGCTAATTATCATGCCAGACCGGTAGCTTTGCATTTGTGAAATAAGTGAAAAATCATATATAATTATGAATCGATAATCGTGACATCGGAATCACATTACGTAACAAAAAATAATCTTAACTAAGTAATATTAAAAAGAATAAGATTTGATTGGTTGTTTGTTTGCATTGAATAGGCTCTGAAAGTACTGGACCGATTTTAAAAATTCTTTCACCAATAGAAAGCTACATTATTCCTGAGTGACATAGGATATATATTATCCCGTAAAATGATAAGAAACGTATCCGCGAGCGGAAAGCTAGTATGATATAAACATTATTCATTATTTTATTACGGGTTCACTTGCGAGAAGAATAAGAGGCAGTTCCAAAAGCATTCTGACTGCTGAAGCGGGAGAAACTTCCTCTGCTATATTATAATGTAAAAAAATCTAATACATTATATACTTAACCAGTTTGTGCGAAGACTGATCGCTAAGATGTGTAGCGTCTTCGGAAACATTGTAAAAAAAATTACTAACATTCGTATTTATTTATTTTTCCATTAGTAATTTAAGTTCTGTATGTATGTTACTCACATGTAAAATTAAATGATTTGTGATTTATTATAATTATCGTCTGCAGTGATAGCCTAATGATATGAAGTCTTTTCGAAGTCATTTTCGTTTAATTAATTAATTATCACGCGCTTAAATAGTGAAGAAAAACATGGTGAGGGAACCGGCATGCTGATGTTAGCAACATAGCATACCGTCACACCTGTATTCTTCGAAGGGTTAGGCGGTACACTGGCACACTCACTTTCGCCGGTAGATATTTTTGGGTCCCAAAATGGGTGCAAGCCAATCACCATTACCAAATCTAAACTGACAGGTGCTAATGAGAATTTCATGGAATACCTAATAAAACAACTCGAGCTGGGAATCGAACCAAAAACCTCTAGCGTTGCAGTCGCGCTTAGGACTAATGAGGCAGTTATTTCTTAATAACAACAACAAATGAAAGTCGTGCAAAATATTCTTATTTCATAATGACAACAAGATCAAAATTGCGATCGCAATATAAAACACCATATTTTACGACAAACGACAAGGAAATGATAAGCAGTAGGTACCTACTAATTTACTAAGTAAACCGTGTAGATCTAGATAGCTGTTGGAACTAACCTCTTTGCTTATCAGAATAGTTTCAATCTTGTCATTATAGTCTGTCATGGCTGTACGCAATTTTCTTTTTATGCCAGTAATTAAAAAAAATATCTGTCATTATTTTTGTATTAAAAACTTTATGGCGGGCGTTGGGCGTCCAATTCATTTTTTTTGCCTATAACACATTTTAGGATCATGGGCAGTTAGAAATAAGACATCAACTATAACTTATTGACACTTGACGCTGGCAGAATAGTCGACAAAGACTCAATTGCCATCAAAAAAAAAACTTAGTACCAAAACTTTTGCGTAAAAATCGTTATTGTGGCAGAAAGTGTATATTGTAAATTTTGGCTGAATCCTATTTACCACCAAAATCTTCTACGGTTTTTAAGAAAACGCTTTAGTACGGTGGCCAGCACATCAAGTAACTACAAAATGTAAAATTTTCTCAGTTCATTTTGAACTTAATCGTTAACATTTTAAGGTTTAAAATCATTTGAAGAAATTTGACAGTTTTGTATAACCTGATGTGCTGGCGACTGTACTTAGTTGTGAATACACAATAGTTGATGTCGCATTTCCTACTGCCGTGAACCTAGAATGTGTAATAGACAAACAATTTTCGAAAAAGCGAAAAAAAAATTGGCGTCCAAAAAGAGACGATGTCTTATTTTTTTTAATAAATAACCTTGGATTTTATTATTAAACGGCGTATTTAACGTCCATAGACTAAATAATTTCAACACACATTTAATCCTTACCACAGATAACAGATCTGTTTGCGTTTCGTTATCAGATGAGTCACTAAACCTTTTACCATGAGTTTTAATCTTCACAAGGACATGTTTGGTCATCATAGTAATTACTGTTGACATTAATAACTAAGGCTATACTAATCACTAACCGTTGGTTCAAGTAAAACGGGTTTTTATTAACATTCTTGTGACAGGTGTGCGGTCAACTTTGATGTATAATAAAACGCAGTTTGTTTGTGAGATTGTTGTTGCGAATTTAGGTTAACTTGTGTGCTATGAAGGGTTTAAGTCTTGAACAGTTATAGATTGCGTTTGAGATAAAGTTCAGTCATGATCGTAAAGATAATTGCAGGGTTTGAAAAATGAGGGTAGATATTATTTCAAGTAGTTAAAGAATTACAATAAAGCTTTAGAGTAAAAAACCATTAAATTAAAGTATTTTTTATTTTATCCCTCGGTGTGTTCAATTTTCAATAAAAGATTCGGTCTTTTATTGAACGACGGACAAAATAAAATGTAAAATAAAGTGGCAGCAAAATTACAACAATCATTTAATTAGACAGCTTTCTTTTCATATTCGCAACAATTTTATTGAATTAAATCAAGTGTTTCGCTCAAATTCGAATAACACAGATCAAAACACATCAAGAAATAATAAAACTGTATTACGAACGCAAAAAAAAACTTTAATTTGGCAGCTGTCAAAATGCGCGCCAAAACACGCGTCGTCAGGAAATGAAAGTGCAGTTTTATGTGCAAAACTATTTGCTTGCGACTCGTTGGTCGGTCAGCTTTCACGAATGTACATATGTTTCACACGTTTTCGAACGTAACTATGTGTATTTGCTGTTGTGATATAATAATAAATTGTGTGGGAACCTTTTGGTTACCAGGTCTTTTTCAATAACATTATTCAATAATCGACGCGAGTAGCTGGAAATAAATGTGATCTGTTTGCCCGATATTTTTTTACTTAAGCATTACTGACATTATATTTTAATCGCGATACTTAAAATAAATAAATCCATATTTCATATCCATACTATAAATATGTACTTAAATAGTCATTACCACTTTGCGTAACCAAAAAGTTATCTCATAAAGAGAAGTACCACTAAATAAGTTGCGTTGGCTTTAACGCATAAAAATACCTTCCCGTATATTCAATCAATATGAAAGCCCATAATTATAGCGCAAAATAGTTCGTCTTCAATCTGTGATTATGATAACATGTTATTTCATTAACGAGACTTCGAGGCGACGGCGTAATTACATACAACTTCACACACTAAGTTAAAGCAACGTGTTCAATGACCAGCAAATATTGGGCAAGTATAATGCCCGAAATATGGTCTGTTCGATTGATTGATTGATTGTCTTGAAATATTAATCTTGCCTATGAACTTTTCCATATTTCATGCAAGATAACGCTTATATTTAATACTGCCCGAAATATGGACAAAATCTTACCTGGAATATAGACATGATATTGCCCGAAATATGGGCAATATCTGGCCTGAAATATTGCCAAAATCTTGCCTGATGATGATGTGCAATATCATGCTTAAAATTTGGGCTATACTGATATTTACTTTATGACACTAAGAATACAATTTTAAGGTTTTGTCTCTAGGATTTCTTGTAAAATGTTGATAAGTTTACATTCATAAAGAATAAACACAAACACTTACAAATATATTGCTGATCCGAAAATCGAAACAATTGCACAAAATCGATGACTCTGCCAACATGTTAATACTTATAGTATAAAAAAGCGACATTAAACAAACTTACATTTAATGTCTAGAATTTTTATATCATGCATAGTGACTACACTAAATATAAGTGCATGTACTTGAATGTATGGAATGACGATGACGGAGTGATGAGCGAAGACGAATAACTTGTAGAGTGTTCTGACAACTAATTATTTAAGAATCTTCACGCAATGGAATCACTTTGAAAAGTCAAGGGCTGCGTTAAATATATTTTTATATTGCACTTAACTTTGACTGCCTCGTTAGTCTAGTGGTTCCAATCGCGACTGCTACGCTAGAGGTCTTGGGTTCGATCCCCAGGTCGAAAACAGTGTTATTGGGTTTTTCTATGAAATTCTCAGTAGCAGCTCGGAGTCTGGATTTGTGCCCGGTGAATGGCAATAGGCTCGCCCCCTATTACGTGGGACCTAAACATACCGGCGAACTGTGGGTTTACATTAAGTACACCTCTGCCTAACCCTTCGGGGAATACAGGCGTGATGGTATGACTTAACTTTGCTGTAGTTGTAGACAACTACAGATTTATGTTTAACTATATAAAAATCAATTGGTGATCGTGAGTCTCGCTAAAATTCAAAAACGGTTTGACCAATTTGAGTAATGTTTATTTTGTTTTATTCACCTACCTGGGGCCGTATTACCACGTATTAATACCATCATTTTTAGGTTGTGAGAGAGGGATGCCGCTCTACAGGTTAAATAGTGGCGTCCCTCTTTCTCATACGTGGTAATACGGCCCCAGGTAGGTCACAAATATAGACGTAAAGTCAATCGCTTGTCTATAACGCGAAACGTGCCTTCAATATATTCTATCTATCTTCTATTGTTAGGTTCAAATACCTGTACGAATATTGACAATTTTTTTATGGCATACTCGTAACTTAGCAAACGAGCAGGCAGATCACCTGATAGTAAGTAGTCGTCGCCGTTGGACATCTGCAATACCAAAGTAGCTCCAGATGCGTTGCAGAGTATAATAAAGAAAAACCGAGAGGAAGGAGAAAAGGAAAAGGAGGTCTGAGAGTGAAACTGGGCCTCCCGCTTTCCACACTCCTTGTACGAAACGCAACAGTATACATACTGCTAATTGATGTCGATATTCTGTGGAAGGGTAGTGCTTCCCCGGTCGTGCCGATCCATTCCTGATGGCATAGACATGCCAGCGAGATACTAATACTACTCATACTCAATAAGTCATCCATATCTATACTAATAGGTATTATAAAGAGGTACATTTTGAGACTTTTTTAATTGATTTGAATTTTGAAAATTCTTTCACCAATAGAAAGCTACATTATTCCTGAGTGACATAAGTAAAATTAAAGAAATGTATAGTCCACGCGGGCGAAGCCACGAGCGGAAAGCTAGTCATCAATAAAACGTATCGTCGTAGTTATATTTTGTTGTACCGTCCGCGCCGACAGCGTAATAGCCACTAATCACGTAAAAGTGAACATTACTAAATTGTGATGAATGTGCTGTCTGTACCACATGATGGGCGGAGTGTGGTAATACTTAATGGTCATGGTAAGAGAATTGTTGTAATAGGCAAGTAATTATACTATAGTTATATTATATATAGTTTTCCATGCAAAGATTCCTAAGTTATTTTAGTGAAGGAAAAATACTTGTAACTTTATTTTTTTGTACTTAAGGAAAAGTACTTGCTGTAAAGCATGTCATGTCGGTTGAGAATCACATTTTCAACAGATGTCACTGACGTCGCCTCAAAGACGTAAATTAAAAATGTGTGAAGGCAAATTTCGACATGGCGGGTGGGGGTCGCAGTGGCTTAGCGGTCATAGCGTCTGGTGAACTTAACCAGAAGACGCAGGTTCGAATCCTGCCCGCGGTCGTATTTTTCCTTCACTAAATTATTATACTATAGTTGATTCGGGTGAAATAATTTTGGTTCTCTGATGAAATTAGAACTAGCGAACTAGTCCAACGCCCAACAATGGGATAACAAAAGCGTTAATTATGATAAGTAAAATATCATAATTCTAATCAGAAGTACAATTTGTAATTGTGAGGACTACATACATAATATCTTAAATAAAATTTTCAATACTTACAAATAAAACAGGAGGAATCACCAAATCTGGAAATAAAATAAATATATGATTAATGTTATGAAAGAAATTATAAATTTGAAATTGGACCTACCTAAATAAAAAAAGTAACATTATTTTATTACATATATACAAACATATTGTCTCCCATGGGGGTAGGCAGACACTATAGATTTCCACTTGCTACGATCCTGGCACACTACTTTCGCTTCATCTACATTCTACATTACTTTATTACCTAATTATTTTACATATTTTATTTCCTACATTATTTTATTACCTAATCGTAATTAGGTACAGTTTTTTTTCTCCAGCCACTACTGTCCCACTTCTGGGCAAAGGCCTCCCCCAATTCCTTCCAGGTACTCTTTTCTTGCACCACCTCGAACCAGCCCTCGTGGTACGCATCCAAATCATCCCGCCACCTCTTTCTAGGCCGACCTCGACGGCGCCTTCCATCTTCAGGCACCCATTGAATAATTACGAAGAATAAAATAATATTTCTTTTCATCAACTTAATTGAAGTTATCGTACCTATTTTGCTCATCTAAATACTTTTTTCATTGCAAGCATCTGGTAATGGTAAGGTAACATCAAAGATAACTCCCAAGAATGTAATATTATCATTGTTATTTAAATCTAAACATAGATACCTACTTATTCAGTAAAAATTAAATGTCAGATCGGTCAAGGTTAAAAATATCAGGTAAATGTTGTAAATAAAAATTTGCATAGTACGTATATTTGATATAAAACTTAGATTTTATCTCGTTTTATTTAATATAAAATATGTATACGTACGTAGGTTAAGATAAAAAATCAACGCTATGATAGGGTGCGTTGAAAACTTTTTGTTAATGTCAAATTAAGTAGAGTTTGTTCGCAATAACTAAACTTGCCTGAATTTATCCGCAAGTGGTTTAGCAGTGGTTAATTTTAATAGAAAGAGTCGGTGTAAAGACAATTGCGGGATGTTTCACATTTTTTATTGTTATCTTTACTAATTTCCACTTAATAATAGTCACTTACATAACATACCATCACGCCTGTATTCCCCGAAGGGTTAGGCAGAGGTGTACTAATGTACACCCACATTTCGCTGACATGTTTAGGTCCCATGTAATAGGGGGCGAGCCTATTGCCATTAACCGGGCACAAACCCAGACTCCGAGCTGCTACTGGAAATTTCATAGAAAAACCCAACAACACTGCTCGACCTGGGGATCGAACCCAGGACCTCTAGCGTAGCAGTCGCGCTTAGGACCACTAGACATGAGACAGTATATGAGAGATTTATGTATAAAAACATTTAATTAAGCGCTTTTAACAGTGCTGTTCGGAACGGCTAACTTCACACAAGCAGAGATATATTTCGAACTAAGTAGGTTTACAGTACATTACAAACAAATATATTTATTTGTTTTTGTCTGATTCACTTGATATTATCAACTCAAATCACGCGCGCAAACATCAATTCTTTTTAAACGACGTATTGTGAACGTTATGGAAAGGAAACTTTAATAGGTGTCCCTTTTTTAACAAACATTTAGGGTGTGAAGTGTAAATGTCTCGACAAACGCCATTCACCAAACATCATTCATTACGTATCTCTTGATAGCTAAGATATGACCAGGCTCTGCCCCGAAACGAACTATGGCTATGCAATAGTGTACTTCTTCCTAAACCTTCAGGGAATACAGGCATAACGATATGTCGTCGCGCAATGACTTCGGATTTTTTTTATTTTTTATTTGAAAGTTTGTCCACCAAATCTGCCAGTCCTTCTCTTGTTCATTTGCCAACTATTCTGATACTATTTAAAAAGTAAACCTAGGCCACTGGAACTCCCCCCAATAGAAGCGGCGGTAGCCTAATGGCTAGGGCGTCGGACTTGCGATCATGTGGTTGCCGGTTCAAACCCCACCCATTGCACTACCGACGTGAACCCACTCGTAACACAAGCATTTAGCTTAGCACGAGGGGTTAACAAGAATACTAGTAATGTGTGACCCACATTGCTAGAAAGCTTTTTTTTTTTTTAAAAAAAAAATAATCTTGCACATATATATCTTTGCGAAAGAATATTTAGAAATAGGACAGACTGGTCCTCCAAAAAGGTCAGGTCCGGAGTACCTACTCACAAGCGGTGCGTGTATATGACTACATAATATATATGTATATCGAAGAAGCAAGAGAGGTATGCAAGAGTCGTAGGAAGTGGCGGTCTATAGTTTCTGCCTACCCCTGTGGGAAAGAGACGTGAGTGTATGTATATATCTAGAAATACGGTACCACCAAACTAGATGAACACCTATCCAATACCAAAGTTCTACCACCAGTATTTAAGTACAATTTTACATTTAATAACAGTTGGTGAAATGAGCTCAAACATAAGTAATGTGTAGGTATTGAAAGAGTCGACTCATCGGCGCGCGCGCAGGTGAAAGCGGTCGCCTTTTACGTCCATCTGTATATCGCCTTGGGCTTTGAGAGGCTGCGTGGAGCCGGTGTACTCCAAGTAGGTAGTTCACTTTAGTTGTGAAATAGGCAAGAGTTTGTACAAAGTGGAGGTATAATAAGGAAGCTATACGCACGTTTTACTGGTGGAAGGGCATCTAAGAATACATAACTCCCTCCCCGCGATAGACAGAAATGCTTTTTCTAATGATCGGCAAACATGCCAATAGGATAATTTACCAGGATATTACATTATACACATATTAAACATAATAAAACTGGAAACGTTCAAAGAATACTAAAAGAATATAAAATTTTAATCTTACAAGGAAAATACAACGAGAATTATTGACCTACAGATTACATAATAAGTATTTTTTCCTCGTCTATAATATTGCACATTTCACGAAAAGACATATTATAGAGTGAGATAAGATAGGTAGGACATAAAGCAAAACAGTTTCGGAAATGATAGGAACGTGCCTGACGGATGTCTAAAAAGGTGCCGAGATAAGCTTAATAATCGAAATTAATGTACTAGACTAATCTTACCTTACGTTGGTAACACTGCAATTAAGAGAACCCACACTACGTTGTAAGGTCCAATTTTCAATATAATTTATTAAAAGTGACTGTTTTTATCAATGTTTTCTGCACCACTTTCGCTTTATTTCATCCATTATTACCCTCTCACGAATGATTATCGGTTCAGGACGCTCTTATCGCTCATGCCTCACAAAAAACTGGATATTTTATATCCTGATCTTTTAAATTAATACCTGCCACATAAGACAGAATTAAGCATTACACTATCAAAGTGGAATGTCGTCTTAAGGCCGTGTATATAAGCGTTCATTAAACAAAACTTGTTTCGTCAGGTATCAGTTTATAACTTATTCAAAATCAAGTGAGTTTTCAATCAATGTATCAGAATGACACTTTCCTCCGTCAAAGAATTTGAAAGTATTTTTGGTAGAAAGAAAATTTTTAGGTGTAAGTAATTTTTAAGTTGCCGAACGTGATGTTTCGATTCCCAAGTCAATGGATTTTTTCTATTAGATTCTCTGCTCGCAAACTTACTCAGAATATAGGAGAAAATACCAGTGTGGGGCAACGCTTACAAGAATAAGGGTTATGAAGAGTTATTTGCATAAGACCAACACTTTTCTTAAGGTCATCGACCCGCCTCTCAGCTTCTCTAAAATAAACTCAGATAAGCATGTCAAAAGATAAGTACAGTAAATAGTCTCGGTTACAATCTCAGTCAACTACATGGAAACCCACATTTCAAAATTACTATAATTCAGTTCAAATCTTGTTGTTATGTAGACTGAGACAGTAAAGATCTGGTTAACTGCCGTTTATAATTTAACTTTCCATGCTCGGGACAAACGGGGTATTTGAAGATGACTTAGAAAATAAATAGTATTAATGCTATGTCTGTTTTATAAATCCACTTCATATGATACCTAGACTGCCTCATTAGTCTTGTGGTCCTAAGCGCGACTGCTACGCTAGAGGTCCTGGGTTTGATCCCCATGCCGAGCAAAGTGTTATTGGGTTTTTCCTAGTAGCAGCTCGGAGTCTGGATTTGTGCCCGATTAATGGCAATAGGCTCGCCCTACATGAGACTTGAAACATACCTGCGATATGTGGGTTTACATTAGTAAAGCTCTGCCTAACCCTTCGGGGAATACCAGCGTGATGGTATGTTATGTTATGTTTCTGTTACATCAACTTTTTGAAATGCGTTTCCACAGTGTTTTATTATAATAAATAATAACTATCATATATATAAATAACGTCACTTCTCTGGCCAAACTGTTTATATATTTCTTAATGTTTTTAAATATTTTATACCTCTTGTTAAAATATGTAAATAAATCTATACCGGAAATAATATTTTATTGACACGTAAATGTTCACACCAATGTAGAAATGACTCTTGATCTAAGATGGCCTGTTTGACAAGAACTTCTCTATTAACAAGGTTCAGGTTGTATGAAGCATAGTATGTTGAAGCCAATGAAATAGGTCTGTATGCATTTAGGTACATTTCAACTTACTTAATAAAAAAAAAACTCAACTTAAATCTTGAAAAAAAAATTTTGGTGTACTGTTAATATAGAATAAGACAATTTATGTGTATACTTTCCCATCCATGATTTGACCGCGGCAATTTACGATTTAATGACTTGGTTGTTTATTTATCAACTACTAATTTCAAGCCCTTATAACACATACAAAAGTCATAATCCTCATACAATCAACTGATTACAATAAACAACAGTTTTATTGCCGGATGCGCACACGCATGCTATGGAAGTATCGGGCACAGGACGTCGTGACGTCATAAGGAAACGCGCCACCATTTTAGTTCGTGTTCATGAAACTAATCATTACGATCATAATTACGCGTTTTTCCATTTCCTTTATTGACACGAGTAAGCGTAAATCAGCTGAATTTGAACCTTACAACCGTATTCTTAAGGGATTTGGCCCTAAGAAGTTAAACACATTGTTCAGGACACAGCTGAACTAGGTCATTTGGCACAGCCGTGGGCCATACAAAACTATTTCTTTATTTGTTTTTATATAAATAAAATTACGAGTATAATTATAATTTTTAAATGTTATTACGTGCAGTCTCCGTGACTGTGTGAGTATTTTTTTCTTTATTTTCAACACTTAAAGATAACTATGATACATAGGTACCAAAGGTACACAGGTATGTCAGTATACATATTGCAGGAGGCGAGACTATTGCCACCAATCCCAACACTACTCAAAATGTTGTACTGAAAAAACCAGTAACACTTTGCCCGACCTGGGAATCAAACTCAGGACATTTAGCGCAGCGCAGCGCTTACGACCACTAGACTACTTAATGATATAGTCTTAAATATGTTGTTTAAAGAGATATTATCAACAAGGATTTTCTCCTGTACCGATGGATTTACAAACAAAGATTATCAAAAAAAAAATCTCTTTACCAAGAACCTCAACTTCTATTCAGATAAATCTACAGGTCTACTTGAATAGAAGTTGTAGTCTCGACAATTGAACCTGCGATCCGTGGCGTAGAAGCTGTTGGTTAAGCAACCGCGCTATTCGTGAAGTCGCGTCAGTCCAATCTAGATAGAAACAAAAACTAGACACCATTTGAGATAATCTAAGTCTTAGTTAACCTTCTCTCTTTCAGTAACATCGCATTCCTAGACTTTCCTAGACGTGAAGCACATCAAGTGCGATGTCCAATCAGATCATCAGTTTAGCTAGACCCTGCTAGAAAGTTGTAGAACACACATTATAGCAACTTTCATTATTACGTTATATTTTATTTAACATTTTTACTATTGCACTCGTAAAGTTTAATTTATTTTAATGTAACCAACGATGATGTGATGATGACTGCCTCGTTAGTGTAGTGGTCCCAATCGCGACTGCTACGCTAGAGGTCTTGGGTTCGATCCCCAGGTCGAGCCAAGTGTTATTGGGTTTTTCTATGAAATTCTCAGTAGCAGCTCGGAGTCTGGATTTGTGCCCGGTGAATGGCAATAGGCTCGCCCCCTATTACATGGTACCTAAACATACCGGCGAACCGTGGGTGTACATTAAGTACACCTCTGCCTAACCCTTCGGGGAATACAGGCGTGATGGTATGTTATGTTATGTTATGTAACGATGATGTAAGGATGGCTGGGATGGCTGGGATGGCTGGTATGTTTTGCGAATTATCATCCACCTAGATTTTTCCAACTAGTGTGGGCGTCTGAAGTTAGCCGGTCCGAACTCTCACGCTGGTAGAAACGCCTAATTAAGTGTCTACATAAATTTCCAAACTAAAGTAAAGAAAACATTGACAAATGCGAAACTTATAAGACTCCAATTGTTTTTACACCGACTCTAACATAACATAACATACCATCACGCCTGTATTCCCCGAAGGGTTAGGCAGAGGTGTACTAAAGTACACCCACAAGTTCCATGTAATAGGGGGCGAGCCTATTGCCATTAACCGGGCACAAATCCAGACTCCGAGCTGCTACTGAGAATTTCATAGAAAAACTCAATAACACTTTGCTCGACCTGGGGATCGAACCCAGGACCTCTAGCGTAGCATTCGCGCTTGGAACCACTAGACCAACGAGGCAGTCACACCGACTCTTACTTCACCAACTTAAAATTTACCACTGATCAACCACTTTAGGACAACTTCAGAAAAGCTAAGTTATTTCGAAAAAACTGTATGTTGGGCCTTTTAGTCTCACAAAATGTTACATCGTCACCCTACAACAGTCCACTGCTGGACAAAGGCCTCCCCTAATATACGCTATTGCACCCTGTCCTCGGCTTGACGCATTCAGATTCTTTTTTTTTTTGTTTTTTTTTCATGGGATAACTCGGCAAACGAGCAGGCGAGCTACCTGATGGTAAGTAGTCATCGCCGCCCATGGACATCTGCAAAACCAAAGGAGTTGCAGATGCGTTGCCGAGCCTATTTAGGGAAAGGGAGGGGAAGGAGAAAAGGAGAAGGAAGGGGATTGGGGGAGGAATTCGGCCTCCGGCCATCTCGCTCACCGAACGAAGCGCAGTAACAAAACGCTACTACTCGGACGTCGGTCTTCTGCGAGAGTGTGGTACTTCCCCGGTCGAGCCGGCCCATTCATGCTGCGAACAGCGTGGCCCTACCACAACAATCCAAATCCTACCTACCCAAACACAAATTCTGCCAGCAACCTTTCGCAATTCACTCTAACTTTTCGGAGGGCGTCCTACACTAGCTTTGTAAAGACGCGTTCACCACTCGAGAACACGACTACCCCAGCAGTTATCGGGTCTTTATCAAACATGGCTAGCTAATTTGTGTGGCCCATTACCACTTCAGCTTGCTAATTTGCTGGACTATGTCGGTCACTTTAGTTCTTCGGTTTCATTTTATTCTTGAGAGAGACTCCAAACATAGCATTGATAAGCTGAATATCTTTTTTTTATATGAAGCAATTGCCGTCAGACCTCCACAATCAATACGATATCCCAAGGATAAACTGGTTGTCAAGCTTTTTGGGTTTCTGTCTACAACTCTACCGATTATCATAAGTACCTAAGTTGGTGTGTTTGACAACCACAACCTAGAGAGGTCTCGATGTGTTAAGAATGGTCACCCATCTATCTATACACACATGCAAGCGCAGCTTTAAGAAATAGATCGGATTTTCTTCGTTCATTCAAATTGCCCATTCATCCATTCTACATTCGTTTCTTTTCAAACGGATATTTCCATAAGCATGACTACAAATAAATAAATTGTAATTGACGTCACGACCACCTCAGAGCCACATAAAAATGTACCCAACATTTGAATCTACGAAGCTTAACAAGTTTCAAATTACTGCAGATTAATTTGAACCTAAAGATACTTACAGATAAGATTTAAAATGTGTTTGTGGAAAAGATAGTAAGCTCACAAGAAATTATCATGGGCATAAATATTAAGAACTTTTGTTTTTATTTTGGTTTAAGCCATATGATTTTATACCGTCTCTAGGTCAGCATAAAGTCTGTTTTTCTTTTGTTACAAATGTGATCAACTAGACAAATGTCTTTAGTACTTAATGTTTAGTCAAATTATTCAAGATTTTATTTATAGTCTGTTTTTTTTATCGTAGAGATAAAACTGACATTACGTGGGTTGCCAGTTTTTTGTTATGATTAAATAGTGATGTACCACTATCGGAAATTATTTTTAATAAAATAAAGTATCGTTTTTTTAATCGACTTTAGAAATTTCAGAAATTCATAATTTAAATTCAAATTATTTTGACAAAAGAGTACAACCACCTTCAAATATAAAATTAATTTATGTCTGAAACAGTTTTGGTAGATGGTGGCTTTAATTTAAGTAGAGTCCTGGCGTCGATTCCCGGGCGTGTTTTTGGGGTTTACTATGAAATTCAGCTCTGGAGTTTAGATAAGTGTCTGCTTAAGGAAAACATCTTGAGGAAACCTGCATGTCTGAGATATTTCTCGACGGCGTGTACATCTGCCAACCTGCATTAGGAACGCGTTGTGTACTTTCCTTACTATTTTGATAAACCCATAATCAAGTGCTGCAATGAACTTATATACCTAAGATGTTTATCAAAAAATGTACTGTATTATGTAGTTGGTACTTTGTTATTAACGATGTGTTTATTTGTATATTAGAATTAATTGGACTTCCATGTTCTTGTTATAGAATAAAAGTCCCGAAAAAAAAGATAACTATGATACATAGGTACCAAAGGTACACAGGTACATCAGTATACATATTGCAGGAGGCGAGACTATCGCCACAAATCCCAACACTACTCAAAATTTTGTACTGAAAAAACCAGTAACACTTTGCCCAACCTGGGAATCAAACTCAGGACATTTAGATTTGTTATTAACGATGTGTTTATTTGTGTATTAGAATTAATTGGACTTCCATGTTCTTGTTATAGGAGAAAAGTCCCGAAAATAAATAAAGATATTATAAAAAATAGCATTAGAGGTATGCTTAGAACGTAAGAACATACGATCAATTGCAGCCATACGCTATGCTAATAAGTAATGAACAACTTCACTAAATTGACACAAATACTTCTAGTTTACAAGCAAAATCACTAATTATAAACACGCAGCGAATTGCTAACAATTATGACACTTTCTACGAATGCATACATGCACTCACTTTGGTGAAGTTATTTGGAGGGGTTTATGCATACATACATACCATCACGCCTGTATTTCCCGAAAAGTTGGGCAAAGGTGTATTAATGTACACCCACAATTCGCCGGTATGTTTCCCATGTGGTCCCATGTAAAAGGAGGCGACTTTATTGTCATTAACAGGTACAAATCGAGACTCCGATTACTAAGAGTTTCATAGAAAAACCCAATAATACTTTGATCAATCGAACCGAAGACCTCTAGCATAGCAGTCGCACTTAGGACCACTAGACTAAAGAGGCAGTTTTTTATCTATACTTAATTGAAATGATATTTATTTCTGTATATAGATCATTCAAAGACACTTTTACACGTCAATGTTTTTCATTTTTCTTTAAGCTAGAAGGCGTCGGCTTTTCCTATTTCACAGTGATATGAAATATAATAAAAAATAACCAGTAATTAAGTACTAGGTACTTGTTATTTGAGTCGAATAAATATTTCTTTCTTTCTTAATGAACTCAACATACTATAGTTACTTATTGGAAAGCGTCATGCTGGTCAATCTTACGCAACGCTTTCGAAGCCTTTGTTGCAACTCGTTATGTTGTTACATAGGCGGACAGCTTATCTTGTATTATGTACAATGTATCTGTTTTCATGCTTGTAATTTGATTAATGCTGTACTTCTATCTTATTTCCTTTGGCTTAGTGGTTGCGCGACTGTAGGGCGTTAGGTCCGTGGTACGATTCCCTGGTCAAGCAAAGCAAAGTTATTGCGTTTTGTTATGCAATTCTTAGCAGCATCTTTGCGTTTGGATTTGTGCTCGATAAATGGTAGTGCTCCCCAAGACCGGGATGGTTGGCGCTCTTTGGGGAAGGCCTACGTTCAACAGTGGACGGCGATTGGCTGATACGATGATGGTTATAGGACTAGAGCCTAATCCCTTTCGTTATGGGAGGAGAACTACGCCTAGACAGTATATGAGATGATGATGATGATGATGATGTCATAATATTATTTTATTATTGAGAAGTTCCGGTAGCCATCTGTGGTCTTCATCATCAGTTCCACTTCACCAAATTTTGCTTTACAAAGCAAATGCACGATATAACTACTTGCAAAAAAAATCCAAACCGTTAGAGGTGTATGTGTCTATAATATTTGAAGAGTTCCCTCGATTGCTCTAGTATTCGATCTGATGACAATCGAAATAACTGGGGAGTATAAAAAAATATTTTCCCTTTAAAGATTAAAATATTTTTCCGAATAGGTTCATTAAAAAAGAAGCATTCCGATAAACTGTAAGCCTTATCCCTTTTTGGAATCACATAAAAATGACTCTTGATTGTTAAATAAAACATGAAATAATATCATCGTAAAGAAGCTTGTAACACCCTGTACATAACCATAACACGGCAGGTCGTGCCCTTCCCGTCACGCGGGGCACGTTCTAGCCATTACCTAGCTTTTGGCTGCTAGTTAATTATTAATAATTATAATGTTGAAGCGATATTTTAATGAAATATTCTTTAAAAGGCAAGTCTCGGAGCATTTTTATGATTCATGTATTTTAATATGCTCGTTCTCACCCGTAGTACTAACTGCTTTATTGGGTACAGTGAGAGTTCGGTGCTAGATTCAGTTCCCAAGTTTAGCAACGCGTTCTCAGTCATAACTGATTTTTTTTACAAATAAAAATGGAATACATTTCTATATTAACATGACGTTTACCCCAAAAGAATATTACAGGTTATTTAATTACATTATTTTCAGCAGTGATGATATCAATAAATATATACTTTAAACTGCTTAATATACTAGTTCTTTTCATTTGATAATAAATTTTGTATAGTAATTCTTTTAATAGTTAATTGTGCCTTAAAAATTTACTACGCTCGTTGATGTCTTTTGTTCGGCACAACAAAATCAATTTCTATTCAAAAGAGAAATTAAACAATTGTAAGTTATACTTTATCTTTTACTTTTAAAAATATAGGTATATGACTATATATTTTATCTTTTAAAATTATATATGTAACTTTTACATTTAGCTTATTAGTCCGTTAGTCAAGGGCAGCTGTGGATAACGGTCCTAGGTTCGAATACCAAGTTAAGCAAAATATTTTAAGTTTTAAAAACAATTCTTGTAATACAATCAGGCGCTCATAGTCACCAATGACACAATGTTCACTGAACGTCATCAAGAATTTACATTTATCAATTTGTCAACAAGCAACTGATTGACTCAGCCTTAAACAAACAAACAAACAGACAAACAACATTCTTGTGTTGTTATTTATACACAAAGGACAAAAGAGTGCTTGTGTCCGCTGAGACAACGCTTCGTAATATCTAGAACTGTACCAGGCCACGCATCGCTGGACTCATACTTATAAATCATCACAACAAAAAATGTCAAAACTAAATTAAAACACTATTTTTTAAGTAGTATTTAGAATTACTTTTAAGATTAGCTAATAGTCAGACTCATGATAGCACAGGTTTAAACCTCAGTGGTTTTTAGTTGCTATTATTATATGATGTGTTAAATATTTGTAAAATGATAAATAAATGAAAAAAATAAATAAAAAAAAATGACTAGAAATTGCCAGCGGCCTCACCTGCATGGGATTCCGGTTATCATGTCGGATAATAAATAGCCAATAGACTGCCTCGTTGGTCTAGTGGTCCCAATCGCGACTGCTACGCTAGAGGTCTTGGTTTCGAACCCAAGGTCGAGCAGTGTTGTTGAGTTTTTCTATGAAATTCTCAGTAGCAGCTCGGAGTCTGGATTTGTGCCCGGTGAATGGCAATAGGTTCGCCTCCTATTACATGGGACTCAAACATACCGGCGAACTGTGGTTGTACATTAAGTACACCTCTGCCTAACCCTTCGGGGAATACAGGCGTGATGGTATGTTATGTAATAAATAGCCTATGTTAACCGAGAATAATGTAGCTTTCTAATAGTGAAAGAATTATTAAAACCTGTTCAGTAGTTTCAGAATATTTATCGATTCATCATCATCAGCCTGATGCTGCTAACTGCTGAACAAAGGCCTCAATTCATTACTGCTCTGGGCTACTCTTGACCAAATTGAGTTTATCGATTACAAACAAACAAATCTTACCTCTTCATAATATTAAGTATAACATAACATACCATCACGCCTGTATCCCCGAAGGGTTGGGCAGATGTACACCCACATTTCGCCGGTATGTTTGGGTCCCATGCAATAGGGGGCGAGCCTATTGCCATTCACCGGGCACAAATCCAGACTCCGAGCAGCTACTGAGAATTTCATAGAAAAACCCAATAACCCTACTCGACCTGGGGATCGAACCCAAGACCCCTAGCGTAGCAGTCGCACTTAGGACCACTAGACTAATGAGGCAGTCAATAATATTAAGTATAAATATATTTATTTCTGTAAATCAAGATCTACCAAAGACACTTTTGCAAGTTAATGTTTTTAATTTGTAAGCACTAGATGGCGCCGGCATTTCCTAGGTGACGACCTCTAAGAAGAAATACCGAAACAAAACCGATTGAAATGGAACCGATTTTGTCCAGTGATTGCTTGCCGTATTGTTATGAATAAGTGTTGTCAATCTACGCTGCTATCATAGAACAGAATGGGTTTTGTAACCAACAATTTTTGGACAAACTAAATTTATTTGAATTTTTCGGGATTCTGCATCAATCTAAACTAATAATAATATAACTAAAGAGCTTCTTTATTTAAACGCGCTAATTTCTGGAACAATAGCCGTATTAAAAAACAAATTTGTATTTGATAGCCCAAATTTTAGAGTAGGTTAGGTTAGTTTAGAATTAGAATAGGCTATTAAACATCACGCTTCGGCCTTTAAGAGTGGAGCTAAGCTGATGGAACTAAGAAACAAAGCTAGTACGTTTTAAAGGTAATATTCATGCTTTATTGACATTATAGAACGAAATGTATCTAAATCTACTGCTATTGTTACATATAATCTTCGCTTCACAAAATGTCAGATAAAATATTCACAATAGTTCAGCAGCCTGGATTCAAACTTCAACCTTTCACCTGTTGACATTCTAATTTTATACCTTGAACTCAAAAGTATTTAACTGTCGCTAAATGTCTTTGAGTTCAAGAGCAACCGGTGTTTAATTAAAAAAAGTTTAACTATTAAGTTAAGCCTTAATTATTTAGTTCAAGTCATGTCAAGAAAACCTCTAAGGCAAGCAGGTTTCCTCACGATATTTTCCTTCACCGTTTAAACGTTTGATAGTTATTAAGCATCAATACGCACATGACTTCGAAAAGTCAGCGGTGCGCGTCTTGGATTCGAACTGGAGACCTTTTACTTGGCAGTCATATCACTATACTATCACTGCACTATTAAAATATTAATAGGTACCTACTTAAAAAACATATACTTTAAAAATCTTATAATGTCAACCGCGTGCAAAAAAAGAGTAGGTTCTCAGCAACTTATATAACATTTTTAAAGCCTATTTTAATTTTCATTAAGTGTAATTTTATTCTAAACTTCTGCTCAATCGATATTTGGTAGAAAGCAAGTAAAATACATGAAGAAAACACTAAATCGATCTTAATACAACTTTCACTATCGAAATACTTCGTCGAAATCGTATTAATTATAAGATAACACGCTATGTCTAAAGGGGCCGGTAATAATGTGTAATGTTATGTATGTTCACGCTACACCAGCTGTGGGTTCGACAGAGAAAGTCCAAAAAGTAAAAAGGCTATGAATAACATCTGCAATCACACCTATATTACATATAAAGTTATTATATACCTACGCTTTATTGCACATCAAAAATACAAAATAAGAAGTTAATGTACAATGGATGTGCAGTGATAGCCTAGTGATATGACCATTGGACTGCCAAGTCAAAGGTCTGGAGTTCGAATCCAAGGCACGCACCTCTGACTTTTCGAAGTTATGTGCGTATTAATAATTAATTATCACGCGCTTAAAAAACGGTGAAGGAAAACATCGTGAGGAAACCTGCATGCCTGAGAGATTTTCTTGAGGGCGTGTGAAGTCTGCCAACCCGCAGTAGGCTAGCGTGGCGGACTATAGCCTAATCCCTCTCATACTGAGAGGAGACCCGTGCCCAGCAGTGGGACGATGTAATGGGTTGATGATGAATGTACAATGGGCAGTCTTATCGCGCAAGGCGATCTCTTCCAGACAACCTTTGGATGATCTAGGAGAAAGGAAACACATTAGGTAATGTAGGCGTACTAACACATATGGATTTAATTAATTATTATTAGATTATTTGTCCACTGCTGGATATAGGCCTCCCCGAAAGAGCGCCAACCATCCCGGTCTTGGGCAGCTCGCATCCATCCGCTGCCAGCCACCTTCTTTAAATCGTCGGTCCATCGTGTCGCAGGGCGTCCCACACTACGGCAATAGGCTGACATGATGATGATGAGATTATTTGTTAGTTAAGAGAGTTTTAGATCCTACTAGCTTTTGCCCGCGACTTCGTCCGCGTGGAATAGTTTTTCCCCAATCCCGTGGGAATTTCCCAAAATATCGTTATAATTTAAAGCCTATATGTTATTCTGATGTATAAGCAATAATACTGTAAAGTTTCGTCACAATCCGTTCAGTAGTTTTTGCGTGAAAGAGTAACAAACAGCCATCCATCCATCCATCCATCCTCACAAACTTTCACATTTATAATATTAGTAGGAAGGATAGGAAGTAGGATTAGTAGGAAGTAGGATAGGATAGGATGTAGGTACCTATATACTGATACTGAGAATTTCATAGGAAAACCCAATAAGTAACCTCTAGCATAGCAGTCGCTCGTAGGACCACTATTAAGTCTATGAATATGCATGTCTAGGAAATCAAGAATAATAATCATTACTATTCCTATTTTTTTATTTTGCTGCCTCATTAGTCTAGTGGTTCTAAGCGCAACTGCTACGCTAGAGGTCCTGGGTGCGATTCCCAGGTCGAGCAAAGTGTTATTGGGTTTTTCTATGAAATTCTCAGTAGCAGCTCGTAGTCTGGATTTGTGCCCGGTTAATGCTAATAGGCTCGCCCCCTATTACATGGGACCTAAATATACCGGCGGAATGTGGGTACATAAGTACACCTCTGCCTAACCCGTCTGGAAATACAGGCGTGATGGTATGTTTTTTATTTTGCTACCCGCTCGGGGCGGGTTTGCCCCTGTCGCCTCGACTACGCTACCGATTCTTTACTACCTACAGTAGGGGTGCCCCAAGTTCGGATCTCGATTCGCTCGCTCTTACATCCTAAATTCTCCTAGTTCAGACGCCAACACATCAGGTTATACAAAACTGCCAAACTTCTCCAAATGATTTTAAACCTTAAAATGTTAATGATTAAGTTCAGAATTAACTGAGAAAATTTGACATGTTGTGATAACTTGATGTGCTGGCGTCGGTACAATAATATTATTGCATTTTATACCGTTTAATAACAAAGTTAAAAAATTCTAAGGGCCTGTTTTACCACCTCCGGATAAGCACTATCTACCAGATAAATTCAAAATTGGAACAGAATTTGTATGTATTTAACTGTCAAATAATTTATCGGGAACTTATCAGAAGATGGTGAAACAAGCCCAAGTCTTTTTTTCTCAGTTTTCGTTACGTACACTTCAACCGAGGTTGCCAACCCATTCAAAACCTGAGCACTTGCCGATCAACAACCGACCACACAAATACACTCGTACTCATTCACTCATTCACTCATTCACTCGGTCTCAACCCTGAATGGTTGATTCGCAACACCAACCAGTTTGTTCGCGGCTATGCTAATCACATTAAGTACGAGTAGGTACGGTTATTGTAACCATTTCCTAGCCGTTATTAGCCGCAAAGAGAAAACCTTATACTTCCTTATTATAAGAATAATCCTTTATTTTGATAACGCATTTAAAAATACCTTAATCTGCCTCATTAACTCATTAAAGTTCCTAGATTCTATTCCCTGTTTAATCGGGTTTATTGGGTTTTCTACGAAAAACTAAGTTTGTTTGTAAACTTGAGTTGCCCGTAGTTAGGATATGAGTGCGGGTAATAGCAATAGGCTCGCCCCCTATTACTTACATGGGACCTAAGCATACCGGCAAACTGAGAACTGTACACCCCTTGGTCGAAACAGGCATTATGGTATGTTAAACTTAAATCTCTGCCTACTTACGATAATATGGGTGCGTTGATGATTACATTTTTCTTTCAAACACGCCATTTTAAAAAACAATGCTGTAATTTTTTATGCAACTGACAGCTGGTAATGGTGAATTAATTCAAAAGGTGGGTAGTTAAGTAATTGTTTGTTTACTTTTTTTTGCTTTCTTGAATAATGTAGGTACCTACATATACAAGTTATATTCACATTGACACAAGCGACTAGGTATTTCTTAACCCGCATAAAGATACCACAGAAACCAAAAACACAATATAGTTGGACGTAATAATCTTAATCCGTTTAGTACGCGGCCCATCTCGACTCAAACGGCAATCACCTCAATTTACCATACGACACCTAAACGGCCCCAAAACTCGTATTGACATTCGCAAACGACAATTTCCATACTTTTACTTGTGTGAAAGTTAAAGTTCTGGCTTCAATTAAAACTTGGCCCAGATTCCGTACAATTATCCTTGAGAAAACGTAGATTTCAAGTCTGTGAATTAAGTTCACTTTCCGAATGTTTGTGACGAAAACAACCCAGGTTACAATCACCAGGCATCAGTAACCACGGGTTAACAACCTGGTTTACTGTTACCACCTTCATGAATTGTATTTTTGTAATGATGTCTTCATCAACTGACCTTCGATGCTTTACTTAAAAAACAATTCTCTTCAGAGAAAATGCCTCCATACAGTATTAGTACACACACACATTTAAATAGTTAAGTTCCGTCTTAGTTAACTGTACTAAGTTCACTGCACAGCTTAACAACGAATTAGCAGATAACAAAAACGTTAACAAATTAATTAGGTTTCCAAGTTTTTACTGACCTTTTTAATCCAATATAGCAATCCCGGAATCAAACAGAAATTGTTACCAAAAACACTTAAAATCTTACAAATTTGTTTTAACACTGTCCTTGAAAGCAAGACTTTTTCACAAAACTTACCGAAAAGTTAGATATTTCAACTATTAAATATGTATAAAAATGTTTTGTAGAACAACACACAGTTTCTTAGCGACACCAATTAATAAATTAGTAATGTTTCGTTAAGAGCCGTGAAGAACGTAGGTCCGACACGCGCGGCGGCTCGCGACTAACTGAAGGAAGAGAAGTGAGAAGACACGTCACTCGCTGCGTCTGAGCACCTCACCTTTACTTATTTTTAGATGAACTTAACGATCTTGATACTTGACGGAGGTGTAATTTATTTCTTGACTGACAAAACATATTTTTTGTAGTATTAAATAAAAGTTGTGCATTTAACATAATAGCATTTTTGTTAAACACAATTAAGTAATTACTATACATAAAATAATGTGAAATATCATATAACTTAACCGGATGGACGCAGGGTCGATTCCTGCCTGATATAGTATTTTTCATTCACTAGAAAATACATATCTTTGTCGTTTGCATCAATAATCACAAGTGTATATTGATGCCAGTTTAAACACTAAAGATGACTTTTATACTTTTCATTCATACTTTTTTATTGTAATTTTGGTTTTTAGGTTATGTCATAACTTCATAATTGCAATTGCAAATGCAGTAATGGTGTTTGTAATAAACAACTATTACCTATATATTAACTTGGTAAACTGTTAATGATAACGTCATCGAGATTATTTCAAAACAACATAATTAAAATAATCGTGTTTAAACGTTTTAAATTTACGGCCTCGTAATTATCGTGGTAATTAATTACTATTGGGAAGCTACTTGTAACATTACCGGATATTCAAAATATAATCGTAATTAAGGAAATTCACGTTAATTTTATTGATTTTGTGTATTTTCTCCTTGAACTTGTTTTATTTTAAGGTTTCTTTAATTGGTGATTCATGTAATACTAACACACTAATAATATCAAGAAAACATATAAGTCGTCGGGTATCCAAACCAACCAAAATTATGACTTATCTCATTTGTTTAATTTTCAGACACTTTCACTACCAACTACTCCCTTTCTTCGGCAAGGTGGAACAGTTTAGCAGCACTCGTGACTCCGATCCATTCGCGAATGTTCCTTAAACAGGACTTTTTTCTGGCCAACACCGCGTATTCTCGCTAATTAACTCATAATTGTAAGTTGTAATAAGTTGTTTGTTTCAGATCGGAAAACAAGTCCATGGTATTGGTATTCAAAGTTTAATTTTATCCTTAATGTACTCCTTTTTAGGGTTCCGTAGCCAAATGGCAAAAAACGTAACCCTTATAGATTCGTCATGTCTGTCTGTCCGATGGTGTCACAGTCACTGTTTTCCGAAACTATAGGAACTATGGTGTTGAAACTTGGTAAGTAGATGTATTCTGTAAACCGCATTAATATTTTCATACAAAAACAGAAAAAAACAATAAATTTTGGGTGTTTCCCATACTTGGAACTTAAACTTTTGTTTTCATGAAACCCATACGTGTGGGGTATCTATGGATAGGTCTTTAAAAATGATATTGAGGTTTCTAATTTTTTTCTAAATTGAATTGTTTGCGCGAGATACACTTCCAAAGTGGTAAAATGTGTGTGTCCTCACTGTAACTTCTAAAATAAGAGAATGATAAAGGTACGTTACTATGAAAACTTCCACCGAAAATTGGTTTGAACGAGATCTAGTAAGTAGTTTTTTTTAATACGTCATAAATCATAATGGTACGGAACCCTCCGTGCGCGTCAATATTTTACATTTATTAGACAAGATGGCGCCAATACCTTACGAAAGTAGTTCTAAATTAATAGACTGTAGAAACTGGGATATAAAATATTGAGCTCTATGTTTTACGCTTCAACGCTTAAAATACTTTCCTCAGTAATTTCAACAGAACTCGCAAATAGAAATGGATAGCTCAATTCAGCAACACAGTTACTTGTACCTAATCCATTTTATTTTGTAAAGAAAACTGACATAAGATATAATGTAATATCTTATGTCAGTAATAAAAAATAGATTGTATCTAGATATAATTATCTAGATACAATCTAAATGTCCGATATAACAGAGAAATAAAAAAATTAATAACACATCTAATAATAACTAAAAAAAATTCTTTATTTATAGAAATATAAATACTTAATGTATTTATATGCATTATTTCACTTATTGCATTGCACAATGTAGTTTACATGGATGGTCAATTTTACAAACACAGCAATGTAGAAGTATCAAATTATCTATATAAAATAAATTAAAATATTATAATTTTTTACATACATACATACATACATATTGTCACGCCTGTCTCCCATGGGGGTAGGCGGAGACTATAGATTTCCACTTGCTACGATCCGAGCACACTACTTTCGCTTCATCTACATTCATTAATCTCTTCATGCATGACCGTGGGTTTAGGGTGCTCTATATTTTTTTACAATTACATATAATGTAATTGCGTGTTTTTATAAACGACACTAATTTTGTATGCATCAATTAATAAATCCTTAACAACAACAGCATCTGTCAAGTATCAAAACCGCTCGTTCTCACTATACAACATCTCGCGTCCTCGTTATTCGGACAGAACACCTCTCTACGCTTCACCTAGCTATTCCACATTCATGCGTGCCAAGCGTTTGGCAAACGTTAACACACCAAATATATTTATATACATATTATATAAATATATAGGCACAGGTCACGACCATTTGGCATTAACATATTATGTTATTACACCGCCTATATTCCCTGAAGGTAAATGTGCACCCATAATTCGCCGGTATGTTTAGGTCCCATGTAATAGGGCGACTCTATAGTCATTAACCGGATATAAAACAAAACTGCCAACTGCTACTGAGAATTTCATTAAAAAAAACTAATTACACTTTACTTGACTCGGAGTGGAACCCGTAGCCTTAGCATTCGTACTGACGAACACTTGACTAATGAGGCAAAAAATTAGTGTTAGAATAGAACTTCCAACGCTTAAACGGTGAAGGAAAACATCTCACCTGCATGCCTGAGAGATTTTCTTGACGGCATGTGAAGTCTGCCAACCCGCAGTAGGCTAGCGTGGCGGACTATAGCCTAATCCCTCTCGTATTGAGAGAAGACCCGTGCCCAGCAGTGGGACAGCAGTGGTGATGAAGTGATAGAACTTCCATGGCACACCTAATACTAAGACTACCTACTGACTTGACATCATCGCTCGATATAGTACTCTTTCTGTCTACCATAAAATTAAAATAAACTTCCTTATATTTTAACAAATTTTATTTTTGATTTTTGTTGATTGGCTCTATATATTGTAAACTGTTTTTATGTGACCATAAAAAATAATCAGCAATTCGACGGAACGATTTCTTTCACATTCGCCCCACATTAAAAAAAATATTATTCGCCCCCAATTTAAATAGTTGGGTATGTCAAACTCTTACTGAATTAAAACCACACTTGTTGTCCCGTATCTTATAGTTACAGCCATTAATGGGATTTTTGACAATCGCATCATTGACTCCCTCAAGACTTTTCGTACAATGGAAGGTCACCTTATACTGGACATGTATTTTTTTATTTATTATTTAGAAAAAAGCTTACTAGCAATGTGGGTCACACATTACTAGTATTCTTGTTAACCCCTCGTGCTAACCTAAATGCTTGTGTTACGAGTGGGTTCACATCGGTAGTGCAATGGGTGGGGTTCGAACCGGCAACCATATGATCGCAAGTCCGACGCCCTAGCCATTAGGCTACCGACGCTTGCTTGCTTGATGTATAGCTTGTTGTATGGCCGAAAGTAACCAAAGTTAGGGAGGAGCGTAGATAAGGAATTGTATGAGTAATACCCCTTATAAATTAAACCCATTCGACCTCCAAAAAAGGTGAAAAAATCAATTCACATATTTCTCCTAACCGTTTTCGGTCACAAAACTTTTTTATAGCAGCAATTAACGATTTCACTATGATTAAATCATAACCATGGTTTTCACTATGGTATTTAGTGAGGATATAATAATTAAAATCAGATTGTGATTGGATTCTATTGGTTAATTAATTGAACTTTACAGATGCAGCACCATGAGTGTGATGGGATCATAAAATTATTACTAATAGTCGTTGTCCGCGGTTTTACTTGTTCCCCAAAAGACCAAGGTCCAATCTATCTCTTTACCAACATTCATCAAAATTCATTCAGCGGTTTAGGCGTGAAAACGTTACAAAAAGACAGACATAGTTACATTTATATTATAACTATGGATATAGCAGAAATCCTACTAAATCGCTTGATCTATTTTTCTCAATCCTGAGAATTTCTGAAAAAAATACAAGAGGCGCCGGAAGCTCAATTCCTCCATCAGTTCCCCTTTCTTTTCCTTTTCTCCTTCCGCTCCCTTTTCCTAGGCTCGGCAACGCATCTGTACCTCCTTTGGTATTGCAGATGTCCATGGGCGGCGATGACTACTTACCATCAGGTAGCCCAATAGTTTTCCGAATTATCCCATAAAAAAAAAACAAAGTCGCACATACACAAATACCGGACTGAACCCAAAACTACTTGAAAGCCATATAAATATAAATGTTTCGACTGTGGAAAAGTAAAAATACTAAAGAACCACTTTAACAACGTTATAGGAGAAAGGTTTAAAGTGTCTTTTTGGCAAAAAAAAATACATGTACCTAAAAAAGTAAATCAGTGTACTCGAATTAAAAACATAAATAAATGTTATTGGACTGCCTCGTTGGTCTAGTGGTCCCAATCGCGACTGCTACGCTAGAGGTCCTGGGTTCGATCCCCAGGTCGAGCAAAGTGTTATTGGGTTTTTCTATGAAAGTTGCAGTTGCAGCTCGGAGTCTGGATTTGTGCCCGGTTAATGGCAATAGGCTCGCCCCCTATTACATGGGACCTAAACATACCGGCGAAATGTGGGTGTATTTACATAAGTACACGTCTGCCTAACCCTTCGGGAAATACAGGCGTGATGGTATGTATGTATATTAAATGTTATTGTAATATGGACATGCAGTCAACAAAAAAAATTAAACTTCCCTACTGTGCCGAAGTGGCACTTTAGCTATTTTTATTCTTTAACTACGACTAATGCTGTGCGGGAATCAAACCCGCTATCAAGACCCGTATCGCAGTAGCCGTGGCTCTGCCACAGACACCATGTATTACGGATACATCTTAACGACTCATAACCTAATTAGAACGAGCAGTAAAGTAATTTGCATTCCTAGCAGAGCCGCGGGCTAGCGTCGTGTAACTTAGAAAAATATTACATAAATTAGTCATAAATTAAATTTTATGGTTGAATACCGTTTGATATATTAGAAAGAATGTTTGAGAAACACATTATACTAGATTGGTGAAAAACGAAGTAATGTTAGGTAATTATTGCTCCATTTACATAAAACTTAAAATTCAATCTTCTTGTATTTTTTATACATTTTTCATGCTAAGATTATTAAGTTATGTTAGTTAAGGAAATAGTGGACTGCTGGCAGGATTTGAATCTGCGTCTTCTGGTTAGGTACAACAGACGCTATGACCACCAAGTTACCGCGAGTTCCACCCGCCACGTCGAATTTGCTCATAGCGTCTGGTGTGCCTAACCAGGAAACGCAGGTTCGAATCTGGCCCGCAGTCGAATTTTTCGTTCACTAAAATAACATAACATAGGTACTATCTTGCCTGTATTTCCCAAAGGTAGAGAGAAGGATTAGGCAGAGGTGTACGGTTGTTGACTGAAATGTCTTAGGCTATTCCCAGATAAAGTATTCTTAGATTTTTTGGAAATTGTCAGTAATAGCTCTATGATTAGATTTGTGAGTGATACTTGATTATCTACGCTTCCACTTAACCCTTCGAGAAATACAGGCGTGATGTTAAGTAAATTATATTAATTACGGTTGCCCAAGTCGCTAAAATTCACAAATTAACATCGTTTGGCAGCAATCTGGTACATTTGTACGTAATCGTCAAATAATTGCTACCGACGCGACGGTCGTCGCATTCATTCCTCTGATTGGGCAACTAACTTCAAACGTATATATACGTATATACTTGCATTTATAGTATACTAGCTTTCCGCCCACGGCTACGCCCGCGTGGTTTATTGGCTTTTCTATACTAAAATATGTATGTATTAAACATATAAACCTTCCTCTTGAATCACTCTATCTATTAAAAAAACCGCATCAAAATCCGTTGCGTAGTTTCAAAGATTTAAGCATGCAAAGGGACATAGGGACAGAGAAAGCGACTTTGTTTTATACTATGTAGGATTAGCCTCGTTGGTCTAGTGGTCCCAATCGCGACTGCTATGCTAGAGGTCTTGGATTCGATCCCCAGGTCGAGCAAAGTGTTATTGAGTTTTTCTATGAAATTCTCAGTAGCAGCTCGGAGTCTGGATTTGTGCCCGGTGAATGGCAATAGGCTCGCCCCCTATTACATGGGACCCAAACATACCGGCGAACTGTGGGTGTACATTAAGTACACCTCTGCCTAACCCTTCGGGGAATACAGGCGTGATGGTATGGTATGTATTGGATTACTCGGCAAACGAGCAGGCGAGCCATCAACCGGTAAGTAGTCATCGCCGCCCATGGACATCTGCAATACCAAAGGAGTTGCAGATGCGTTGCAGAGCCTCTTAAAAGAAAAGGAGGGGAAGGAGAAAAGAAGTAGGAAGGGAGCTGAGAGAGGAATTTGGCCTCTGGCACTCTACACTCACCGTACTAAACGCAACAGTATATACTTCTTTCACTAGAAATTCTATTTCTTTCACTAGAAATTTTCTTTAATTAGAAAATTCATTTCTTTGTGAAAATTTCGCAATATTTAATGCTAAAAAATAATAAAAAATAAGCATAATACGGTAAGGCAACATCGTTCGACATTGAACTACCTGTAAAGGCAGTCGTGTTGGTTGAAAGACATAGTAATGTCTTCAATAGATGGTGCCGACGTCGCCTTAAGACGTAGAAGGTGGAAGAGAAATTCGACATCACAGGCAGTGGTCTCGGTAGCTTAGTTGGCAAAGCGTCTGGTGTACTTAACCAGAGAGACGCAGGTTCAAACCCTGCCTGAGATCGAATTTTTCTTTCACTAGAAATTTTCTTTAATTAGAAAATTCATTTCTTTGTGAAAATTTCGCAATATTTAATGCTAAAAAATAATAAAAAATAAGTATATACATTACTACATACTAGTACATACTGATACTTGACGTCGATAATCTGTGGAAGAGTAAGGAGTACTTCGTCAGTCGTACCGACCCATACATGCTGGCATATAGACATGCCAGCGAGACACTACTATTATCCTCATCAAAGAGTATAATAATATAATATGTCCTTATAGATCCCCTGGTAATAGGCACGCATTATAGGCTCAAATCAAAATACATTAAAATTAAAAGCCCATCAAAAGATAAAAATAAACAGTTAATTTGCGATAAGTTATCTGAATCGATTAACTCATGTGATAGTGTGTCAGTAACCTATAATTTTGGTCGTAACAACCGGTCCGGTTGGTAGAGGCAGGTTGCGGCACGCATGCGGCATACTTTCTTTAATTCACCAAAATCGTCCCACGCCTAAAGGTGACATATTCACTAAATATAATCAAAAGTGGTTTTTGTAGACGCTCTTTGACTTTCTTTTTATGCGAATTCTGTGTAGCTTTGTACACGCCCTGACTTCGCACGGGTAACTGAATAAATTATTGCGTGTAACCTTTTAAAATAATCTCTTTTTCTATTGGTGATAACTGTACGAAAAGTAGTTAGTTTAGTTGTAGTTTCTGGGTTTAGCCCGAACAAACAAACTGCACGGCGAGGAAGTGTGGCTGTACATTATTACACCTCTGCCTAACCCTTCGGGAGATACAAGCGTGATGGTATGCTATGTTATTTAAATTCAACGTACGTATAGGTGTACGGTGTACGTGACTGGATAAGGAGAGCCGAAGATCGGGCTCTGTGGCGTTCACTAGGGGAGGCCTACGTTCGGCAGCGGTGGACGAGTATGGGCTGATGATGATAGGTGTACGCTGTAGGTTCAGTTCTAACTCCATTGTAAGTATCGCTATGCTATGTTGTCCGTACACTGATCCGTTCTCAGTAAATTACATATCTTACAACCCCCTAATCGTCGTGCCAACGTTATTATAGAGCTGTTCCTACATTATTTGTATCGATAATATGAGGTACACCACTAGCAGTTATTATTATCGGCAAAATAATCTTGATAATAACCGACACACTAAGATATTGTACCGAATTGTGTGTGAAAGTTACCACTCTAAACGTAAATTGAATTACTGTTGCAGATAAATTGGAGAACTTCACGATCTTTAAGAAGGGGTGAATCTGTAAGACGAAATTTTGAGCAAAATTATTAGTTTATTTCTATTTAGAAATATTAGAGACCATTATTGGTCGTTTAAAAGAAAAACGGTAGGAATATATTTTTACGGAGCCAAAACGATTTTTTTAAAGCGAGCATTGAGCATACTTTTAGGCACAATTTTACAATAACAATTTCCCACTTACCATCATCACGCCTGTATTCCCCGAAGGGTAAGGCAGATACCTATACAACCACAGTTCGCGGGTATTTTTATATCCCATCTAATAGGAGCCTATTGCCATTCACCGAGCACATAAGTATCCAAAACTCCGTAGTGCTACTGAGAACTTTATAGAAAAACCCAATAACACTTTGGTCGACCTGGGATTTAAACCCAAGATCTCTAGCGTAGCAGTCGCGCTTAGGACTGCTACGCTACAGTTTCAACTATATTTAGAATAATTACACCTAGTACATTGTGTCATCACCGCTTTAAATTGACACTCATTACTGTCTCACCTTCCTGACCCTGTAGTGATTGATCGAATTTAATTTTAATATCATATATTGAAGAGGTCATCCAGAATGACTCGCTTTCATAATGATACTTCAGTGTAAGAATTTGAAATTTATTTATTAAGTTGGTAACACATTCTCAGGTGAATTGGATTCCTGGTTACGTCAGATTGGCCGTAACCATTAGGGCTTAGATAAATAATAAATACTAATTATTTTACCAAATTGGAGCTATTTTATTATGAATACATTACTAGCTGGTACCTGCGGTTTTTATCGAGGCCCAAAAGAATTGTTGGCTTCAATTTTAAAACAAAAGGCAACAATTTTAAATCTTCAACATACAATCTATCTCATTGCAAAATTTTATCGAAATGTCTTCAATGGTTTAAGGCGTGAAAAGGTATCAGACTTAACAAAAGGACATACGAATTACTCTTGAATTTATGTCAATATGGATACTGTCATTCATCTAGTCTATTTTTCATAAGATGAGCCATCAATTTGTTTTCCAAACAAAACAACAAAGAAGTCTATACAATTGCAACAAAAGCATTTGTATAAATAAACAAATAGTGAGTTGTGTAATGTAGTCATTGTATAAACATGCATTGATTGTGGTGATAGCCTAGTGATATGACAATTGGACTTTTAAAGCGGAGGTAGCCTAATGGCTAGGGCGTCGGACTTGCGATCATGTGGTTGCCGGTTCGAAACTCACCCATTGCACTACCGACGTGAAGCCACTCGTAATACAAGCATTTAGCTTAGTACGTGGGGTTAACAAGAATACTAGTACCTCATGTGCGACAAACATTGCTAGTAAGCATTAAAAGAAAAGGACTTCCAAGTGCTAAGTGTCGAGTTGGAATCCAAGGCACCTCTGACTTTTCGTAAACATGTGCGTATTATTAATTATCACTCGCTTTAAACGGTGAAGGAAAACATCGTGAGGAAACCTGCATGCCTGAGAGATTTACTCAACGGCGGGTGAATTGTACAGTTTGTTCGAAATAAGTAAGCCGATCGGAAGTTAGCCGTTCCGAACTAATCATTAATTAAGTGTTTTAATACATAAATATCGAAATTATTAAACAAAATAATTAGAAATGTGAAACATATAAGACTCTAGGTATCTTTACATCGACTCTTTCTATTAAAATTTACCACTTCTAAACCACTTGCAGACAATTTCCGATCGGCTTACTTATTCCGAACAAACTGTACCAGGCCGCAGCAGGCTAGCGCGATGGACTGTAGCCTAACCCCTCTCACTCTTGAGAAGGAGAACCGTGCCCAGATGGGTTAATGGGTTGATGATGACGACAATGATTCTTTGTTTCTTTCTCTCATCTCTGACTGTACCTTGACTTCTTGTAGCTGACCTTGCCACCATTGCGCCGAGTATCTTGAGTTCTATTTCAAAATCCCAATACAAATATTTGTGTGTTCCAGAGATATTTATTTCAGGTCTACGTGAAACTTTGTTTATATACGATGATTTTAAGGGGAATTACATAACCATCAAAAGTCTGTCGCACTACTGGGGTGTAGGGCGGGGTGTTAAGCATTTTCATCCTTAAACGTACCTGCTAACTTATTTAATGAAAACTGTTGCAATAAATCTCAGAAATAGCCATTACATCATACATAAGGTATGTCTATTAAAGCTGTGTTAGATCTATACCTACAGAGTCTAGGTATATAGACTGGTAAGATAAAATCAAGGTTCAAGTGCGTGCATTAGGTTTTGTAGACATTCTGATATCATACTTAATTATGTAAGCACAAAAAAAATCAGTTTGTTTGTTTTTCTGTTGCGCATTGACATCATGTGACACTGTGTGTAATAAAATTGATATAAAAAAAAACTGATACCCAACTACGACAAAACAACGGAATAGCAAACAAACGATATCAATTTTTTTAAATGGCAATTTTTGTGCCGATGTCGATAACTCTGCCAATGTCAGAATTGTACGGTAGAGCGTGTTTAAAAAGATATACAATTGTCATTTTGTATTGACTTACTGTTTCAAAAAAATATACCTTTCCTTCTATTTTCTTTTTTGTAATCAGGACAAATAGCTTGAACAATTTCATTGCCGAACCCACATAGTAGTACCACCCACATAAAACATTATTATCATACTCAAATACTTCAACTACGAACACGCCCAAGCACCCATTTGACGGTTCTACGAACAGTTACCAGTTAGGTACTTACCCATTACCGGCAGGTAGTTACCGTTACTATAAAAAAAGGTTGAATGGGACTTCACTTGACAAATTACTGTAAAAAGTATTTTGCACACAATGGTAGGCCTTTCAATTATTTGTTTGGTGACGTGACTGCTGTATGACCAGGTATATTTTTATTTATATTTGGTACCACTCAGCGATCTATAGAGAGAGCTACGCGGTCGGGGCCCATAACTCGTAGAACTGATGGCCGTTGGGGCAAAAAGGTTCTCGAGAGGAGATCACGCACCGGAAAACGCGTTGTGTGGGACGACATCCAACAAGATGGAAAGGGCGTCTGAGACTCTTGCGGCCTTTAAAAGGGCGGCGCGTGTTGGAGGTCGTCGTGCGTGATCTCCTCTCGAGAACCTTTTTGCCCCAACGGCCATCAGTTCTACGAGCTATGGGCCCCGCCCGCGTTTTGGAAATCTTTACGCTTTCGTTCAGCAGTGGACTTCATTTGGCTGATATGATGATGATGAATAGGTACCACTCTACTCAAGAGTGCAGTGATAGTCTTGTGATAATGATTATTGGACTGCCAAATCAAAGGTATCGAATCCAAGGTCCTCTCTGACTTTTCGAAGTCATGACAATGTTTGTATTAATAAAAAAATATCAGGCGCTTAAACGGTAAGGGAAAATATCGTGAAGAAACCTGCATACCTAAGAGATCTTAACGGCGTGTGGAATCTTCCAAACCGCAGTAGGTTTGCTTGGTGGACTTTTGGACTAATCCCTCTCGTTCTTAGAGTAGACCCGTGCCCAGCAGTAGGACAATGGGTTAATGATGATCATCATCGATGATAGCCATCGAAATCCGAGTCTCGCTATCCGACCTCCTTAGACTCGAAGATTTGACACAATTTTTGATACACATGTAGGTGTACATTAGTACACCTCTGCTTCACCATTCGGGGAATACAACCGTCATAGTTTGTCTTGTGAAATATAAAACTTCAGGCTCCATACTTTATAATTATATTTCGACTGCTAAAATTCTATAGAGCCATAGTTTTTCATAATGTCAAGATGTTTATCGCGCATCTTTCAAAAGTTTAAGTGGCAGTTATAAGTTGTGTGTATGTGATCTTTGAGAAAAAACAAACTAGTTGTACTGGTTCATTCATTAGGTGTAGCTTCATGCCGTATTCTGTTTAAGTAAGTACCTAATTGCGGCTTCGAAACTAGCGTGATGAAACATCACCCTAAGTCTTTCAATTATTATTTATATTGGTGACAATAGACAAGTGGACTGATATTTTTTTTTATGATCCCATAAAAAAGTTGAACATAAATAGAGCCTTTTAATTTTATTCTTGACTTATGGCTAATGTGACATGTGACATTACCCTCCAATGTCCTCACATCCTCATTGCCGTAATGTGACCAGTGAATAATTTTACACCTTTTTTTAAAAAAAAGTTATTCGCTGTTTCTGTTTTTTTCTTTTTGCTCAGCTCCCAACGGCCATAGAGTGATGTTTAATACCCTAAGTTACTCCATATAACTACCATCATTGAAGGCAACGTCAAAATCAGTCCAACCGTTTCGGAAATTAGCCGGAACAAATAGTCAGACATACAGACGAAAAATGTCTTATCCAGCAGTTCACAAATTTTCTGTAAAGCGATCGCAATTGCCGTGTACCCCTGTAACTTTATGGCCACAAAATTATTAAAAACTAACCGTTTGGACTATATTTTTTCAGGTTTCCATCTGACACTTGTTCAATGTTGCTATTAATTTCGTTCAATTACAGCTCAATTACACATGATACACTCTGTTTAGCATTTCACTTGACTTGACAAGTTAAAGCAAAATTTAGCCTCGGGCTTGTAATTTGTTACATTTTAAAGTTGATTTTTCCTTGTAGGACTTCAAGTGTTAGCTGATGGATTAGTTCTCATTAAAATGTAAATCGAAATACTAGTGGGCAAACAGTAAACCTAGGTACGATATTTACTTTCCAACTTGAATTAAAACTGCCTTCACGACCGTTTTCTTTGTTAGGAGGCGTGCAGGTTAGGCAGAGGTGTAATAATGTACATCCACAATACATTATCACGCCTGTCTCCCATGGGAGTAGGCAGAGACTATAGATTTCCACTTGCTACGATCCTGGCACACTACTTTCGCTTCATCTACATTCATAAATCTCTTCATGCATGACCGTCGGTTTAGGGTGTTCGGAACCTGGTCCTTTTTTAGAAATAAACTGGCTAATTTTGGTTTTGAAATATTGGTGGAAGTAGCCGTTCTAGAGGTTTAGCGAGACTAACGAACAGGAACAGCAATTCATTTTTATACTAATAAAGATATAAGAAGAGGTAGAAGAAGATAAGACTAACTTAATGTCAATACTTTCGAAAAAATAAAACACATAATACAATATAAACATGATATAATTATTTTGACACTGTCAACTTATAAATATTACAATATATACTTAGGTACCAATGTTTTTACAACATTTTAATAATCACTACGTGATAACATTAGTCAAGGAAAATTATTACAAGTCAGTTTGAAAAGGCAATGGTTTCAAACGAAAGTGCCTGTGATACCGATACCCCATTGAAAATGTGTTATGAATTCGACAAGAAAGTCGTTTTTGGCGAAAATTTTATTAAAAAAATATCAGTACAATAGATTTCATTTAAAATTACGAAGAAGCAACAAAGTAATTTTCAAAGGCCAAAAATATTTTATAATAATTTTAAAAATTAAAAATATTGTTAATATAATTTGATTGACTGAAAATTCCCGCCAAAAACGACTCTTAATCACAGTAGTCAACCCCTTAATCTAGTACCCAGTAGTACTGTGACTAGAATTAAAAATAAAAATTAAGAAAAAAACGACAGCTTAAAATTACGGAATGATTGTCTAAACCTACACTTGCGGACATAAAAACTTGCCCGCCATACATATACAAGATAGCACAGTTTTTCATTTATTTATAAATACTATTAAACTAAAAACCTACTAAGAAACTGCTATGTAAGTATATACGGTGAAACAGAACGATTGACATTCCAGAGATTTTAATTTTTTTCTATGGCGACTGAGCGAGGCTTTTGAGCATCTTATATGCTCAAAAGCTTAAATAACATACAAATTGTGTCTTAGCTGCAGCAAGCTGACTATTATTTGTGCTGTTTTTTAAGGTAAGTAAGTAAGTACCTTAAAAGGAAAGAAGAAACCCTAATAGGATCATAGGTCGCCATAAAAAATAATGGATAGATATTTTTATAATGTTTTCATTGTTTTCAGGAAACTCAACCGTTCTGTTACACAATATTATTATAGATGTATTTTTTGTGATGAGCTGTAGGCACTTCACACACCATTGTATAGTAATATGAAAATAACAATGAGCTACAGAACCTCGCGAAGAGCAAGTGATTCATTATTCATTTATAATGACAGTACAGTGAAATTTAAATTCATAATTATTATTTTCATATTACTGTTTTTTTATTGAACGCCTTAATTTTTATGCTTGGGAAATGGCAAGATTATTTGAAATTATCACTCGGTCACCACGATTTTCTTCCAAGAAAGACTTATATTTGTAGTGTCCTAAAAAGGCTATGTACTTATTGGTATAACTGTGAGTATAATTTACACGAAATATAAAGATTATTGCGTCCATTATGAACTTCGCAGCGCTCGTTCAAGAAACCTTGTAGTCTTAATTGAATAAATATGAAACTTGAATTAATTCGTCAAAATTTTGCATCGACTGACACCTGTTTAACTTGAATAAAAATGTGGAATTTTCAACTCGACTTTAATGACAGGTTAAATTAAACAAATTTTGCAAAGCAATATCAAGCATAAGCTATTTTTTTTTCTTTTTATTCATGTTGTCAGTCAAATGCTTTCCTAAGCATAAAACCGACGCATTACATCCTATTATAATTTTATTATTTGTAAAAATCCAAAAATGTCTTTACTATTACTTTCAACTGGTTTTATAATTCTAAGCTAACGAAATTCTATTTCTGATCAAACTTGTCTACGTTATTCTTCGAAAATTTTATCAAATGTGTTCCAAAACATATCTTATTGTCGATGTGCCGTTTAATTATCTAGAGAAATAAATATTTTTTTCGAATAAGCAGTAGCAGCCAAAAGTTTTGTGACGATAATACTAGCAAATTATTTTCTTCACAAAATGTTTTCTGGATTTTTTAACATGTAATGAAGCGATGCTATTGTAGCACGATAAAAACTACAGCAGCAAAATATTGAAGATGGCAGTAGATAAACGTAAGTTTTAAGCACCAGAGATAATCTATTTATTTTATTAACCTGCTACTGCTGTACCCGAAAACTCAACGTATGTGAGAATTAGGTTATTTTTTATTTGGTAACCTTAATACTTTAAATATAACGGAATAGAACTAATATTAATATCAATCATGTCAAAGTATATTAAAATATATTTAGGCCATGAGTGAAAATACTGATGGTCCTAAGATATAAACTTTTTTTTTTTGAAGAAACGGTTTTCCATTTCTTTGGCCAGAAGTGCACGATGTTAATTATTCTGGTTGTAAAATCCAACACCATCGGGAGGGGAAATTATTGATATTTACAGTTTTTTTTTTCTATATTTGATTATTTAGGACAGAGTCCAATGTTAAATTTAAAATTGTTTAGATTTTAAATAACCTCAGCGCTCTAGGCACTTTCTCTCCAGATGGTTGGTAATTTTACCTTCTTAAATTGGCCGATAGTGTACAATTAAGCGAATACAAAATGTCCGTAGCCTACACATCGTAACTGGAAGGGATATGTAGAGTCTGGTCTATTTAAGACCAACAAACATGGCACTCACTCTCACACCAATAGAGGTTCTAAGGCGAATCATCGAGCCTTGGAATTTTTTTGTTTGCCTAATTTTTTTTTTACTGTTTTTTCGCAAATTGAACTTCTTCAAAACATTCTAGGTTCACGGCAGTGGTAACTGCGAAATCAAATTTAATGTCTTCACAACAGAGTACCAACGTAATGTAAAGTAGAGGATTCCGGCAAAATATTAAAAACTTGTCCAATAAAACGTACACGTTTAATTATTTATAGGTTTTATTGAACAAGTGAAGGAAAAAGTGGGAGTAGTCGTATCAAGAGTCTATCTCTTCCTAACCCTTCGGGGAATACAGGCGTGATGGTATGTTATGTTATGTTAAGTTCAAAATCGACTGAGAAAATTTTACATTTTGAGGTAACTTGATGTGCTGACCAATGAACAATTTGCGGAAAACATAAATAATTTGGCATCCAAGGCAAAACGATCAGCATTAAAAAACATCAACCAAAACATATCGACAGTTCAAAATCTCATCATATTAAAATGTAGCTGCTCTTTTATTCTGCTCTGATCCCGATCGCAAAATTAGAATTAAGATTCTACATGACAATAGTAATTGTGACAAATTACTACATTATATTCACAACTTCTTATTCAAACCTTTGCAACTGTTCGACTTACATTACATAGCAATAATGACGATTTAAAAGTTAATATTATTACACGAAATTGTGAATATAGAAGAGTAACTGTCGCATTTAGTATCACAATATATTCGTCTACGATTTTCGGAAAACCGACGAAGCAATACTGTTCAATACATGTTATTGAAGATAAAACATTCGCTCCCATATCAGATACAATATGTGATTATGTGTGTTTTACTTCATACACACCATAAAGTCACAATACACATATTGTGTGTCACTCATTCTTTAAAATATATAGGTATTATCGTCATTGAAAATATCAGGTCTTAAATAAAATTAAAGGACTTAAAATATTTTCCCAGTATGCACAGGATTATTTTAAAAAGGTTTCCCGTGAGTGTCAATCAACATCAACAAAATTGTTTCTACAACTCTTGGAAAATGACGCGACAAAATTTTTATCTACGAGCATGTTGTTAAGTTTTAAGAGGAAGTTTTTTTTTGTTAAAAAGTTGTAGTACAAAAGGGTAATAGTTAGTATTACCGCCTTTAGACTAGGTTATGTTTATTTTCCCAATTTCTCACTGGTACATCTCACTTTACCCAAACCATCACATCTTTTCAAATAAAAAACTGAAATTTTCAGCTAAGTCAAATACATATCTAAGACGAGAGTAAAATTCAGGACAAATATTACAACAGAAAACATCTTTGTATACTCCTCATGTAAAGCATGAATGTAATGTCGTGAAATCATTTAGATCATAAAATAACGGAACCATATTGCTCTCAATTCAAGCTACATGAGTAAAAGTAACAACGATGACAAAAAGGTGTTCACTTATTTTGTCCCGCAGTGTACTCAAGTTTACGCACAGGTAAACATTATTTTTAAGGACTATATCAATTTCCAATAATATTTTTAATTTTGGAAATTCAGATAGCCCATACAATTATTAGAATTTTAATATTCGAACGATAGTAAATTGACACGAATAAATATCGATTATCGAGATTAAGGCGCTAACATTCATTACAATCTTACGACTGTAGTTAATTATAATCTAGAATAGAATATATTTTTATGTTGCTACCTACAAGACCCACTGGTAAGGCAGGCACGCATTAGACAGACAGTCACAGTTAAGGGCAACTTCTAACCCCTTGTACACTCGGCAAAAGACTTAGGTACCCAGGACACTAACGACATCTACGTTTTGCCTTTGATTGATCCTTTTATACGTATCCCTTCAGTAAACTATACATGCATTTTTTTGTCTCGCTTCTTGTAATGATTGCCGAAATTTTTCTCATAATTACTCGACATGTCTGTTTAATACTTTACCTACGTATACATATTCAATTTAAATAAAAATATCAGTGCCTTGTATAAGAGCATCTGTTTTCTAATTTAAGAGAATACAATAACAGTATATTTAATGACGAATTATCATTACAATACCTCTACATACATGTAGAGAAGTGGTACTTTTCTTTCGCTAAGTGAAATTATAAAGCTGCTAAGTGAACATCAAACAACAATTAAATATATTTCTAAATGTCTAGTAGTTTAATATCATCCAATTTCTAAAATACTTATGTACTGCGTAAGTTGAAATAATATAAAATAAGGTTAATTTATTAAATTATATTCTTATAGAGACTTTTTGTGCCCCACACGTGTACAACATTGGCAAAGTAATTGAAATTATTCTACCAATGTTTACTTAATAACATACTCAATTTTACAAATCATTAATTCGAGCATCGTAATTTAGATTAAAACTAAAACAAAAAAAAAACTAAATATTAGCATTTTAATAATTGGATGGTATTATGCTACTCTATTTTATGATCAAAATGTCTCAACCACAGTCCAAGCATCAACTTCAATACATGCATCAAACACTTATACATTTCGCTGTCATTAACATTATTATTTTCGTCCCAATAACACTTCTTATTGTATGCAAAAGAAACAATTTTTACGAACAACTTACTTAGCACATTCCGTATGAAACATCCTCTGTCTCCCTCAGTGCATATTCGACAATCACAATTTCTACTTATTTCTACGTAATTGGAAGTATTTGATTTGGCAACACCGCTCGTGTGAGAATCCGCGCGGGATATGACTATTGTGGGCACAACTAAACTCGGCTCAGTGTTGCCCATAAATGAGATGTTCTTCTGTATTTTTGATTTTTTATCTGTGCCTTTAAAAAAGCACAAGTTGCCTTTAAAGTTGGATTCGGCAAATTCTTGCGATCCTCGATGTCTTCCAAAGAGGTTTTCGCAGCTCTTAAACTCTTGTTTCACTAAAACTTCTTTTCTCAAGTCTTTCTTTAAAGCTTGGAGACCAGACTTTCTTTGCCGCACCTGATCGCCTTTATTCCATTCTACAGAAATGCTCCTATAAACTGGTTCCGGTACCGTTTGGTCCTCATCATCAGACATATTTGTTCCAACATCATCAGCAGAGTTTCGGAAAGAGAAGTTCCTCAATCTCCTTATTTCTGGTGATACGGGGCAACTGGTGATGTCTACCCTAGTCGGAATAACCAGCCTAAGTTTCGGTCTCTCCTTCACGTCCAAGTTTTCTACTGAGTTCCTATTAATACTGTCAAAAGTTCCAGAAAATGTGAAACATCTTTGCAGTTTCTTTATCTGAGGAGACACGCTCCCGCTGCCGACACCCAGACCTTTATAGCTCTCGTTCAGTACCGCCAATGCTACGTCACGTTCAGAGAACGTCTGCACACCGAAAGATGCACGCCTGCTTCTCACTTTATACGGAGAAGTGGGGATATCTTCGAAACTCCTATATCTTTCTAGAGCCAAATCAAGTCCATCTGAGTCCACCGTCCATATCGATCCAGCGCTTCCCGAACTCACTGATCCTATTGTTTTCAAGTGATTGAATATATCGATACCTCGATCGAGGGAGATCGATCGCAATAACGGAATATCGTGCTCAAACCTATCGTCATATGGTTCGTTTTCGTACTCGTCATCCTCTATAAATTTACCACCGAGCCAACTGTCAAATTCTTGCGTGCTAAGGTTTAGATTGATGAGTTCTTGTCTGAGGTCTAGTTTGGAGACGGGAGAGTTCCGGATGTCGGAGTAGCGTCGATATTTGGTGGAGGGGGGCGCTGGGCAGGGCCGGCGGCGGGCGGGGCGGGGGGGACCGAGTGCCTACGCGGGGGCGGAGGGGGGACCTGCGGGGGGGCGCGGGGCGCGAGGGGGAGCGGGCGCCACCCGCGCGCGCGCCCCGTGGCCGAGCGCCGCGAGAACCCGCCCCACGTATCAGACTCAGCAAAGAGCTTGCGAAAACTGCAAACATATCAATAAATAGTTCAAAAGATAAACACTAAAAAGAATAGATTATTATAGCTTGATGATAATTTTGTAGAAAAATATGTGATAGAGACTCCAAGCTTTTCTATGAATCTACAGAAGAAACTTTAAGACATAAAACATTACAAATGCGAAGAAGTTCTCGTTGTAACAAATCAAATGTGAATTATAATACTTATCTTTGTGTTTTAGAAATATTCCTACTAAAAACCGATACTTCAAATAACATTATATGGAGAGATATTTTTATCGAAACAGACAATTCTCAGAAACTACTCTTTGTATAGATAAGTTTGTAGGTCTACAGGTTGTTATCTTAAAATTACTCTGTAATAATAAAATAAACATAAACAATATATTTCTTTGTATATAGACTTCATAGAAACAGACCACAGGTTTAATAACATTTTAAGTTCTACCTACTGTGTGTTCTATCTAAGTGAAAGTGAAAGTTGTGTTAATATACATATCTGTAGCAGTAGTCCAAATAAATGAGTTTTTTTGCTTCAAAATTCGGGTATAAGACGAAATATAGGTGCTGACGATTCGAATACCAATCAATGAAATGGTCACATATATTTTACAATTCAATCGTGAATTCAAAAGTGTGAGCGATTCAAGTTTTCATAAGAAAAACACAGTTCCAAATGGTGGGCCTTGTAGAAGAATCGGCAATAAAGTCTCTAAATACATTAGAATAGATGGTTCAATTTTAATTATAATTAATAATAACGATTTTCTGTTTTCAGTTAAGAGGTGTCAAATTAAGGGGTGAACTGCTGGTCCAAGCTGCAGCAGTTAACTCTTTTATTTAAAATATAAAAAGATTTTTACATTATTCTTTAGAATAATAATGTCAAAACTCATGTTCAATTTAAGTGTAAAAATGAACTCTTATTAATTATTATTAAATTAGCCTCTCACTTAAGTATGTATTCCTATTTATTTTGCAATTAGAAAACTTCTCATTAACGAGAGATTTTTCTGCATTCTTTTCCTTTTCATAATATTTACTGTACCTACGCTATTTTTTTCTTGCCCCCTAAAAGGGGTGAATGTATTAACGTTAATATAACGTCAGCACCTACATTTCTCATCTCAACCCCACACGTACCGATGACGCAACACATCTTCAATACCAAGGGCCGAAAGAGATTCGCGGCGGCGGCGAGCGGCGACCCTCGCTCCGCGCAGACAGCACCAGGCGGAACCTAGCCGCGCCCGGGTAACAAACAAACGTCAACAAAAAAAATAGGGGGTAAAAAATAAAAAAGGGGGGATGGGTGAAAAAATCGGTCAGTTGATGTGAACAGTGAAGGCATAGAATGTTGTACTTAATCTTTAAATATCGATACATAAAATAAGATTTAAAATTTCTTCCAAACAAGTCGACCACAAAAAGTTTTCCATGATATTCAGCTTACTATAAGCCAAATCTCTCTCAATTTGAGAGGAGACCCCTGCCCAGCAGTGGGACTTTAAATGGGTTGACGACACAGTCGAGATAATCGCCATTTGTTATTAGAAAGACAATCCTTGATTTATATGTATAAAAAAATCGTTAGCTTTGATCTACAGCATATTAAAAAAGTACTTTAAAAAATGTGCAAAATGATCTTGACCGTAAATTTATTAGCAAGAATTAAAAAATATTACAAAAAAAAAACATGAAATGAAGTGCAGGACATACAAAAAAGTGATTGGGTTAAACAAAAAAGGGACGGGATCGGGACAGTGGCCAAGCGTGAAGCGTTCATGACAAGTGTAGTATGTGTCCGTATGTCGTATATTACATGCAACACCGTGCGGTTGTCGTACCGTGCGCGGCATCTCTTTCGGCCCTGGTGGCATTTTCCATATTTTTTAATACACAAAACACCTAAAAACAAAGAAATTTTGAATAAAACAACCAAAAAGTTCTTAAGTCTAATTTCATGCTGGAGGGCACCACTATTTAATTTAATTGGACTTTATTACTTTTTAATATTTTACGAGAAATTTGTACATCTATACTTATTTGACCCGAAACCAAAATACCATTCACAAATGTCCAATTTTTCGGGTAAAGTATTAAAAAGTTAAAATATCAAATAGTAAACCTTCCAAGATGATTAGAAAAAAAAAATGGGAAAAATGTACCAGAACCAAATAAGCTTGACGGTAACCCACAGTTATGTGCATTATATTGGAAGAGAAGCAGGAGATAGAGAAACAGAGTTTAAGGCCAATCACTCACTTTGGGCCATAAAAAACACACCAAGGCAAGACTATTCGCTTTAAAAAAGAAACTATTGTATAATATTTACAGAGTATATACTTCTAGATAGATTTAGTTGTTCCTTACAACTAAATCTATACAAGGTCACTTGGCAAGGTATACCTATCAATTCGCTAGAAAAAGAATAAATATTGAATCTTATAAGTACATTACATTCAATACGAAATTGAGACACCCCTGTTAACTAATATAAATAATTTAGGGATGGTAAGTTTTTTCCCTTTTTAGCCAGACACCGTTTTTTAAGTAACATCAATCAAAATGTATCTTTCCATGTGTCTTTAAAAGATCTATTTTCAGAAATAAATATCATTTAATCATAGAAAAGCATTGCGTATCAAGTTTGTAAGGAAATATTGATTTATATACTTGGTGTTTCCAATAGTTATGAAATAAAAGTGTGACATAATCCCCTTTCGGATTGGTAGGTATACCCTTTCTGAATGACATAATAGAATTTAATAACTTCTTAAAACTAAATACCAATAAATATTAAGGTGGTTAGGTAACTTTTTCGCCAAGTGTACCTACAAAGAAATCCAAACAAACTCGCAAGCATTCCACCCCACGATGATTGTGTACAAATGAGTTAGTAGTAATGATTAAGTTAATTCAAATGAGATCTTATTATATATAGCCAACTCCATAAGAGCACCATACAATTAAAGCGACAAATGTACCTCATTAGTCTACTATTCATAAGCGCGAATGCTTCGATAAAGAACCTAGGGTCTATCCCAGGTCGAGCAAAATGTTCAGGAATCCGAATCATTTATTTGTTAAACATTTAGATAAAGATCTTAAATATTAATTATGTGCGCTGTTGTGCTATTAATTAGGTTATAGGTAAGTGTTATTGTTTTTTTTTATGAAATTCTAGCTTAATTTGGATTTGTGAAATTTAAAGAATATTATATATGCATCCACCCATAATGCCGTATCCAAATCACTGTGGTTTGTGATATGTAGAGTACAAGGCTTGGAAAAATTCTTAGCCAATCAGCCAATAGATCGATTACAGTCGCAGTGATACAATAAAAAAGCAAGCCAATCAGCGTTCAGCATAGACCAATGACAAGAGAAGATGGCAACTAAGCAGCTCCTGTCATTGGTCGCTCTTCCATACGTCAAATTTGAATTTAAAAGTGACATATATTAACGGATTTTTTTTTAAAAGAATCTGAGCTTTCGTTGTTTGAGATTTAGGTTTCAGATCCCAAACTCTTTGATACGCAATTCATTGTCTTTATCGTAGTCTTTTTCCCAACTATATTGGGTTGGCTTCCAGTAAAGGTAGACGTGGCTGCATATCAGTACATTACACGAAGCAACTGCCATCAGACCCTCACAACCTAATTCTGGGTAATACCGATATTCTTTTTTAAGCAATTATTGTTGTAATAATTATTTACATTATTTGAATCGGTTATAACTCTAAAATGGCTAGAATAATGGAATTTGGATTGCCCTTCCACCCATTTAAGTTTTCCTGAACCGTTTTCATGGAGACCCTGTTTATGAAGATATTTATTTCTAGCAGCCTTTACAAACAAACAATACATATATGCATACATGCATGCAAGAACACATTTCAGATTTAGGTGCTTTTAAATTATTCAGAGTGGAAGGGACATCGACGGACAACCGCTTACTATGAACTCAGTACATGATTCTGTTTTAACAAGCACGAAATTTCGACTGTATAGCACTTTTGTAGGAACAAGATTTTTTTTTAAAACCGACGTAAAATATCAACGCTAGGTCCAGAATCGTGTACCATCAAATATAGCCAAGCAACTTTGTTTGCCAAAATTAAGTCATATCTCAGCGACACAAAGGTTGGTTTAGAATAAACACTACACACGCATCTTGTCATTCTGACATATATGTTATCCCATTGAGCTAAAGTTCCCATATCATCAGATATACATCACATTATTGGACCTAGTTAAGCAGAAAGGACTCAATCCATACAATGTCACTTTTGAGTTATCGGCGTTTGATGTTTCAGCTGTGATTTCTCTAACACAAAGATATTTTTTTTAAAATTTTTGACCCTTATTATTGACACGAGAGTTTATATTTTATTTGTCTATCAAAATAATGATATATTTTGCAATACATTACGAGATATTAACAGTAGTGCGGTGGCATATTTAACTCAATTTCGGCCATTGTGTGGATTGAGTCCTTTCTGCTTAACTACGTCCAATTATCTGAGCAACTAGCTGAGATAATTATGAACAGTCTGTTTGCTCCAATATATTTGATGGTGACTGTACTGAATTTCCGGTAAGCGGTTGTGCGTGAATATACCTTCCACCCTGTATACAACGCTACAAGACCCCACGTGCCAAATGCTAATGTACTCACAACTTCCTGATGCCACTGTTCCTCTTCCAGGGCGCATCGTCAGGTTCAGCTGGTAGAGGACCCTGGACGGGAGCCTCGTCTTCTTCAGGAGGAGCTGTGCTCACTGATGGTGATGTGTCTGAACCACTAGAATAGGAGAGAGAGAGTTAAAACACCATGTGTAGCTGATGATGCCATTAAGATTGATCGTACGGGCCAGCTGGGCTGAAATACCAGCTTTTCATATCATATCATTCCAATCATAATATTTCATCATCATCCATTACATTGTCCCACTGCTGGGCACGGCTCTTCTCTCGTCCAACTTCCGCAGCACCCCTTTATGGTGGTGCGGAGGTTGGACACGATTTAATATGACAATGGTTTATTATTTAAGACGCCATTTAAAGACGCCATGTCTATCGGGGAAGGCCCGCTAGGGAAACTCTTTTTTTATGGCATAACTTGGCATACGAGTAGACGAGCTACCTTATGGTAAGTAGCCACCGCCCACCGAGAGTTGTCAAGCCTATTTAAGGAAAAGAAAGGGGAAAGAAAAGGTAGGGGGCAGAGAGTGGAATTGGGGCAATCACAAGTCATTTCACATTTTAGCAATACGCGTGATAAAAGTGGACTAAAAGCGTTTCATTCGAATTTTCGGGATGTCCACCATGAAACATCGTATTCCTGCACTTTTCCCAAATTATTTGTGCTCGACGCAGCCTGTCCTTTTCATCCATTCATCCCTGCTAGTCAACATCTCATCATTCAATCCCTTTTCCATCATATCTGCCTTCACACAATCCATACATCTTTTCTTTGGTCTCCCTCTATCCTTCGATTTGCTCACCTGTCATGTTGTTGATCGATCTGCAGCGCGTGCAGCTGTTCCTCGGCGCGGCTGAGCTTCAGCTTGAGCTCGTTCCGCTCGTGGAGGATGGCGCGCAGCTCGCGCACTGTGAACGTGGGCTTGCTGGACTGGTCGTCATCGTCACCGCCCTCGGGAGTCACCACGCCACATGTTGGGCACTTCTAACAAACAAAATAGGTCGATATACATTTTAGACCTTCGACTGCCTCATTTATACTGCTTATTTTTGGTGGTATACGTTTGATGTGTCTGTGTGTGTGTGTATCTTTCTGTGGCGTCGTAGCTCCCGAACGGATGAACCGATTTTTGTTTATTTTGTTTGTTTTTTGTTTGAAAGGTGAATTAGGCGGGAGAGTTCTTAGCTATGTTTGATTAAGGACGCTATTACATTTTTCTACAAATATCAGTGCTTTTCCGGTACCATTTTAACGAATTAGGAGTACAACTCCGAGGATATCTTGGTTTCAAATTAAAGATAATATATTCATCTCCACAATGATTCCATAAAAATTGCATAACCCTATACAAAATTTTCACATAAATACGATTTCACCATCACACTGATCGCAAAAAAATGAAAAAAATGGGGTCTGAATAAGTACCAGTATAGCTAAATCCACTGCAAATTTAAATATAAAAATAATAGAAAAATGTTGCTTATATAGTCCTCTATACGAATGGCTACAAATTTTGTAGCCAAATGAATAAATTTTTAATTTATGAGGAAAATATGAAACGTTGCCAAATTTCTCCATACAATTTCTACTCGCCGTTCGTCATTCCGCGCTCAAACGCGCTCGCGGAAGCACGGGTGTATCGCATGCTGTCGAAAAAATATTACGTAAAAGGTGAGTGCCCTGTTGTATACTCTGGTTGGACTCGGTCTCGAAAATGTTGATACTTTTTCGGTCCGAAATAAAAGTAAGTACAAGTATTGAAATTTGTTTTAGAAATAAATACATTGTTGTAATTTTTTGTATAATAGATGTACATACCATCACGCCTGTGTTCCCCGAAAGGTAAGGCAGAGGTGTACCAATGTACACCCACATTTCGCCGGTATGTTTTGGTCCCATGTAATAGGGGGCGAGCCTATTGCCATTAACCCGGCACAAATCCAGACTCCGAGTTGCTACTGGGAATTTCATAGAAAAACCCAATAACACTTTGCTCGACCCGGGGATCGAACCCAGGACCTCTAGTGTAGCAGTCGCGCTTAGGACCACTAGACTAATTAGGCAGTAATGGATGTAGATTACGGATAAATAATGATATTATTATCTATAGTATAAAAAAAATGGCGTAAAAAAATATTTTTGAGACATGCGATACCGTATATACTAATAGTCGATTTTGGTATTTTTGGGGGTGGTGATTACGAGTACGCACGGCTACACATTAAGCTATACAAAACCAGTGTACGCTGGCCTCTTATTGTATAGAAAGCCTATACAGTGCGAGATCAGCTTAAACTGGTTTTGTATAGGTTGACCTGTAGCCGTGTGTACGTCATTTATGTTTTAATTCAAAATGGTGGGTTTATTTTTTTTATAAAAAATCTATATTTTTATTGATTGTGGAGGTGATGTTTATGAATATACCATCCAATTTTTGATTCAAGATGACAGATGTAATGTTTTTGTGATAAATCGACTTAGTTGGTACGGTCGCCAGCACATCAGGTTACCACAAACTGGCAAATTTTTTCACTCGATAGTGAACTTAATCACCAACACTTAAGGTTTAAAATAATTTGGAAAAATTTGACAGTTTTGTATATACTGATGTGCTGGCGTTTGTAAATCAAACAGGCATGGCATGGCTGTAACTTTTGACACCAAATGTGCTTTTTTTTTGTTGTGCATTGGCATTGCTAAAATATTGATATTTGTAATTATAGATGTGACTTCGGAAATTTGGACAAAGAGCAAAAAAACTGCACACGTAGCAATAAAAAAAAGTAATGAGACTTTGTTAGTAGTCAGAAATCTACTCTGGAGTTTTGTTATGCCATACCTTATATTAGAAAATATAGTAGGTTTTTTTATGGAGTGGGGAGTGCAGCTTAGATGTCTCCGTAGGTGATGATGACCAAAATGATATTTCACTTGTAAGTTTATTTGATTTTCCTTGGGTACCTACTAATGTTGCCTTTTTGTTTTCAGGTGCAGGAATAGTTCATGGAGATATAGCGTAACAAACATAGAAAAAAAGAAAAAAAAACACAGACGAATTGAGAACCTTCTCCTTTTTTGAGTTCGGTTGAAAAAAGGCTGGCCTTCATTTTAATTTTGAACTTCTTTGCAAAAACTTCTTTGCCGTCTGTTAGGACAGATCAACTCAAAGCTGCTATGGCTCTTTCTTCAAAAGGCCTGTTCTGATTTTGCCCTAAATTGTAAAATTCACATATCTATGATATTACTATTGTCTGGACTTTAAAAAAGACCATGGTTCTCTGAGTTTGTTTCGACATTTCTTCTCAGACGTCGTCGGTATTATTAAAAAAAAACGATTATTTGTTAATCTTATTAAAAAAACGATTTTTTTAAATCGATTATTATCTTATGAAAAATCAATTTTTATATAATAGATTTTTTTGAGAGAAATAAAAATCGATTTTCAAATAATCGATATTTTTACCGTAAAGTCACATCCCTAGTCGTAGGGAAGAAAATATCGGCGCCACCTACTTTAAAAAAAAAATGACTTGTAAAAGTGTCTTTAAAAGATCTATTTACCGAAATAAATAACATTTCATTTCGGTACAGTACTGTATACATTTTGCGACTTTTATCCTGTCTATTAACAATACATTATACTGTTTACTACCTACTTTTGTTTTAATTTTTATCAAAAATATTGATCTCAGTAAATAATATACTTACAGTTTCCATAAGGGAATGATCATTTTTAAATATCAAAACGAAAGTATGCTGGTATAAACTCCCAGGCTAATATTTGAAAATATATTGATCCAACAATTGTCAGCAGATAAGTAGTTACATCTTTTCAAAATGGGGATCGTAGGTTTTCCTTGTAATAGCAAAATGGTCGTTAGTTTCGTATGAATATGGTAATTAATCCATTTATTTTGGGTACCTACATTATGATATATTATAAAAATATATAGATATATGAGTATTGATAAACTCACGGAAGAGATAAAGAAGATTGGAATGGCCATGTGGGCGGGGCAGGCGCGCCACAGTCTTGATTAGAAAATCATAACTCGCCCGAATCATACATTCGCCGCGTTTAGTGTGCTTATGACTACTTCAGAGAACAGAGCTCCGCTTTAAACTGCCGTGTTGTGTTATTCTTACGTAATAGACAAAATGTCAGACCACCAGTATATAGCGAGGAGGTATATCTTTCCATCTGTAAGTCAAAAATAGCATTTAATTGCAAAATAATTGGTAAAAACATAAAAATATACTGATCACTATGAAATTCCAAACATCAATCATATTATTGCAACAAGTTACAAATAAAATACATTGCCCGATGTGTTCTCGCTTAATCAACACGATGTCGTAGTCCGCTTGCAATGTACTGCTTGCATTGCGTTCTCTACTCTTCAACCATAGCCGTTGTTCGTCGTTTGCCGGGGTTGGCCGTGAGTGATGCACGGTGTACATCTATCGATATCGAGGTGACCGTGTAGTTAAATAAAAGCATCGATAGAATTCTCAAGTATATTTATGTTTGACAAAGATTATTTTTGAAATATTAAATATTTAATTGATGAATGAATGAAGATGAAGCGGTATAGACCATTTTATTTTACTTCGATTTTAATACTGAATAGATACAATATAGTCTAGTCAAATCTAAGTCAAATACCATACCTACTATTTTATTTAAGTTTTAATATTTGATTCTATTCGACATATTATTCATGCAATTAATTTTAATAATGTTATGTTATAACTCTATTATGTTATGTTACATTTCCCCCAATTGCTTAATGATTACGTTTTGTTCCAAGGACATAGTTTCTTTTAAATTAATTAATATTAAATAAAAATAGTTCTTGATTTTTAAAAAAAATAACGGACAGTATTTATCGATAAAAAATATCAGCTTTTCAAGCACTAGCGTATGCTTGTTGCGAGTGTGTGTCTTATGCCTACGGGAGCTTGGTGCTAGTGTGTGAACAAATTGCTGCCCACCGCTTTATGTGTGTGTGATTTGATTGTGTGCGAAAAACTTGTAAAGATAATGTTGCGTATGTTTGAGAATTGAAGTAGTGGGAGTAAAGCGGCGACACTGGTCCTAGAACAAAATAGCAGCTAGGGCCTTTCCAACCTTATTTATCTCTTCCGTGGATAAACTATAAAAATAACTGAAAACATGATTATCACGCAGATGGTACCTACCAGGGATAATCATGTTTACATGGTTACCAACTTACAAACTTACAAAATTAACAACAGTAAAATAAATTAAAAAATAATACCTTCAAGTATCAAGATTAGTTAAGTTACGTATAAAATCGTCCGGACAGCGGTTTCAATGTGTGCGTGCGCGTAATGTTGTTGTGTTGCAAATAAGAAACCTAAACTTGAGCAAGTTCAAAATGTGATAGCGTCCTTAAAAACGGTCGAGATATAATGCAATTGTCGGGAGTTTTTAAAATTTAATTTAATAAGCGAAATGTTCAGAGACATGAATTTTCTAGTGAAAGAAAATTCGGCCTTAAGGAGGGTTTGAACCTGCATCCATACGGTTAAATTCACTTGACGCTATACCAACTAAGCTACACTTCACCCTTCCCTAAATATAATTAAATAAACAAATAGGCATGTTCTAAGATACAAACCTGTCTCTGCGCATTATCTTGCTGCAGCGCGGCGATGTCTCTTTGTTGTGACTGTACTATGGCTGTCAGCTCGGAACGCTCCTCACATACTAAGCGCATCTGTAAACAACAACAACACATCATCATCACCATCATCAACAATTACATTGTCACACTGCTGGGCACTTTCTCCTCTCAGAACGAAAGGGAATAGGCTATAGTCCACCACGCTAGCCTACTGCGGGTTGGCAGACTTCACACGCCGACAAGAAAATCTCTCTGGCATGCAGATTTCCTCACGATGTTTTCCTTCACCGTTTAAGCTCATGATAATTAATCATTAATACGCACATGCCTTCGAAAAGTCAGAGGTGGAGCCTTGAATTCGAACTTGAGACCATTGACTTGGCAGTCCAATGGTCATATCACTAGACTATAACTGCACAACAACACCTTTCACGTACTTAATTAAGTTTATATTTACCTGGAAAAACTCCAAGTATCCAAAAAAATTTAAAAGTGTCGTTCGGTAGTGTCTGCCTACGTTCTTAGGAAAAACGGCGTGAGTTTATATGATTAAGGCTTACAGTCTCTCATTGGCGCCAAATCGCAAATAGTAAACGCGTATATACCTACATATATATGGCCAGTTTGCGCTGACCTCTTATTGTATGGAAAGCCTCAACAATGCGAGATCAACTTAAACTGGTATTTTATAGGTTGACCTGTAGCCGAGTGTACAACGTATGTTTGCATAAATACGAAACACGATTACCCTCCTTTTCACTGTCAAAGTGTTGCAATTCATAATCGATACGATATCGAATGAGTGGCTAATTTTAAAGTGGGTCAAATATCGATACCTACATTTAACTGACACTAAGTGGATTAGTCCAACGAGGTACGGTGCAATTTAAAACGTAGTGCGTCTATATTCTCTTACTAGGATAAGTAGAACTCTTCGGATAATTTAAAAAAAAAACATCAATTTCATCATCACCAAAGTGGATTGATATATTTTTTACTACTGATTTTGTCTACTGGACACGGGTCCCCTATCAAAATGTTAGGATATTGTCCATAGTCCACCACGCTGGCTCATGCAAGTTATGGTAAACATACGGACTCAGATCAAATAAAAAGTTAAGATGGAACTTTGCAAACAAAGAAGTGAGGCCGACTAAAACTACGCCTAACGGTGTACAACACACAATTACTCGCACATAAGTATGTATTAGTTAACTTAATCTTGTCAGTTGAGCTTTCGATAAATCGATAGCTCGACTGCCAAGATAAGGCGTAGTTTCGGTATACGTGTATGCGTATAATTGTGTGTCGTACACCGTTAGGCGTAGTTTTAGCCGGCCTTACTTTGTTTGCAAAGTTCCATTTTAACTTTTTTTTGATCTGAGCATACGGATATGATATTTAATGTATTACACATGACTTCGAAAAGTCAGAGCTGCGTGCCTTTGATTCGAAGTGGAGACCTTTGAAACGACAGTCGTACATAATGATAAAAAAACACATCTAGATGGACTGACTGCGCTCATTTAAAAAATGCTTCATATTTTTTATACAACTAAGACCACTCTCCGTTTGTGAATCGTATTGTTTATCCCGTGTCGCATTAACTACAAATACAAATTCAACTTGGACAAAAACGTGTGCGGTTTTCAGGGTCCAACGACATGTAGGTAGGTATGATTGTGGTTACCTAGTTAAGCAGTGGAGAAAAAGCGGAAAGCACCCTTCGCTTTCATGTATTTGTTTGTGGTAAAAGTTGCTAGTCTAAAATATTACTGTACTGAATATGACATTGACATATCAAGACGTCAAACAGAAACGTCAAATTTTCTCCAAATATTTATTTACCCGCAGTTACATCTATGGATGAATAAATTTTAACGATAAAATACTTAAATGTGATCTTACCTGATTCTGTAGCTGCTTGTGCTTCCGCCGTAGGTCCCGACTGACTTGTGCCAACTTCTCAACTTGATTCGTCAACTGTAACGTATCCAAAATGGCCATTTTTAGACATGCAAAAATTATAACCAATTTTTACACAATAAAAATCAAATAAAAACATGTGATGGTTATATGTATAGCTAAACGTAAAATATAGTAAGTGAGAAGTTTATCTACTGCTACAAAAAGATAAATTTTAAGGCCAAAACCCATTGATTTCTATGATAAGATACTGTCATTTTGCAAGATTCGGTTGGTTTGGTGATAAATAGATATAATTTTTGCATTTATCGAAAACTGCAAGTTGTTTTATAGAGCATATAAGAAAGACTATTTCCGAGAATATAATATTTAAAGAAATCTTTAATATTGGGATATTAATGGGAGGGGAAGCCCTAGAAAGACATACACCTTATTGGTGAGGTCTTTCAGAAAGGTCAGGTGCGCAGTAGTCGCGACCGGCGCGTGTGTATGACAAGATGTATGAATGTGGGCGAAGCAAGAGAAGTATACAAGAATCGTATTAAATGGCGTTCTGTAGTTTCTGCCTACCCCTATAGGTAAGAGGTGAGTGTATGTAAAATCGTTAGTAATCAGCACAGTTTAAGAGATCAAATTTCTCAAAAGAAGATCTTTAAATAATTACAAGAACCTACCTATTTTCCCTTCACTCAACAAATTGTTTTGTCATTCCAAGTTTGATCAGTGGGCGGGACACCCACGGAACAAATTATTGCGATAATCACAAGGTTCTCTTTACCTATCTAGGTTATTATATATTTTTTAACATATGTATTTATATAGTTGCTCCTCGTATTAGGTATTATTATATTCAAATTATCTATACTTGGGCAAAGATCAGCGACACCGAATTGTTTATACTACAAAACCGCTTGTGGACAACTACAGACAGCCAGAATTATTTCTACATAACTGAATACATATTCAATATAAATTCAAATGATGAACATCCTTACAAAAACATTCCACCATGATCCAAAACACTGTCTACATTAATAAAAGAAATCTGATATACATCACTACATATTATAGAACAAACTGTCTGTTCACGATAAACTCAAAAGCTATTGAACGAATTGGCATGCGGTTTTCATCAATAGACAGAGTGATTCATGAGGAAGGTTTAGGTGTATAATTCGTTAAGGTTTTGTGTACATTCGTCGAAATATGAAGATAATTGTTAAAAAGTCAAGCCGCCTGGCACTTTGAGATCCCTTTGAGATATCCTAACAAAACCATGTAATTTGGGAATGGGATATTCCCGTGCAAAGCCAGGGCTGGTCCCTAGTTAGAATATAAAAGCAAAAAGATGTAGCTGCCTTCATAAATATCAGAGTGGAATAAAATCAGTCGGGTATAGCCTAATTGTATTGCCGGAGACGGCCAAATTGCCGTCGGTAGAGGCAGCCAAGTGCATGTCCTCTAAGACCTATTTATTTATAGGGTATAGGTAGATCGTTTGATAGTGTAATATCGTCAGCAACTGTGTGGTTGAGTATTGTTTGACTTGTTCAAAATGGGCTTAGAGGAAAGTTTAATTGAATAAAAATTGTATTCTGAAAAAATATTTAAATCGGTTAACAAAGTTCGAAGATACAAGCGCTTAAAGTTTTGAAGGGATTGAGAGGATATGCTCTGTTGCCTTACTGCAAACGAGCGTCGCTAAGTCTTTCACTAATAGAAAGCTACAGTATTCCTAAATGACATAGGCTTATTATCCCGTAAAAAAAAAACCTGCCAAGTACAGGGTTCCGTTCCATTATAAAAACGGCAAAAAAATTATGTCCGTTGTAAGGGAGCCCCCTTAAATATGTATTTTTTCTGTATTTTAGTATTTATTGTTATGGCGGCAACAGAAATACCTACATCATCTGCGAAAATTTCAACTGTCTTACGATGAACCATGATAGTTCATGAGATACAGTCTGGTGACAGACGGACAGACAGACAGACGGGCAGCGGAGTCATAATAATAGGGTGCCGTTTTTACCCTTTGGATACAGAACCCTAAAAAGGAACGTACGTATAGGCCACGCGGGCGTAGCCGCGGCTGGAAGCTAGTTAATAATAAAATGCTTGTTCTAGAAGGGAAATCTCCAAGTGCGGTACGTGAGTACGTCATGGCCAGACGTCGGTCGTTACAAACAGACATTGTTTTCTAGTGAATGCCTTAGCGAAATCTAATAGGTTGTATACCGATATTGCGCGGTACTTTCTGAACATCTGGCATCAAGAAATAAAAATACATACTGTTATTATTTCAAGAAATGTCAGAATTATTCAGACATTACAACAATATTGACAATATTGCAATAATAAGCAGAAATAAGTCTTTTGTCACAAGAAAGATCTCTACACTGTTTTAGTCTTATCCCGCGTTTCCACTGACGAAAAAACATGTTGCAAACATATATCTAACTCTCAAAGTGAGTGGGAGTGAGTGATCCTTGCAAAAAAAACATTGCAATATCATTCCTAGTTTACAGTAGCCTTATTTGAAGTACATTCAAGTCATTGCCCCAGACGGGACGTATAGATTTATGCAAATGCTTAGACGTCCCCTTGTTACAATGACTCATCGGGTTATAGTTGTGTACAAATGTGTTCCTCTGCCCTAATAAATACAAAATAGCCATAGCAATTTGAGGCAGAATTATCTGGAATGTGCCCGACTGGGTCCATGATTGATACTATTTTTTTTTTGTCATCCCACTGCTGGGCAAAGGCCTCCCTTCCCTCGTTCCAAGTCCTATCTGACGGTTTAGCGACCCAATATTTAGGTGGCGGATAATGGATCAGTAGTAAGATCAACGCTCGCTGCTTCGGTAGTTCCCGACTATCCAGCAACGCGTTGTTTTGGGCTCATGGATGGAAATGTCAACACGAGGCCAAGGCAGACCAAGCGGCATTAGCGCAGGATACCCTTTTAGGGTTGCAGCGGAGAAGTACCAAGCCTTCCAACTGTGAGACCCAAGTACCGAGTTTACCCAGTGCGACCGTTAGTAGGCCACAAACTGAGTTAGATAGTTTATCCACATCCACCAACCCGCATTAGGAAAGCGTGGTTGGTTGAATGTCTAAACGCCTTCCCTCAATATAACAAGTATTTTAAGATATTACACTACAAAAACTGTCAAAATTGTGGCGTGCAATAAATGTATTGAGTATTTTGTACTATCATCGGTATGGTAACCATCAGACAGACTACAAACTTGCTTATCACTTTGGTAGACTTTGAATCCCACCTTTTTCGGTTTGAAAATCCCCACGGGTGTCCCTCGTCTCTCGGTATGAAAAGCGGACAGTTATCCCCAAATATTTTATTTCAATTAAACCATAATTACGGATACTTTTGAAATGTCAAAACTAATTGCTTGGTTTCGAATAGTGGGTCTTATGAAGAGGTGAGGTCGCTAGCACATCAGGTTACAACAAAATGTCAAATATTCTCAGGCAATTTTGAACCTAATCACCAACATTTTAAGGTTGAAAATAATTTGGACAAATTTGACAGTTTTGTATAACCTGACGTGCTGGCGACTGTACTCATTAAAATTAAAATGGTAAGCATTTTTATTTAATGTTTTTCATCAGTTTACAATTTATATAATTGTGAGAAAAATGCAGTATGATGTCTAAGATTAAACCATATCAGGATCAATAGTTCCAAATGTTTACTTTTTGCCATCCTAAAAGATACAAAATCAGAATCCGGATTGACATGGCATGTAATGGCATTGTGGAGCAGGTTCCGAGATCTACAATGAACGTAGGTACTGTGCTTCGCCTAACTATCCCTAAACTGTAATCTACAAACTAAACAGTAAATAAATTCGCTATAGTACCAATATACTGAGTGTATTCAATTTATTAACCTGCCACACCTATACCATATTAAATTCGACCCGCACGTACACACGAATACATATTACGCTATACAAATCACAGTGTAGGCTGACCTCGCATTTGTATAGGCCAGAGATGGTCAACTTACATACATACATACCATCACGCCTGTATTCCCCGAAGGGTTAGGCAGCGTTGTACTTATGTGAAACCTCATTTCGCCGGTATGTTTGATCATAATCATCATCAGCCCATAAACTGCTGGACGTAGGCCTCTCCTAGTGAACGCCGGTATGTTTAGGTCCCATGTAATACGGGGCGTGCCTATTGCCATTAACCGGGCAGAAAAAATCCAGACTCCGAGCTGCTACTGAGAATTTCATAGAAAAACCCAATAACACTTTGCTCGACCTGGGAACGATCCCAGGATCTCTAGCGTAACAGTCGCGCTTAGGACCACTAGACTAATAAGGCAGTCGGAACGGCTAACTTCGAACAGTTTTTTTTTTTTTTTTTTAAAAAAAAAAGCTTACTTGCAATGTGGGTCACACATTACTAGTATTCTTGTTAACCCCTCGTGCTAAGCTAAATGCTTGTGTTACAAGTGGGTTCACGTCGGTAGTGCAATGGGTGGGGTTCGAACCGGCAACCATATGATCGCAAGTCCGACGCCCTAGCCATTAGGCTACCGACGCTTCTAACTAGTTCTAGTTAATTCGTACAAATTGTATAGATTAATGTATTGTCGTGCGAACCACACCTAGACCAAATATAATGTCTGTAACAGTGATTGCTTACACGGCCCTAATAAAGGTTTACGATCTCGCTCCACACACATTCGGGGTATTACAGTGATATTTATATTTACACAGGTTTCCTAAATAACAAGATAATGCGAAAGCCTAAAGCTTTTGCGACTTCGCGATTATAGGCTTCATTTGTATTAGATAAAATACTCTTACTACGTGTACTTCAATAGTTTTAAAAGGATTTTGTTTTTATAGGATAACTCGGCAAGCAGGCGTGCTACCTCATTGTAAGTAGTCGTCGCCGCCCATGGACATCTGCAATACCAAAGGGTTGCAGAGCGTTGTCGAGCCTATTTAGGGAAAAGGATAAAAAGAGAAGGAAGGGGACTGAGAGAGGAGTTGGGCCTCTGGCTCTCCATACTCACCGTACGTAAACTAGTAGTACTTCCCCGGTCGTACGAGGCACTACTACTACTAAGTAAAAACATAAATAATAAACACAAATCTAAAATCTATAAACTAACAACCTATAACTACCTCATTAGTATAGTGATCGAGACTGCTAGGTACGCTAGAGGTCCTGGGTTCGATCCCCGGGTCAAGTGTCATTGGACTTTTCTATGAAATTCTCAGTAGCAGATCCGGAGTTTGGATTTGTGCCCGGTTAATTGGAACACGCTCGCCCCCTATTACACGGGACCTAAACATACCGGCTGTGGGTGTAGACTAGTACACCTCTGCCTAACCCTTCGGGGAAAACAGGCGTAATGGTATGTTATGTTATGAAAAATATAAAGATTTTGTGAAGCTTCCCTTTGAATATTCAACAGCTTTCACGCTGAAAGACTCGTTTCTAGCGCAATGCTTTGACTTGCAACGGTTGCAGCTTTCCAGCGCTTCGCACACAAGTACTGCATTAACCTATTTCGTCCCCTCGACCCTAAAACGTGCCCGGGATTAAAGCATCCACATTATAATTATCACATTCATGCTGAAATAAACCTTAATGCAGTAAGTTTAAGTGGGGTTTTTAAGTTTTTATTTGTCTTCATCTAGATTGATTTAAAACCCAATAATCTATAATATAAAAATGAATCACAAAATGTGTTGGTAAGCGCATAACTCAACAACACCTGGACCAATTCTTTTTTTAAATGTTCGTTGAAGTTCAATGGTTTTTACGGCGAGAAAAATTCGAATAATTGCCGGAAAACCCTAAAAACAGCCCTTTTCTTTTTCCCATACAAACCACTCTGTCCCTAGGTCTATCATTTGACGTCAATCAAAACAAAACAAAGGCGCGTTAGGATTATCTTTGGTATGCCTTCAAGTTGAATAGAGGTTGCATTTCATTTCTATTTCTAATGTACGTGTCATCATTACTTCTTCGTTGCGTAGAATTTTCTTGGTTGTCATTTTGTTTTAAAGAAATAGGGCAGAACAAGGTCTGCCAAGACAGCTAGTGTATAATAAAATTAGGTAATAATAACTTATAAGTTACTATACTCATATGGTATACTTTTAAGATCATATAATTAAAGTAATTATACTGAAATAAAACTACTTTTTACGGATTTTATCACGGTTTATCGATATTATTCAATTCCGGACGTTTCGAATCTTTTGCAGCATCCATGGTCCCGGGTAGACTGACTCTTAGACGTGTTATTGTTAAAATTACCAACGGTTACCCTAAATTTTTGTTAGTTATTATTTGATCTAGTGACGCAGTAAGGGGCCGTCCATTAATGCATTTTTAACCCCCCCCCTCCCCCTTGGTGATACATGGTGAGGTTTAAGACTACCCCCCCCCCGCCCCTATATCACGTGTATTTTTAGTACCTACAATATTTTTTTTTTATTATTTGCACCCCCCCCCCTCGTGATGTTTCGTGATTTTTTATGGACCCCTCCCCCCCCCCTTTCAAGCCTTCACTGCCTTTCATGTGATTAATGGACAGCCCCTAACTCACCGTATACTTCGGTCTTGCAGTGTTTTGCTTGTCATATAATTAATTCATCCTACAAAGCGTCAATAATAAATAAGCTCGCCGCCTATTACATGCGACCTGAACATACCGGCAAAATGTGGGTATACATAAATCAGTAGTACACCCATACCTAACCCTTCGGAGAATCAAGGCGTAATTGTATGTTGCGTATGTATTTTTTTTATAAATTCACAGCTGTAAAAAAGGTTGAGATATCTATATATATATATATATATATATATATATATATATACTGCGATAATTGGCGCCGACACTAATGTATGGTAGTGAAAGTTGGGTATGGCAGAAGAAACATGAAAGCAGAATAAATGCTGTAGAGATGAGAGTTTTGAGAAGTATGTGTGGTATGACGCTAAAAGATAGAGTGACAAACAGTGTGATAAGGGAGCGATGTGGAGTGAAAGAAGATGTAGTAACAAGGATTGAGAAAGGTATGTTAAGATGGTTTGGTCATGTAGAGAGAATGGATGAACGGAGATTGACGAAACAAGTATATATGGTGAGTATGGATGGACGAGTTGGAAGGGGAAGACCTCGGCGAACGTACCGCAACCAAATTGCGGATGTTCTTCAAAAAGGCCAGGTTCCGAGCACCCTAAACCGACGGTCATGCATGAAGAGATTAATGAATGTAGATGAAGCGAAAGTAGTGTGCCAGGATCGTAGCAAGTGGAAATCTATAGTCTCTGCCTACCCCCATGGGAGACAGGCGTGACAATATGTACTGCGATAATCTCAGGAACTACGGGTCCGATTTGAAAAATTCTTTCAGTTTTGGATAGCCCATTTATCGAGGAAGGCTAAAGGCTATTTATCATCACGCTAAGATCAATAGGAGCGAAGCATAAATGAAAAATGTTGCAAAAACGGGAAAAATGTAAATGCAGAAAAGCCGTGAAACCACGCGGGCGAAGCCGTGGGCGGAAAGCCGATATATTATAAAAAGGAAAAATCTCCTAGATTATTTATTAAACGGCTCCAAAAACAGTCTTATATCACCTCATCTTGCGTCTTATTTATTAGGTAGACCCAGAGCGCAAACGCACAGTAACTTAGTAACGAGATTTTCACAATGTTATTACATTTTTCATTACAGTTGGCTGTTTATATTATGACCTTTGTCTGGCTCTGACCTTTAAGTTTATGTGCGTGACATTTTCGTATTTAGAAGGGCGGGATTTGCACGTTGTGGCAAGAACATGTCACGTACTTGGAATATAGAGTACACAAGAAGCCAGGTTCATCATTTTGCGTGCCTAGAACTGTCTAAAAACAAAAAATACGTTTTTTTATGGTATTACTCGGCAAACTAGCAGGCGAGCTACCTGATGGTAGGTAGCTTAGTAAGTCATCGCCGCCCATGGACATCTGCAATACCAAAGGAGTTGCAGATGCGTTGCCGAGCCAAGGAATAGGGAGTAAAGGAGAAAGGATACGGAAGGGGACCGAGGTAGTAACTGGGTCTCCGGCGCTCCACACTCACCCTACAAAACGCAACAATATACATACTGCTACTTGACGTCGATATTCTGTGGGAGGGTAGTACTAGTTCATGCTAGCATGTAACATGCCAGCAAACACTACCACAAATACGTCCCGTGTATGTTGGTTTACCCATCCTGTTTTTTAGCACAACAACTTTTTTACATGTAGCAATAGCACAAAGCATTGTTCAATTAAATTTGACAATTGTAAAACATTGTCGACGACATTGTGACGTTACGAGTATCTCATACGACGTCCGCAGACTGACGAATCGCCACAGTGTGAAACAATTTTATGCATTTTTGCGGGTTCTGGTTTCTGCCCAGATGGGCAGACGCTCAACAAAAAGGCGGTTCAGAGGTCCTAATCTTGCTGATAGTCAACTACCTTACAGTTGCTGGTGTCGCACCCGAACATCTTCAGGAAGTACATAATCTCACGGCTAATTCCGACGCAAAATATAGAGGGCAAGCCGTTCCGTTTAGCATCAAAGGGGTACCAATCCAAATTCCGAGCTAGCTACCTTATAAATTCCATTTTAGAGGTTCTAGCTAGCTTCGACTACGCTACACCCTTTTGGACAAACAAAAGCAGCGGTAGCCTAGGCTAGGGCGTCGGACTTGCGATCATGTGGTTACCGGTTCTAGATCCAACCATTGCACTACCGATATGAACCCGCTCGTCACACAAAAATTAACTTAGCACGAGGGGTTAACAAGAATACTGGTAATGTGAGACCGACATCGCTAGTACCGACTAAAGATTTTTTTTTTATTACACCGACCGTTCTCCGAAGCGACTCTTACTCTCAGCTGTAAAGTTTTCTTCAAAATACATCCTACAATATGTCACAACATCCGATCCAATAAAATCAAAAGTGCCGAAATCATCTACCGCGAGATACAAGGTAATCAATATTTGTGTAGGTAATATTGAAATGTCTACCATGTACTGATAAGACAAGTGGGCGTGTCCTTCATGATACCCGCTTAACCTTGTACACTATGTAAACACCGGAATATCACCTCTTATGTCATTGATAAGCTAATTTAATGTATCGCCCGGCGAAGTGGTAAGGTTGGCGGAAACGAAAGCTTCCGATTAGAATAGGTGGTATGATTGTTTCCTTAGTTGGCTTTAGTCGTGGTGGGTGAGTTTACAATTTCCATAGACCTGGCCAGAGTTTAGTAGGGTATTTTGATAGGTACAGACGGCTCAATCATCATCTACCTATTACATTGTCCCACTGCTGGGCACGGGTCCTCCTCAGAATGAGAGGCCACCACGCTAGCCAACTTCGGGTTGGCAGATATCACACACCGCCAAGAAAATCTATCAGGCATGCAGGTTTCATCACGATGTTTTCGTTCACAATTTAAGCGCGTGATAATTAATTATTAATACGCACATGTCTTTGAAAAATCAGAGGTGCGTGCCTTGGATCCGAATTTGAGACCTTTGACTTGTGCAATGATCATATCACTGGGCTATCACTGCACTCGCATTGTATAGGCTAGCGTAAACTGGTTTTGTATAGCTTGATGTGTAGCCGTGCGTACAAGTTCGATATACTCCGCTGCCTCCATCGACGAAATCCTCATGAGTCCTTTAAGGAGTTTCACTCATAACATAACATCGCCTGTAGTCCCCGAAGGGTAAGGCAGAGGAATACTATGTACACCCAGAACTCGCCGGGTATGTTTAGATCGAGAGACAAGCCTTGTCTTTAACCGGGCACAAATCCCGTCCCGAGCTGAGTCTGAGAATTTTACAGTAAACACCAAGGTATCGAACACAACGTCCTTAGCGTAGCAGTCGCGCTTGAGACCACTAGACTAATGAGGAATTTAACTCCTATAAAAAATATAAAGACATTTTAAACAGCCCTGAAAACGGCTGTCCTTCATCGCCTCCTCATGTTTTTAAAAGAGAGACGAAACTGCTCAACGGACTCCTCAACATTAAAGTTCTGTCTGATAATTTATTTAAGATTTTTTTTTTTATAAAAAAAAGCTTACTAGCGATGTGGGTCACATATTACTAGTATTCTTGTTAACCCCTCGTGCTAAGCTAAATGCTTGTGTTACGAGTGGGTTCACGTCGGTAGTGCAATGGGTGGGGTTCGAACCGGCAACCATATGATCGCAAGTCCGACGCCCTAGCCATTAGGCTACCGACGCTTCTAAAGATTAAAATTATTTTTGCCTAATAATTCCAAAAAAATAATGATTATATTGTTCGAGCACCGTTATAGGATACGAGCCTAAGTCATAATAATCATGTTGTTCCGCATACCATCCGCCATATTTCCGGCAACTTGCACAACTTGTTTGATTTTCATTCAATGGGCAATTATAACGAATTCAATTTTAGTGATATTAGCCTAGAACTCATTATGAAATTAATGAGATATGCTGTGAGTCTGTGTTGAACTGGATTATCTATATTATACAATATGTTCACGTGACTGAGTAAATAAATGAAAGAGTAGAAGACATCTGGCTTTATCTATCTATGCAACGATACAATTTCTGTTAGGATCAGAAGAATAGACAACTTATATTTTTTTATAGTCCACAAAATTAAAATCGGTGATATTAGCCTAGAACTCATTATGTAATGAATGAGATATCAATAAAGTTATATAGATAGATAAATTCGGTTAAACAATCATATCATCATCAACCCATTACATTGTCCCACTGCTGGGCACGGGTCTCCTCTCAATACGAGAGGGATCAGGCTATAGTCCGCCACGCTAGCCTACTGCGGGTTGGCAGACTTCACATGCCGTCAAGAAAATCTCTCAGGCATGCAGGTTTCCTCACGATGTTTTCCTTCACCGTTTAAGCGCGTGATAATTAATTATTAATACGCACATAACTTCTAAATGTTAGAGGTGCGTGCCTTGGATTTGAACTCGAGACCTTTGACTTGGCAGTCCAATGGTCATATCACTAGGCTATCACTGCACACAAAGCGGTTAAACAACAAGAGTGTTAATTTTATGCTATACAGAAAGCGCACTATAGCAAGGTGTAGCGTCACACCGTGACGAATCCAGCATCTCTCAATCCAGCTAAGAACTTTAAAAGCTTATATCTTGGAACTTTATAAGTTAATTGTAAAAAAAAAATCAGTATACGATTTATTAAATAACATTTTTCAATAGGACTGTTATTTTTAATATATCAAACACCAGTCCCTTTAATAGAATCATAAGTAGCCAATCTAATTCTCTAAAAGTCACCTCTTTCAGTATTTGATAGGGATTCTTTCCCGTATAAAATTAAAAATACATTAATATATCAAATATGGTACCTACACATAACGATCTCGTGTCGAATAAAAGAAAAGGGTTTTTATATGCCAGTAATATTTACTCCTAAGTTTCGTCTTTCGTCATGAACAAAATCTACGAAAAATAAATATGTGAAATGAAGTCCTCCAAATTTTTGTACGAAAACATTGCGAATATTTTCTAACAAAATAACAAAACAAGTCTTATCAACATCATATCTATACAGATTATGTCGAAGAATTCAAAATCTAAAGAAAATTTTGCCTTATCGGGAAAATGTGTGACACATTGTTATAAAAGAGACTTTTCAATAAAGATGGCGTGCGCAACGGAGCGCGATCGGGGACTTATTGAATCCATCCATCACAAACAAAAGGACCTCATCGACAGAATATTTTCTTGGACGACTCTTCGATTGGCCGGTATCGACGAAAAATTGAACTGGTAATCGCTTTGCAAACTAGCGACACCTGCAGTTTAGCTTCGTCCAAATTTCCCGTGGATTATCAAATCAATTACTATCGTCGCGATGCAGTTTAGTCATACGATAAGCTAGTAATATTATAAATATGTACGAAAATAACTCTAGTTTGCTACGTTTTCAAGTACCGTGAAACCAATTTTTATGAATTTTGGAACAGAGATATATATTGCACCTTGGTGTAAGACATAACCTACCTTTTTCCTCAAAAAGTTTTTTGTGATGCGAGCAAAACCGCAGGTAACGGCTAGCATGCTTTAAGGGTATGTCGTAGGTAGCTTATCACTATAGGCCGACCGTTTAACTCGCGTATCGCCTGCGCGGTAAGAAGGGAGCGGGGGGAGAAAAATAAATACTTAAAAAATATACTTATTATTTTATTCTTTACTATCTTATCTCGAGATAAATCTTTGGATTATTGACTCCGTGTGTAGCGTTACCCGCCCCCGCTCCCTTCTTACCGCGCAGGCGATACGCGAGTTAAACGGTCGGCCTATATCACTACATAGTATAAAACCAAGTCGTCCTGCTTTCTATCCCTATGTATGCCTAGATGTTTAAAACTACGCCACGGATTTTGATGCGTTTTTTTTAATAGATAGAGTGATTCAAGAGGAAGGTTTTTAAGAATATAATACATGAATATTATAGTACAGAAAAGCCGAGAAGACGGAAAGCTAGTAAACAATAAACTTTGTAGTGTCTCGCTGGCATATCTATGCCAGCATGAATCGGTCGGCACGACCAGGGAAGTGCTACCTTCCCACAGAATATGAACCTGGAGTAGCAGTATAAATACTGTGGCGTTTTGTACGGTGAGTGTGGAGCGCCGGAGGCCCCAGTTCCCCATCAGTCCCCTTCCTTCACCTTTTCTCCTTCCCCTTCCTATTCATTGGCTCGGCAACGGATCTGTAACTCCTTTGATATTGCAGATATCGGGCGGTGATGACTACTTACCATCAGATGGCTCGCCTGCTTTTTGCCGAATTAGCTCATAAAAAATAACTTTCCGACTGTTAGAGGCAAAACCTTAGGTATATCTTTCTCCTTTCTAAAATATATATTATATTATCTGTACCTGTATCTGTTTAACAGGCTTTTAGGATGCAAGCAAAACCGCGGTCTAACACTAGCATCTTTAAGGGTATATCGTAAATAGCTTATTATTTCCCCTAACGATCACCTCCTTTCTCGAAACACCTATTTAAGTATTCTAAACACCAAAGCGCACGAGACAACACCGCCTTTTTGCTATCGAGCTCATAAAAGACTGCCTTTATAGCCAACTAGCATCACTTTACTACCAAATTAGACCTTATCACTATAAACATAAAGACTACGTTGTTAAAACAAGATAATGTTTACAGCCTCGTTCTTCGCTTTATAGCGAATGGCGCTATTTATAGCATTGAATTTAGCTAGGATTTCTGATGAAAAGGTTTCCATGCTAAAACTTCATCAAGACTGAATTCTACAAAAGGTTATGCAGGGGAGTACTAATAGACACTCACAGCTCGCCGGTACGAGTATGTTTAAGTCCCATTTAATAGGGGGCCAGATTATTGCTATTAACTAAGTATACATCAAAACTTCCGGCTACTAAGAAGAATTTGGGGAGTGTGACATTAGCTAAATCGAGCACTCTGTTTAGTATAAAATGAAAATGGTTATAAACTGCCTTATTTTTGATCCGATTTAAATTTTGATTTTTTTATTCGGCTCTATTTAAGTTCAACTTTTTTATGGGACTATAAAAAAAATTGTTTAGTAGCCTATTCTGTACCAATGAAACTAAACAAACATCCTTATCATGAGATCAAAGGGAGTGTCGTGTCCCTTAGAGTGAAATGGAGTTGAAGGGTATTATTTCGGCTTTGTAAGAAAACAGTTTCGACGATTCCGTTGGGTATCGTTAGAAAGACTTTAAAGATCATATCCAAGAGCGAATGGATGAGTATGTACTCGTATACCAACGACTATCCATTTGATATTATCTTTGTATTGTCTCCAACGAGTCCCGACTCCCGAGGTCTGGTCCCTGGCGAGTTCTCGATCTTTTTGCATGCCTCAGGGATGAATAGCGGAAAAAAGGTTAGAAGCAATAAGTTGCTATAACCAAAAATAATATACTTGAATTGAAGTCTTGATGAAATGGTCTGATTTTGAAATATGTAATGGTTTAAGCTAAAAATATCACAGTAAGTAAGTTTGTGCCCGGTGAATGGCAATAGGCTCGCCCCCTATTACATGGGACCCAAACATACCGGCGAACTGTGGGTGTACATTAGTACACCTCTGCCTAACCCTTCGGGGAATACAGGCGTGATGGTATGTTATGTTGTTATATCACAGTAAATATGAGACACATATTATGTAGGCGAATACCTAGGATGGCTCATATCTGCAATTGATAGTATGAATAAAGATATTGACTGGAGGATAGCTGAACATATCAATTGGGAAAGATGTCTAATGTCTATTGCTAAAACTATGAAGAACAAACTACTGATAAAAGAAGAAAGAAAAAGACAGATTTTCCAAACTTTCCTGGGTGGTCAAATAAGAGTGGGAAGGTATTGAAAGTCTAAAGTATGGCCTTCCGTCGAGGCCTCACCGTATTTTCCTAGTTTGGAAGGCGTCCGGGGGAGCATCCCGGAAATTGTGTCATTTGTAGTTCGGGTTTTAAAGTTTTCAAGTCACCGGTACCCCAGGCGATATAACAATTCAATATTTTTTTTATGTATTGAGTAAGTTTAAATAAGACACCGTTGACATGTTCATCCTGGTTGGAGGATTTTAGAGATGGTAACACCAGTCTATAGTCATATCACCGCTTTGACATTGGACTTACATATGAACGAATAAACTACGAATAAAAAAAATATTCAAAGCGAACAATCCTAAGAAGAAGAATATATATAGAAGACATTAAATTAAGTTAAGTACTTACGCTATCAATTAGCTGCTGCTTCTCTTGCTGCTGCAACTCTTGGTGACGTAACGTGGCTCGTTGCTTCTCTGCCGTGCTTGTGAGCCGGGAGAGGACTTCCTGATCATACTCCCGAGCTGGTGACGGTGGCGCGCTCGTGCCTGCAAAATATTAGACCTTAATTATGGCTTGATATGGATGGATGCATGAAGTGCAGTGATACGACCATTGGACTGCCAAGTCATAGGTCTCGAGTTCGAATCCAAGGCACGAACCTCTGACTTTTCGAAGTCATGTGCGTATTAATAATTAATCATCACGCGGTTAAACGGTGAAGGAAAACATCGTGAGGAAACCTGCATACCTGAGAGATTTTCTTGACGGCGTGTGAAGTCTGCCAACCCGCAGTAGGCTAGCGTGGCGGACTATAGCCTAATCCCTCTCGTACTGAGAGGAGACCCGTGCCCAGCAGTGGGACAATGTAATGGGTTGATGACTATGGATGGATGCGAGGTGCCCAAGACCGGGATTGTAGGCGCTCTTTGGGGGAGGCCTACGTTCAGCAGTGGACGGCAATAGACTGATATGATGATGGCTTGGTATAACTTAGATCGTTGGTAAATGGAAACCCCACAGTTTTTGTACCGTCAACAGATAAAACCTTCTTTCTGTTCAGGATTAATCGAGCAGTTATTATAAAATAGACATTTTATAGACACTTTAATGCACTAGACTGTGCTGGAATTTCCTAGTTAACGACCTCTCAGAAGGACAGCTTAAACGAACTCAGAGAATCATGGTCTCTTTTGAAGTTCAAACATCAAAATATTATCAAAATATGTGATTGTCACAATGCAGAGCAATGTCTTTAATGGTATTTTAATTAAATAAAGAGCCACAGGGACATTGAGTAGACCAAAATTAAAAAGAAACACCAAAATTTGAATACAAAAGTATCTATTTCATTGAAATTAAGGTGCTTTTTTATTTCGATTAAATAGTCGAAGGAAGGTGAAGGATCCTAAACGTAGAGATTTAATATTATCGATCTCAGATCAAATAGAAAGTTAAGATGGAACTTTTACGTTACCGAAACAACGCCTTATCATGTCAGTAGAGCTATCGAAAGCTCGACTGACAAGATAAGGCGTAGTTAACTAATACATATGTGCGTGTAATTGTGTGTTGTACACGGCAAGGCGTAGTTTTAACTGGCCTCACTTCTTTGTTCGCAAATTTCCATCTTAACTTTTTATTTGATCTGAGTTATCAATGTAACGCGATAAAATCTGTGAAAAGTACTTTATTACATATTACATGTCCAGTCAAATGTCCAATAATTTACAAATCTTTCCAGCGCATTATATCTAGTGAATGCGTAGTATAATATATCATATTCAGTAGTATTTTTTGTCTTACTCCGGAACGTAAAAGTGACATTATGTAACTATTCATTGTCACATAACAATGCATCTCTTACGTACACCTTACAAATATTAAGTTATCTCACGTTGTTACTATACCTGCCTATGTAAGTCATATTTGTATTTGTGTAATAAATAGTAACTATTGTATTGTATTCGTTGTCTCTTTGTAATTGTAATCTATGTTATTTGCGCTATTTCATCTAATATTACTTATAACTTTTAGCCTTTAATTAACATTACCATCATCGTCATCTTCATCCCATTGATTATCCCACTGCTGGGCACGGGAGTCAGAGTGAGAGGGGTTAGGCTATAGTACCGCGCTAGCTTGTTGCGGGTTGGCAGACTTAACTCGCCGACGAGAAAATCTCTCAGATCTCAGGCGTGCACATTTTTCCTCCATGTGATAATTAATTATTAATAGACACACATGATTGCGAAAAGTCAGCGGGGCGTGCCTTGAACGAAGTCATGCCAATAGGTTATCACTGCTTCTACTTCTTCTTTCATATTTTTTTTTTAATTCTATTACCTCAAGTATTTTCTAAATTATTCCATTAATGTTCATTTGTTTTTTATACGAAAAGGAAAGTTGCGTTATTTGGGTATATTATTTTATGGAAACGAAAAATATAAAATTCTGAAACGAATAGTAGTTTCTGACACATACGGGAATACTTATAGAATCCATGGTAGCCGTATTGGAGGAGATGTATAGAGAGATAGAAGTAGACTAAACAAAAGACGGATAGATTTCAAAGGATGATATGATTGTAGTGATTTATGCGGTGACATGGAGGAATGGACCCTAACTAAATTAGGACAAGGTTAGGAAGATGATTATGATGGGCCATGGTACTCGGAATGATACAGTCTAACCACGACCATGGATGATGTAAAGGATCCGAAATGCATAATTAATTTGAAAGTCAATTTGGGTAAAAACAGTGTCTTTGTAGTGGTTTCTTTAATAATATGCCAATGGTGTATGGATAGTCAATATTTATCAACATTAAAGATGTATGAATCATTCTGTATAACCATAAATGTGTGCAGGTGTCATGACAAAAAATGATGTCATTGACGCAAACAGAAATGACTATGTCTTTCAATGAAAATATTTAGGAGGCAACAATATCTGCTTTATGTCCCATTACTCCGTTGTGTTCCTAGGAGAAGCGTATGTCCAGCATGTGGATGGATAAAGGCTGATGAAAGTATTATTTTCAGCTTTAATGAACCTGCTGCAGGGAATTTGCATTTCCCTTTTCGACATGATAATGATTATTCAAATCAAATGTTTTTATTCCAAATAAGCTTTTACAAGCGTTTATGAAACGTTATTGACTCTAGTTGCACGGTTCCAAAAAGTCGAAGTCCTATGGAGAAGAATCCCGAAAAAAACTCTATGGACTCTCTTTTAAAAAAAAAGATTTTAAATTATTCACTTGTAAATTATGGCGATAACAGGATGTAAGGACATTGGAGGCTTATGTCATATGTACACACACATATTATCCCATTTCCTGTTATTAAGTGGGCAACAATAGACATTAATAATGTAATCCATTTATAGTATAATCTGGCCTCTTATTAAATAGGTTTTTAGTAAGATGAGAGGTCAGAAATTTAAAAAAAGTGGCAGTTTCAGGCTCTCGGACCCCTGATCAATGGATAAATTAGCTGTTACAACGTGGCCATGCAAATGTGCGTAACAGGCACTGCTAAAACGCAGAACGCACTTTGCCCACTCCCGTCCATCCGTTTCCGAACTCCACAGAGTTCTAGAATAATTCAAAATATTTTCTAGCGAGTTCCGTCGCATGACAGGTGTTGTCATGGGTGGGAAAACTACAGCAAAATAAGAAGCAGACAAAAAAGCTGTTATGTGAAACTGTCTGTAGGTATTAGTGGAGCTGATCAAATTAACACACCTTCAAGAATCTTGTAGTGTAGTGATCTATGTAACTCAAAGATCATAATGTTTTCCTTCAATGATCAGACCTTACATTGCTCAGAAATTACAGTTACAAATGAAGACTCCACCTGCACTAAAATCCCGTGTATAGAACTTAGTCAATGAATAGCTTGATGATGATGATAAACAACATGATGCAAAACGCGGAAATAAAGTAAAATAGTTATGTAATAAGTACACCATAGTTAATTGCCATACATACGATAGCATCGATATTTGGAAACTATGTTTTCTAAACATTGAGCGTGGACGGTACGCTAATGTTTTGTAATTGAGGTAATATTTACGCGCTTTCATATTTGTATTTAGAATCTAGAAGCCCTCGAGGTACAGTGGCCAGCACATCAAGTTACACAACAAAATGTCAAATTTTCTCAGTTGATTTTGAACTTTATCGTCAACAATTTAAGGTTTTAAATCATTTGGAGAAATTTTATAGTTTTGTATACCTTGACCTGCTGGCCATGTACATGGCAACGCACTTGTGACCCCTATGGTGTTGCAGGTGTCCATAGAAGGCGATAATCGCTTACTATCAGGCGATCCGTCTGCTCGTTTGCCCTCTACCCCATTAAAAAACTGCATCATTATCACCATATTATCAACCTATTCAAGTTGCCTACTATCAGGTTCAACTGCTCGTTTGCCCTCTATCCCATTAAAATCTGCATCATCATCACCATCAACCTATTCACTTAACTTCTTCTTATCGTGTTTTTGAGGCCACTTCAATAGCGTTAGGCTTGGCTGAGTAGAGATCGTTCGTGTCGTAATTTTTCTTCTGCTACTGTACATCATTATTATCATCCCAGTCTTTTCCTAATTATGTTGGTTCGAGTCTAACCAAATGCATCTCAATATCAGTATATTACATGAAGCTACTGCCATCAGTCCTCCGCAACCCAATTTCTAACAGAAACCCAGTACGCAGCGTTATATATATATTAATTTATATTTAGTTTTTTTGATAAAAAACTTATCCGAACGAATCCCATGGCCGTGACGTGGGCAAGGGAACTCAAATGCGGTGATTAGTTGATATGAGTCCGACATACTCTGCCGTCTCCTTAGGTTGCGAACGATCCATGAAGATTTTCCGTACTATAAAAAAAAGGATAATGAAAGGCGAAGACAAAAGCGACCCTTTTTCAACTTTAATATTCTGACAAAACTTTGTAACGGACCAAAGCACACGAATATCCTGCAAATTGCTGAGCGTCTTACAGTACAAAACAAAATGACATTCAAGAACATTGCCGTCGTCAAAAGCGACATAACTCAGAAATACCAAAATCCTCAACAATGAAATAAAAAAATACATTTAAGGAGCAAGACTGCTTGCGCATATAAAAGAAACATTCCTGAGAAAATATTCCATTTCCGTTATACGCCTTTAACAAACAAATTCCGGAGGAAATCAAGACGACAGGAATGTACGCTTCGACAGTTCGTCGACTTCGTACGTTTGAAAAAAAAATGTATTGAAACAATTGAAATATCTGTTTGTAATGTCAAATTGACAGCTTTTTACTGAATGCGAAAATATATGAAAGTATTCGGTATACGGTACCTACCATTTACAAAAAGTCATATTTTTTTTAAATTGTCTGTCTATTTCTTTGATCCAGCTAGTCTCCGAAACAGCTGAAGATATAACATAACATACCATCACCCTTGTATTCCCTGAAGGATTAGGCAGAGGTGTACTAAAGTACACCCACAGTTCGCCGGTATGTTTAGGTCCCATCTAATAGGGGGCGAGTCTATTGCCATTCACCGGGCACCAATCCAGACTCCGAGCTGTTACTGAGAATTTCATAGAAAAATTCAATAACACTTTGCTCGACCTGGGGATCGAAACCAAAACCTCTAGCGTAGCAGTCGCCATTGGGACCACCAGACTAACGATGCCACTTAAGATATGACACAGACAAAAAAATATAGCCGCAGTGACAGCATTAAAACCATTATAAAAGTTCTAATCGATCACAACAAACCTGTTCCTAAGAATAACGAAACACTGATTCTTTCAGACGTCTGAGCGGCCCTTTGAAAACCTGGTCTAGGGCAAAAGAGGTCAAAACTCAATGGCCGTGGTTTTAACTGCTAGCTTGTTAAAGAATGATGATTAAAGAATTCTCTTCATTGTTTAACTGACCACGGCAAAGCCAAAGGAAAGTCATGACTTCAACTGTCTAAATCTTACTATCTCTGAATCTATTGATTCATAGCTCTTTAATTATTTCTCGATTTCTGATTCGAGTGTTTCGAGGCAAGTTGAGGTTAACTTAATATGCCGAAAACAAAATAAAAATCTGTTTAGGTGTTTTTGTGCCAACACGTTACTACACCCAAACTTGTTCGAGGAAGTTTAAATACTCTAAGCCACTTTTTTTTGTTTTTCAAATATTTTCAATGTACAAAATCGGTTACGTTAAAATAGTAAGTATGTATCTAATGTAACCTCCTCGCTTAATGATGTCAGCTCAACGTAACAACGTTATTAATATCATGGCTTAATTTCACATGTGTAAAAAAGGAACCTACATATGTAACCTCTTTTTTGGAAAGCGAAAAATTAACACGGGTTTTCTGCCACCTGCGAAGGTGGAAGGGTATATCGGAAGCGTACCGTACACACGGTTACACATCAAGCTATACAGAACCAGTTTACGCGGGTCTCTTATTGTATGGGAAGCCTATACAATGCGAGATCAGCTTAAACTGGATTAGTATAGGTTGACCTGTAGCCGTGTGTACAAGTACAGCATATGTCTTCTATGCCTTTTATGCCTTCCCTTGCCCTATAAGGGAAATTGCCTAATTTGAGCTAACATTTCCATGGAGCGGTGTTAACAGTCGTGACTTACGAGTAGTAGGTCGTAGGCTGGAGCCTAGACAGACGCTTTCATCATCATCATCATCATCATCATCAGCCCATACTCGTCCACTGCTGAACGTAGGCCTCTCCTAGTGAACGCCACAGAGCCCGATCTTCGGCTTTCCTCATCCAGTCACTGCTAGCTGCCTTCCGGGAGTCGTCACTCCATCTGGCCGGCGGGCGCCCTACACTGCGTTTGCCTAGACGCGGTCTCCACTCGAGAACTCGCTTGCATTACTAACAGGCGCTTTACTATAAGTAGATTATTTCATCACCACTGCTCCCTAAACGGTGAAGGAAAACATCGTGAGGAAACCGGCATGTCCTAGAACCGAAAATTCGAAGACATGTGACATCTACCAACCCGCACTGGGCCCGCGTAGTGGATTACGGCCCACTCTCTCTCACTAAGAGGCCTGAGTCACAGCAGTGGAAACATTATAGGCTGATTATGTATGTATTCCTTGTAGTTTCTGAATTTTCGTGATTTGTGTAAAATTATATTGTGTAGACCCGGCTGACCTGACTATGCCTTAAGGCTTAAGGCTAAGGCTTTGGGCGCGAAATTCAATTTTTTCTTTGTTTTTCGCAAATTATTCGGCTATAACACATTCTAGGTAAGGTAGCCAGCACATCAAGTTACTACAAAATGTCAATTTTTCTCAGTTGATTTTGAACTTTATCTTCAACAGTTTAAGGTTTAAAATCATTTGGAGAAATTTGAAAGTTTTGTATACCTTGACCTGCTGGTGACTGTACATGGCAGTAGAAATTGCGACATCAACAATAACTTATTCACGATTGAGTATTATAACGTATGCTTAAAAATAGAAGATTTAGGTATAAATTGTAATTTTTGGCCGAATCCACTATTTTCAACCAAAATCTTCGTAGATGAACCAAGGCTGACGCTTTAGCCTTAAAGGGCCGACAGCTTTCCTGTTGTAACTTAAGAATAACGAAACAGAACAAAATATATTACTACGCTTATCTTTTCGGACGGGACAATCATTGTAACTGACTGCGGGCTATGAGGCACGAGTGTCTCTGGGGAAACGCCAAACTAATCAGAAACGATGTGGGAGGCGGGATACATCAGGGGAATGTATTGCAGAACTTTTCGTCTACATTTAGAATAAAATACCGCAAAAAAAATGTTCTCTGCAACGCTTGCAAGGCTAGTAGTATACTCGTAAAACAAAGTCGCTTCCCGCCGTCTATCCTTTTATACACCTCAATTTTTTAAACCACGCAACACATTTTAATACGGTTCTAATCAATAGATCTCTATTTATTGATCTCTTGAAATCCGTGTGAAGTGATTCAAGACGAAGGTTCATACGTACAATTTAATATAGTTTTGTATTGTAATGTGTTTAAATATGACAATAATTGTTCAAGATATCAGAAGAAATCAAGCCGACTGAGAGCGTTCTTAGAAAATGCTGTCCCCGAAGGATTAGGCAGAGGTTAATAATGTACAACCACACTTCGCCGTTATGTTTTAGGTCCCATGCAATAGGGGGCGAGCCTATTGCCAATAACCGGGCACAAATCCATACTCCTACCTGCTACTGAGAATTTCATAGAAAAACCCAATAACATTGCTCGACCTGGGGATACTGTAGCGTAGCAGTCGCGCTTAGGACCACTAGACTAATGAAGCAGTCAAGACAATTGTTTAAGAAGTCCAAAGAAATAAACCCGACTGGGAGCTTTCATCAAAAATGCTGTCTTATTCTTTTGAAATATAACATAATAGCTTTCTGCCCACAGCTTCGCCCGCGTGGTTCCTCGGCTTTTCTGCATTACATTTTTCTCGTTATTGTAACATTTTTCATGTATGCTCCGCTCCTATTGGTCTTAGCGTGATGATATATAGCCTATAGCCTTCCTCGATAAATGGGCTATCTAACACTGAAAGAATTTTTCAAATCGGACCCGTTATTCATGAGATTAGCGCGTTCAAGTAAACAAACAAACTCTTCAGCTTTATAATATTATTAATATAGATATTAATAATCCCTCCGCAATGACACCACACTAGCTGAAGCGGATCGCTAGTAACATAATATACGATGTCATTTACGAAGGAAGCATGGACCAGGGTTTAACCTACCGTCTGCAGGTGCGTTGATAGTCCGTCGCAGGCGCTTGTTCTCGTCCTGTAGCCGTGCCACTGCCGTCACCAGCTCTGCTGACTCTGTCCGCCATTGCTCTTCGATCGCTTCTATCTCCTGCAAAAGAGAATGACGGGTTAGAGTCGAATGCTCAAGAATCTCACGAAGAAGTCATTTATTTTTTTTTTAAAAAAAAAAGCTTACTAGCAATGTGGGTCACACATTACTAGTATTCTTGTTAACCCCTCGTGCTAAGCTAAAGCTGCTTGTGTTACGAGTGGGTTCACGTCGGTAGTGCAATGGGTGGGGTTCGAACCGGCAACCATATGATCGCAAGTCCGACGCCCTAGCCATTAGGCTACCAGCGCTTTGATCATTGGAGTAGGGGGGTGAAGTGAAACGTTATTTGACATCGCGCAAACGTGCGAATTGGTAGAGTGTGCACACGTTCAAAAAGTTTTTGGAGAAAAGTTTTCATAATGATGCCTTTCTGACCGACTAAAAAAACATTTCTCTTCGTTTTAAATCTTTACATGATGATTTTCTATACTGCAAACAGCTATTACATACATTTTTTAAATCAAATACTCATTGCATTCTCCATTACAGTTTTAAACCAATAAAACGTTATCTAAATTATTCAAAGGTAACCGGGTGGTCGGTTAAATATGTACCACACATATTCAGTGTGTGTTCTGCAAATTCCTCTAGGCACCCTGCAATTCCAATTACAGTTATAGGACTACCCTTAAAAAAACTGCCGATCAGCAAAAATGCTGAATCTGCACTTTAAAAAGTAAATGTCCACTGGCAATGGAAATGAAGAATGTGAAGGGCAGACGTTTTGGGGGCTGTCTCTAATGCAAAAGTAACTTTAAAACTATATACGTAGTGATCGATTTTGACTAAACTTTTTTGACCATTGGACTGTCAATGGTCTCGATATTGAATCCAGGGCGTGTGCGTATTATTTAATTATCACGCGATTAAACGACGAAGGAAAACCTGCTTACTTGAGACTTTTTCAACGGCGTGTGAAGTCTGGCAACCCACAATAGGATTTCGTAGTGGACTATAACCCTCCCTCTCATTATTAGAGGAGACCTGTGCTCAGCAGTTGGACAATATAATGATTGATGATTTTGACATTGTAGGAGAAATTCTGCCAAAATTGTCTATTTACACGAATCTAGTGTAATTTGATAATGTTGGCAATCCTCTATTGCCTACACTATTATCTGCTACTCAGTTGTCAAATAGAAGATGTCGCAATAACCCTACTGCCAAGACCCTAGAATGTGTTTTAGACGTACTTTGCGATAAAAAAATATTGAATTTGGTGCCCTATGCAAAACCTCCGCCTTAATCAAATAGAAAGCAATTTATGCAAGACTAGCAATTAACGATGACAATTAGATATGAATCAATTATTTTCTTGATACCTATAAATTAAACATGCGTGTCAGATCATCAGTTTCTCTGTAAATAACAACAGCGATACTCACATAAGCACGAACTAATGTGACAACTAGCTGAGCACCGCGGTTTTTTTAGTAGATTTTTTTCTTTTTGATGTTTAACAGCTTAAGTTTCTCCTTAAATATCAACTACCTGACAGTTAAAGTCCCGTCAAGATCAGTGCAGTCATTTCGGAAATTCGCCGGAACAAACACAGAGGGACATACAAAAATTTTGAAAATTATCTTCATAAGCAGTTATCAAAAATGTGATATTTTGACATTATAGGTACCGACACTTCAATTTTATTTATTTCTATATAATGATGTGATTCGTTTTCACTAGAAGAACAACATACCATCACGCCTGTATTTCCCAAATTGTTAGGCAGAGGCGTACTTAATGTAAACCCACAGTAGGTATGCCGCCGTATGTTTAGGTTTCATGTAATAGGCGGCGAACCTATTGCCCTTAACCGGGCACACATCCATACTCCGAGCTGCTACTGAGAATTTCTCAGAAAACCTAATAACACTATGCTCGAACAGGGAACCGAGTAAACGTAACCGTCTAAGACCTTTAGGTAGCTGCAGTCGCACTTGAGACCACTAGACCAATAAGACAATTACGAATGGAAGAACAATATTAAGTGATAGCTTAGTGATATGATTATTGGACTCCCAAGTCAAGTTCGAATCCAAGGCACGCACCTCCGACTTTTCGAAGTCATGCGCGTATTTATACTTAATTATCACGCGATTAAACGGTGAAGAAAAACATCGTGAGTAAACCTGCATGCCTAAGAGATTTTCTTGACGGCGTGTGAAGTGCAGCCCGTAGTAGGCTAGCTGAGAAGAGACCCGTGCCCAGCAGTGGGACAATGTAATGGGTTGATGATGGTGATGAACAATGTCCATTAAACAATACGGTTCATAAGCTGGTCGATGATGCCATCATAAAGAGTTGATGGGATTCAAGTGCTTTGTCTAGAAAGAATGCATGGTCTTTCTTTACACATGATAATACAATCGTAATTAAATCGTAATTAGATTGCTTATGCTTACCGCGACAATTATAAATAAATAAATGCGTGTATGTACCATCAACTATTATCTAGGAAACAATATTTAACTTACGATAATATGGAAATTCATATAGTTACCATTGGTAGTCGTAACAAATAACAAATGCGAGTCTCAAATCGAGCAGAGCGTTCATGGGGTTTCTACAAATTTCTCAGTAGCAGCTATGAGGAGTTTTGACGGAAATTCTAAATAGCAGGTCGGTTTTCAATAACAACCTTATTTGTTCGTATGGAGACGGCAGTGTATGTCAGACTCATCATCATCATTTCAGCCTATCGCCGTCCACTGCTGAACGCAGGCCTCCCCCAAAGCGCGCCAACCATCCCGGCCTTGGACAGCTCGCATGCATCCGCTGCCACCTCGGGCTCGGGCCAACTAATTCCTGCACAAGCCTTCTCTTACCCTATAGTCTTCTCTTTGTTGTGGTAGGGCCACGTTGTTCGCAGCATGAATGGGCCGGCTCGACCGGGGAAGTACCACACTCTCGCAGAAGACCGACATCCGAGTAGTAGCGTTTCGTTACTGCGCTTCGTTCGGTGAGCGAGAGGGCCGGAGGCCCAATTCCTCCCCCAATCCCCTTCCTTCTCCTTTTCTCCTTCCCCTCCCTTTCCCTAAATAGGCTCGGCAACGCATCTGCAACTCCTTTGGTTTTGCAGATGTCCATGGGCGGCGATGACTACTTACCATCAGGTAGCTCGCCTGCTCGTTTGCCGAGTTATCCCATTAAAAAAAAATATAAAAAATAAAATAAAAAATAGTCACAGCCATGGGATTCGATGGTGATAGGCTATGGTCCAGCATCCGCAAGACCCCGTCAAAGGCTTACTACAGAGACCTAACAGATACCTATTGTTGGCTCTTAGCGGTTACAGACGTTACAATTCTCAAAACGGTGTACTGGTAAGTACTTACTTGGGATATCGTGAGAAGTTTAACTCATTTCACTTTACAACCTTCTAATACACTGTCAGTCTCTATGGACTGATGAACAAATTACAAGCAAACGTCTTAATCGACGGTCCTGGGGCGAGTGCCCGACCGAGTCGAGCACCCGCTCCTGGCCAAGAACCCACGCCACCTTGTTATCGCGGCAGTAGGCACTTAAGGTTGAAATTCTCCAATAATAGTGCTTTGTTGCTTACATGACGGCCCTTCGAAATTATTAGGGCATATAGGTATTTGTATAAACATAAATTAACAGTTACTAATTTGTTTTGATTGTCAAATATATGTGACAAACGAAATCTTACCCTGAACGCCAACGTCACAAATATATGACAAAATATACGTCGCACCATATTATGAAATAAACAATTTAATCATTACTTTAGTGTGTTTTCACTACCTCGTGTAATTTGACAGAAAAAGTGGCCTGGCGTCAGGGGTACGGCGATACGATTATCTCTGGCGTTCAAAAGGTTAAAAGTAACGAAACCAAACACTATATACCAACAAACTGTGGGTGTACGTCAGTACACCTCTGTCAAACCCTTCTCGGAAACAGGCGTACTGGTAAGTATATCTTCTAAAGCATGAACAGCATAATATTATAGAGCCTGGTGCTATTACAATACTACGCAGACATCATAAAATATGAAATAAATGTACCTTAAAAGCAAATGGGCCTAGCAGGCTAAAACTAGGGTGTTACAGACAGGGCCAGGCCTCCCTCGATTCTCGCAAACTAAATGACGTCATTTCACATTATGTGCAGGTTTTACTCCCAATAGCAGTCACGCAAATATGAATGAGGCTTTATTGTTTAGCCAAACAAAAAAATGCCAACCATAGTGCAAAAAATAGGTTGGACCTTTTTTCACATGGGTTAACTGAATTACCGATCCTGTTGGGAATGAACGAACTTTATACGTCACCGGTTATGAATCCAGCAAGTTTGTAAACTGACGAAATATAGTGATAAAATTGTGAGTAGGTGAACGAAACTGAAAAAGCACTCTTAGGGCCGATCGTCACTATAAGGGTTGATCCTCACTATAATGCAACATAAATGTTCACAGTTCGTTCTGGATCCGATCTCGGTCTGGTAAAATTTTATCAAGTAAGAAATGTATGTGTGCATTGTGTGTTACTGTTAAATGTGCTTAATTTGTTCCATTTCTAGTATCGCAATATTTTCGTTTATTGGCATACAGGTAATGTGCCGAAGTGTTTGTGTATTTGAAAACACATAATACAGGAAAATATTATAGTATGGATCAATGAGAAACGAATATTAATTTTTTATCGACTTCAGAAGTCGTATACTTATAATCCACTGTTTTTTGTGTGCACGATATCTTCACCGATCGTGATCCGATAAAGATATTCAATACTGACTTCCTAATAAAATTTGCTAGTTGACTAAGTGTTATTCATCCTCTGGTGTGCCGACAAACCAAAACTATATAAGTCTTGTTCTAATTAAAATAACAGACCACAAAATTATTGAAGTCGGTGTTCTTCGGGCAATAAGATATTCTGCAGCAGTAAGAGTACCTAGTTGTTATCTAGGATGTGCCCCAATCTATTCTGATTGGTCCGCTAACGAGATCGACTATAAATAGATCTCTCAATTTCCCGATCGTGTCGCTGGAGACTAAACGGTTATATGAAGATGGACAGACATCTTGGTAATAACATTACACAGCGCTTCCAACCGTATCGAACAGTATCGGAGGGAACAGTCCAAGTCTACTATTTCAATTGATCATAATGGCGGTCCAATGTCACAAAGACGAATAAATAAATGATAATGTGCCGGTTCGAAACTCAGCCATTGCACTACCAACGTGAGCCTACTCGTACCACAAGCATTTAGCTTTGCACGGGTCAACAAGAATACTATTATTGTGCGACCCACACTGCTAGTAAATAACAAAAATTCCAATTACATATTGTCAAAATTAAATAGAGGCTTGAAGACCAAATAATTATGCCGTGTGATACTGGAAGAGCAGCTAGCAATTCGCAGCCCTACTACCCTAAAAATAAACTAAATTTGGTTAAATAAATACCTACTGTCAAAATGATTTATTTTGAATTCCGTTTCAAATTTCAAGTGGCAGCCCTGTGTCGTCAATAACACTGCAAATATTGCATTATAACAGTTACTGATGTTTGTGAACAAGTGACGTCACGAAATCTAATTGATGCTTGCTGTCTCATGACCACAATGAGTGATTTATTAGCATTAAACCTAATACGTCATGAAGCCTATATTTCTTGAAAACTCTTCAAGAAATATAGGCTAGGCTGGGGTGTTCTTAATGTACACCAACAGTTCACCGGTATGTTTAGATCCATCCCATGTAATAGGGGCGAGCCTATTGTCATTCACTCGGCATATATCCAAACTCCGAGATGCTACTGAGAATTACATATAAAAACTCGAGAACACTGCTACACCCTCCGAGGAAAACAGGCGTGATGGTAGATACCTATGTTATATAATATGAGGAGTCCACGCTCAACCACCACCCTAAAAATGGTCTAAAATGTTATAGATGTCGCTGTTTTAATAAAAAGCTTTCCGCTCGCGTTAAATATAGGTACGTTTCATATTACGAGATAATATATAGCCTACTAGCTTTTGCCCGCGACTTCGTCCGCATGGAATAGATTGTTCCCAATCCTGTGGGAATTTCCCAAAATATCGTTATAAATTAAAGCCTATATGTTATTCTGATGTATAAACAATAATACTGAAAAGTTTCATCAAAATCCGTTCAGTAGTTTTTGCGTGAAAGAGTAACAAACATCCATCCATCCATCCTCACAAACTTTCACATTTATAATATTAGTAGGATAGGATTAGTAGGAAGTAGGAAGTCGGATGTCACTCAGGAATAATGTAGCTTTCTATTGAAGAATTTTTCAAATCGCTCCCTTTCAGAGCCTATTCAATGCCAACAAACAAACAATCAAATCTTTCCTCCCTATAATACTAGTTTAGATATTTCTTCAGCACCAACATTTGAGTAACTGTACAGTCTGTTCAGTTACACCTGTTTGAACCACCGCTAGCTTTCAATATCGTTTGGTCAAGGTCTCAACTGAGGTATTTGTCTGCAAAAAGCGGTATTGTTTGTGATTTATGATTTTACCGGGTAATTTACTTAGCTTTGCTCACTTTTATTGAAAACACCATTGTCACAAAATATTAGTAACAATATTCTGATAAATAAAAGTTTTTTTTATTTAAATTTTACGTAGAATTCCATTTTTTCTATAATCAAAAGACAGCGTGCCAGCCGCTACAACTAAAGAACTGACCTAGATATCCAATACCGAGCGACTATTTGAAAATTTCGGAGAAAAACCCAATAACAGTTTGCTCGACCTGGGAATCGAACCCAAGACTTCTTGCGTAGCAGTTGCTCTTAGAAGTTTCAAGTTTCAAGTTCTATATTGCTTTCATGTGTTACAATAGGTGTTATATTTATATGGACAGGTACAACATGAAACCCCGTAAGGGCACTGCAACATTGTGTACCAAATAATACTTATAGCTAATTTAGACTTTACGTTTCGTAAAGTCTTCTTATAGTAACATAAAAAGTTTTACATTATACTTAGGTATTACTAGAAGGTTTATTTTACATTAATAAGTAATATTGAACATTTGGTTTGCTCTGACGATATATGGATTAAACTAGTACTTAAAAATAAATATATAAATTGTGTTCTTATTACAACAAAACACATTTAAGTATACAAATCTTGTTGCTATATTTAAAATTTAGTTTATGCTGGTCAACTTTCTAAATATTCTGAAATGGAGTAGAAACAATTTTTTATTAAATAAAGTTTAAGTTTTTTATTAAATATAATAAATTTGGTTTCTTGATTAATTTGTTGTGGAAGTTTGTTGTAGATTTTAACTGCCATATAGTATGGGCTATGATTTAACATTTTTATTCGGGATTGTGGGAGATAGAGTCTATTTTTATGGCGCGTGTTTAAATTATGGGTATCTTTGACTTTTGGAAAAATGTTTAGGTTTTTGAATACAAATATACAGATGTCATGAATATAGATGGATGGTAAAGATAAAAGATTTAATTTTATGAAGTGTGGCTTACAGCTTTCTGTATTATCAATATGAACCAGAATCCTAACACATTTTTTCTGCATTATGAATAATTCACCGGCGTCAACAATATAAGAACCACTAGACTTATAACATAACATAACATATAACATACCATCACGCCTGTATTCCCCGAAGGGCTAGGCAGAGGTGTACTTAATGTACACCCACAGTTCGCCGGTATGTTTGGGTCCCATGTAATAGGGGGCGAGCCTATTGCCATTCATCGGGCACAAATCCAGACTCCGAGCTGCTACTGAGAATTTCATAGAAAAACTCAATAACACTTTGCTCGACCTGGGGATCGAACCCAAGACCTCTAGCGTAGCAGTCGCGATTGGGACCACTAGACCAACGAGGCAGTCACTAGACTTATTTATTTATTTATATATATAGACTTATGACACAGTTATTAATCAACATGCCTATTACAAATCTTAAGACCTAAAGAGAAGCAAGATAAGTGCATTGACCGAATAAAAAAATATGTAATACGTATTACTACTTCTTAAAAAAAACCATAGTTCGCAACAATTTAAAATAATAAACCAGTTTATTTTAGCAATAATCGATCATGAAGTCTTTTACTATTAATTTTTCTCTTGAACCGGCTATTCATTAAATACTTACAATACTTTTATATTACCACAAAGCATTTGCAATCGGTCATTACGTAAAATACTTATATGATTTTTTTATGTAGTAATGATGTTGTCAAGCCTTGTAATGTGTTTTTAATTACCAATATTTAATAACCAATAGACTAATGAGGCAGCAATCAACAAAGAAACATTAACATGTCTATTACTAATCTTACGACCTAAAGAGAAACAAGACAAGTGCATTACACGAATATTAAAATAAGCTAACATACAACTTTGTAAAAAAAACATAGTTCGCAACAACTTTTCCGCACAATACTCATCATTGATTGGTAATTTAAAATAATAAACCAGTTTATTTCAGCAGTAACCGAGCATGACGTCTAATACTATTAATTTTTCTCTTGAACCGGCTATTAATTAAATAGCCACTTTTATATTACCACAAAGCATTTGCAATCGGTCATTACGTAAAATACTTATATGATTTTTTTTATGTAGTAATGATGTTGTCAAGCCATGTAATGTGTTTTTAATTTTGCAGTATAATTAACTGTCGTATTACTGGAACTTAGTAAAATGATCAGCTCTTTTAAGCACACAGGTACTTTGCTAAGCAAGCAAAGGGCAAATATCATTGAGATTTGTTTTGTATACCTTTTATTGAGTAGGTACGGAATTTCCTTATAGCAGGGCAGTTTTTTAAAATAACTGGGCGCGAGTTAAGTTATCCGCTAGTGGTTAGTTTTAATAAAACGAGACGATTCACTCGTGATTATTTTCTTTACCAATTTCGGTTTTTATTTATAAAAACAATTAATTAAACGATTTTGGCTTTGCGGCAGTTTCGAACAGCTAACTGTTTTTGTTTATTGTATATCGAACTCTAGCAGCTCGGATTTTGAATTTGTGCGTGTCTTGAGCCGTTATTAAGCGTTATGTTAAACCTACGAATTGTTAAATCAACGTTAACTTTTGATTAAGTACCCAAATTCCATTCCATAAACTAAAAGATAATAAAGTCTTTTGACTTTAAAGGAGCAAGTTTATTTTTACTTGAAGGCTGTGATGTTTCGCGATTACTTCCGTGTAAATATTGCACAAGTATGTATTTAAGTATATTGATAATTAAGGCGATGTTGTCGATTCGATGTAAAATATTATAATTTTTTCTTTTAGAATTTTGTACGAAGGAAACTCAGTAATGTATTTAGAAGCATCTAAATCACTGAATTAATTAATTAATTATTTTATTATCTCTGAATTTAAAGGTCAGTAATACACACGCCTTTTTTCCCACAGAGGTAGGCAGAATCTATAGATCGCCACTTGCTACGACTTGCATATCTCGAAGTCAATTATATTTTTTTGTTAATTAATTAGCAGTACCCACATACCTATAAAAAAACCTGTATAAAAAATTTCGGTTCTATGTTCTATCTGTCGTACATGATAGGGCTCTTCTAGTTTTTTTTTTAACTTAAATGCCAGCCTGTCCTTTGCTATCTTCAAGAATGTATGAAGGACAGATTCTCGCATACGTAACTACCTACAAAACTACTTTGCCATTATCGAATCACAGCTTTTACATACAAACATACATACCATCACACCTGTATTCCCCGAAGGGTTAAACAGAGGTTTACTAATGTATACCCACAATTCACCGGTCTCATGTAATAGGGGGCGAGCCTATTGCCATTAACTGGGCACAAAGTGTTTTTATGCAAAATTATGGTCATAATATTCACAGCTTTAAACGATTATAACTCTAAAATTAACAGGATTTCCCAACGAATCTATTTGTAATAGAATATTAATATTATGCCCTTTCATGACTTAATTTAAGATGTCATTGAGTTCTCAGATGCTGGGAACTTTCTTAAAAATTTTAATCCCGACTTCAGGCTAATTTTATTATGACGCTAACCTCCAATTTCCGGAAACACCCTGTTTTCGCCATAATGCACCAGTGAATAACACCTTTTAATTTAAAATAGTGTAACTTGCCGGATTATTCTCCATAGGATCAACTTTTTGGAACCGTGTAATCATAGTTAACATTTCATAAGCGCTTGAAATAAAATATGCATATACGAGGTATCCCGTTTTCACGGATATCTTGTATTTTCTTCCGTATTTTAAAATGCGACTCACGGGCAAGCTCCGCACTGCACAATTTTTCATGTCTTTTACACAAGATATCGTCTCAAATTCTCAATAATATTTTCTCCGTAAGCAAATACGGTGAGAGACACGCAGCGAGGCGATCAATTTTAATCGCATTTCAACTGCGCACATCAATCATTGTACGACGACGTACCAATAGATTTTACTCTGATATCAGTTTTATTTATTGACCAGAATACACATAACATCACGCCTGAATTCAACAATAGGTTAGACAGAGGTATACTTAACTTATACCGACAGTTCGCCGCCGCGTATGTTTAGGTCCCATGAAATAGTGGGCCAGCCTATTTCCATAAACCGGGCACATTTCCAAACTCCGAGCTGCTCCTGAGAATTTAATATAAAAACGCAATAACTCTTTGGTCGACCTGGAAATATAACCCAAGACCTCTAGCGTAGCAGTCGCGCTTAGGACCACTAGACTAATAACACAATATAAGAATTCTTATATTGTGCTAATAAGGCAGTTACAGATACAACAATGATCAGAATACTACAGTCATTTGACTGCGTGTTACTATAATGAGTAAAACTTTTATATAATGTGTAAATATGTTTAATTAAGTACTTACTATCAATGTTAATATTTACTCAAAGCGGAGATTAGATATTAGGTAAGTTCATGAACTATTAAAAAGGCAAATATTTCCGATTACTGCTTTCTCTATTATATGAAGAGACTTTTAACTTGCTTGATAGGTGACGTCATTGAGACTAAAATCTAAGTTTACAACCGGTCATGGACTTCGTGTTACGGAAACACGCACACACAAGCAATATGGAAAAAAGGGTTTTAAAAAGAAAGATAATTTATCTAAAGAATACCATAATAGATATTGCTGACGCAGTGGTGTTCGCAGACCCACAGACTGTTCTTATTTGTTAAAGAATATATGGAGGGGCTTAAATGGTCAGTTTTGATGAATATATGTAGAAGAAGTGTCTCGCTGGCATGTCTACATGCCAACCAGTATGAATGGATCGGCAAGACCGAGTACTACCCTCGCACACATCGACTTGAAGTAGCAATATGCATACTGTTGCGTTTCGTACGGTGAGGGTAGAGCGCTGGAGGCCCAATTACTCCCTAAATCTCCTTCCTTTTTCTTGTCCTCTTTCTCCATCCATTAAATAGGCTCAGCAATGCATCGACTGGATACGGTAACCACTTACCATCAGGCGGGCCGTATGTTTGTTTGCAATCTTAGTAGTATAAAAATATATATATAGATACACCATGCATAAAATGATTGACAGATACTCGCGTACATATTAATTCTTTTTTTACTAAGCCACATTGTACTCCATTTTATTTGCCTTTCATTTAAACAAAATAATCTTCTAGAAACGATTTTAAACAATCACATCAAGATATGACTAGATGGTATCTAACCGCAGCTCTTATGAACGTCTAATTTAGGCGGTACTCTGTTATAAATTTCGTCTCTGTCGATTTAGTCCGCGACAGGCGTATCGACCGCAAATAGGTACGCCCCAATTAGGCCGCGAGCGCTCTCTATTGAATTAGCTCTGAATCATCCTGCTGTAAATCACATCTGACTGGAGATAATTCAATTTGCTATTGCTTCTAAGTTGCTATTTGACTGCCTTATTAGTCTAGTGGTCCCAAGCGCGACTGTTAAGCTAGAGGTCCTGGGTTCGATCCCCTGGTCGAGCAGTGTTATTGGGTTTTTCTATCAAATTCTCAGTAGCAGCTCGGAGTCTGGATTTGTGGTCCGGTTAATGGCAATAGGCTTGGCCCCTATTACATGGGACCTAAACATACCGGCGAAATGTGGGTGTACATTAGTACACCTCTGCCTAACCCTTTGGGGAATACAGGCGTGATGGTATGTTGCTACTAGGTATAGGTAGTTCAATATTTCATAATCGGCCTATAATGTTCCCACTGTTGGGACACAGGCCTCCTCTCGGTGAGAGAGAGTGGGCCGTAATCCATCACATGGGCCCAGTGCGGGTAGGCAGATGTCACATGCAATAAAAAAAAACTGAAAAGCATAGCTTCTTTTAACAACAATGCTTTAAAAGCTACTCCAATAACCTGATCAGAAGATAAATAATTAAGAATCTGACATACTTACATAAATACGTGTAAAACATTGCTTAGTCCGTGCTATTACCGTGATAATAAATTATATTTTTTACCACACATAGTGATTAGAATTTATCATTGGTAGTAATGCTGATATTTAAAAACATGTCAGTGAGTCGCTGATATCGCTCGATCGATTGAAATCGATAAGATTTCCGCATATAATAAACACAAGATACAATTGGTTTTAGTTTTTGTGAACTAAAAGTTTAACGGGGATAAAATCTTTATTAATTAGTTAGTAGAGGACTAGAGGTCACGGGTTACTGAGCAGTGTTATTGGGTTTATCTATGAAATTCTCAGTAGCAGCTCGGAGTCTGGATTTGTGCCCGGCTTATGGCAATAGGCTCGACCCCTATTACATGGGACCTAAACAAACCGACGAAACGTGGGTGTAGTACACCTCTGCCTTACCCTTTGGGGAATACAGGCGTGATGGTATGATGATGATTCTTAAGGTCCTGGCAAAGATAATGGGGCAAACTTTTTAAATTATTTCATTGTCATCAGTCCGTGATAAGTGTGTAAAATTACTAATTAGTCCGACAATTTGAAGTACTCAAAAATCGTGTTCAAAGATTCCTAGATAGATGTACATATCAAAGTAATAAAAGCGTGTTAAAATCACTCTCTTATGTACCAGGCACTTAAGTTATAAAGATACAAAATGAAAACAAATGGCCTCTCTAACCTCTATATCGTCGACCACATGGTAAAATGTTAAACGACACGTTAAACAGCTTAACGTCTAGTTAGAGGGTTTAAGAGTCCGTTAGTTAAGGGCCAGTAAACTGTATCTTATTCCGTACATAATGAAATAGCCACGCGTAAACTTGTAACAATGGTTACTAGTTTACAATATTGAAGGCCACAAATTTACTTTTCACTGTTCGCTTAAGTAGGTACCTACAATAAAAAGCTGTTAAGTCATATTTAACATTACATGCCGTCACGCTTGGGAACACAGGAGGTATTTAAGAAATAGGTATATGTATTGGAGATATCCACAGACATCAATGACTGAATTAGTATACTGCAATTGGATGAATCGACTCCAGCAGTGTCGACTCTTAGGCAATAGAAAGGAGGCACAAGCCACATGCCATCATAAGGCAGTATAGACGGTTCTGACGATATTTGCTTCACTTGATACCCTTTCATTCATTAGAGTTAATTATCATTACTTTCCCAAGCGTGACGGTTTTGGAATTACTCTAAGATTATAATGTCATCATAGCATTCATTGACCGCTTCTTCAGCAGCTTCCGTATTAATAAGAGAAATGGATGAACCCTATCGCCACTTATGATACGAATTTAATATAACCAGTGGTCGCCCGGCGGTGGATATTCTACCACAATAATTTATTGCACTCTTTTTCTATATGAACTTAAATTATGCCAAATCTTACACTTCTTCGTTCCCACAATGTGTTTAAAAAGGAGATATATCCAGATATCACCAGTGTAATTTCAATTTGAGTAACAATAAAGTCAAAGGACAAAAAGTAATATAAAATCTTATAAAATGCTATCTGGCATAGCAAAAGCAGAATGTGTAACACAATGCTTATCTGTATATTTGCACACTGAGATTCCAACCTCCATCTGTCCATCTGTAGACTGGGCTTATCTCAGACTACATATTGCTTTTTGTACGTATTAGAACAGATATATTACTTATGTAAATTCTACGTCTTAGTAAATTAACAGACAGAAATGTGTTGCTGTGAAGTTTGTGGCCGCTTCTTCTTCCCAGCGAAAACAATAGGAGGCATTGAAGGGATTTAGCTAGTCGCTTTGGGGGGCTGTCTATTATTCAAAAAATACTACCTAGTAGTCTAGCTTCAATAAATGATTTTTGAATGAATTTTTTTATTCCTGACGACTCATTCAATGTTAGGCGGCAACCATTTATATACCAGCCAGTGTAACTACAGCAATCTAAGTAAAATGTCATATTATTAACACTACTTTTGGTAGTGCATTCCCGGACCAGAGAATTTACAAAGAATAAAAACTAAAACAGGATTTAGTTAGTAGTTTAGACTTGTGTCCAAAAATGGCAGTAGACTCATCCAATATTACATGTGACCTAAACTTATACTACTAGTTAAGTCCTTTTGCGCAAATTTTTGGTCATAGATACGTCACTGTGTTTGAGGAATAATACCGTGAGTGTATGTTAAACCATACTGCAAAAGTATTGATCTCTCTATATCTGTCTCTGACCCAATGCTGGTGTACGATTACTTGATACGATAAATAATATTTATTTACATACAATGGAGCTGTTTGATCAGCTCTTGTACATTACTGTCGCAGTTCATTGCTTGAAATCTGGTGTTGACAACTAGCTAGTTTTTTCTTTATTATTCTGACCTGTGCTTCTAAGAAGACTACAAAATGTTAGAGATCTATCAATGCGCACTAGCCTAAAAAAAAATAACAGGTACTTTTGAGGTGTCAAAAACTCCATAAATACTCCTTTTAAAAATGCTTACAAAATTTTGCTTTTCTTTACAATTTTCTTCTTTCTTGAATGATGTAGGCCACAATGGTTACATTGCTCTCAATCTGAGGGGAGCACCGTGCTCGATTACATAAAAACAGATGATGACAGGATGAACTAATGGAGTCAAGAATGACTGACTGTGTAATATTAAATCGTCATCTGCAAGCTACCGATACCAAGTGCAATAAAATGCAATAAGTAGCCAGTCATGCATGCAGGCAGGAAACAAAGTAGGTAGATACAATTATTCAACAATAGTACACTCCGTTTAAAACATTTTTGTTTCATTGTTGTCTTATTTACGTACGAACGTCTACTAAAATTGTTTTAAATACTAAAAGTAGATACGCAAAGAGTTTGCCATTTATGTAAGTGCTTATGGATGTCATAAGTTATATTTCAGAAAATTGGTTTCTATACAGAAAGAAGCCGAAATCATTTTTCTTAATTTTTAGATGTGTTGAATTTAGTCACGAGCCAAAGCGCATATTGCAAAATTAAAGTTTATATTGCAAAATTAAAGACTCGATATGAATTTTCTACAGAAGAGAAAATTTCGGACTCATGTAGGTTTAGAACCTGCATCCCGCCGATCTAGTACAACGGAAGCTTTAACAACTAAGCTACAGAGACAACTGCCTGTGATGACGTCACTTTGAAACGTAAAAATGAGGAAGAATAAAACGTGTGACACTAAATTTGTAATTCCAAAACTTAATAGCATCCAAGTTTATGAAATCGAGTATAGACAACAAAAACAGAATTCAATTGATGAAACATTATCAACAATAGCAGAAACTCCAATTCCTCCGCCTTCCTAAATGATTACAACAAAGATTACACAAACGTTATAGTAATAACTAAACATGTAATATTGTATCCTTGAACATGTTACATGATTACAACAGTTCACGACATGCCTGCATAGTTTGCGTATCTCACTGATTCATATTTGCATAATTGCCGTAAGGCCATCAACATAATATGGGTGTTTGGTTGCGATAGGTAGAATTAATGTGTGAGCTAAGACGGTAGACAGATTGGTAGACTTCCACGGAGAGGACCACGCATGAAGTAATTCGTTTTACTCGAAAAGAAATAAGTAGGTGTCCAAGGTTAAATGTTAATCGAAAAACATAGTTATTTTTGTTATATTTAGGTATTAAGTAATGCTTATTAAAAGCGGCGGCAGCCTTTTGGCTAGGGCATCGGACTTGTGATCATGTGGTTGCCGGTTCGAAGCCCACCCATTGCACTACCGACGTGAACCCACTCGTAACACAAGCATTTAGCTTAGCACGGTTGGTTAACAAGAATACTAGTAATGTATGACCTACATTGCTAGTAAGGTCTTAAAAAAAACTATAAGGCAGTGGTCTCGGTAGCTTAGTGGCTAAATCGTTCGGTATACTCACTGTAGGGACGATGGTTCGTCTCCTGCCTGAGATCGTATTTTTCTTTCACGAGAATATTCAAAACTTTGTCGAAAAAACTTATGAAGCCAGCTAGATTTGGGCTCGGTTTACTTATCAATTGGATTCGAGTCCTTCTCAGAACTGGCTCAAATAGTTATTTGGGGTCTAAGTGTTAGTCCACGTGAGATTTGTAGCCTAGCTTTTTCTCTAGCTACTTATCCCTTTTTTGGAGGACAGCTTCCAGATGCGGCCAAAAAGTACTATTTTATACGAAGCGACGAGTCTTGTGGTCCTACACGCGACTGCTACGCTAGAGTTCTTTGGTTCGATTCCCGGGTTTTCTGTAAAGTAGCTCGGAGTTTAAATTTGTGCCCTATTCATGGCAATAGGCTCGCCTTCCATTATAGGGACTTAAACATACTGGCGAAATACAAGTAGACATTTGGACATTTCTGCCTAACCCTTCGGGAAATACAAACATGAATGAATAAATGCATTAACTTTTGAGGCGAAACCAATTAGAGGGAGCACCACGAGCGGCTAGCTCCTCGCTCTAAACTGGCACTTAACACAATATGATTAAGTTTAACTAACAGTTATATATGTAGGTATATAGGACATAACTTAATTAAGAGGAACCGTGAATTCGGAGCGGAAGCTGTCATGTTGCGCGCTTGACAATGATTATACCTAGTACTAACATTATTAAATTAGGCCTCATCCGTTGTAAGCACGAATTGCTTCACTAATCCTGCCAGCTTGATAGTATCATCTCCTTTATAACTTTTATCTCATTCAGTCACTTTGAAATCTTTAAAATATGTAATGGTAATCGTAACAAGAATATTAATAACTTTTTCTATAATTTTGGATCTTCCATAAAAAATCGTCTTTCATCCACAAATTAAATTAAAGATGTCCATTATTGTCATTTTCGACCTCTGTTTTTTGACCTCAACGTAATAAGTTTTGCAATACCAATTTAGTTAAACGACACCCAAGAAATTACAATATTTTGAATGCATGTCGAATATTATTTAACATACCTAAACCAACAAGTGGCAGTTACCTTTAACTATCTGTATATGACAATGGAGAACACTTTATCTATTTTCCAACTTTGGCGCTTAAAAAAGACAAGCCTGTAGCAATTTATCCAAAGGATTTACTATCTCCCAAAAATTAGGTCGCGGAGAGCTTATGGCAGTCGGTTCGTTTAAAACACTGATATTTTGCTGAATAAGAATACAGTGCGTTCGAAATAACGTCGTACGCATCTGAAGTTAACCGCAAGTAGATTAGTACTTGTCAATTTTAATGTAAAAACTCGATTAAAGACGCGATTTACTACTTACTCCGATATTTATAACCACGACGCCTGTAATCCTGAAATGGTTAGGCAGAGGTGTACTTAATGTACACCCACGTTTTGTCGGTATGATTCCATTTAATTAATAGGGGGGCGAACTTGACCTCCAGCGTGGCAGTCGCGCATAGGACCAATAAGACTACTGAAGTAGTTCGATATTTATGTATAATAAATAACACTTAACTAAGTAATTTTCCCTAAACGGCAGATCAGATCGGCTAACACCAGACGCGTACAGTTTTTTCGAATGAACTGTATAGGACGCGAATAGAACAGAACATATCAAATCCCGAAAAAGTAGAGCAAAGTCTAGGATGAAATTAATTTTGGAAACGTTAACTTTTATACTACTCTAAAACGGATATAGCCGCAACATTAACATAAAATTATGCAGTTCAGCGGAATAGTTAATTAGTATTCCGAACACTAGCACGAACGAATCTAAATTTGTGCCAGTTCAACTTCGCTTTATAAAGACAGCCGACTTGAGTCGACAGGTGGTGCCGCTTGACCAAAAACAGAATTAGACAGTAAAATTTAAATCATTTCTACTGAAGTAACTTCGTTAAAGCTACATTATGTAGTAGTGCCTGATGGCATGTCTACCTGCCAGCGTGAATGGGTCCCCTCGACCGGGGAAGTCGACTACCCTACTACGTCAAGTGGTAAGTTGCGTTCCGCACGGTGAGTGTGGAGTGCCGGAGGCCCAATTTCTCCCTTAGCTCTTTTCTATTTCCCCCCCTTTTCCTTAAATAAGCAACGCATCTGCAACTCCTATGGTTTTGCAGATGTCCATTATGAAAAGCAAATTAAATGAAGAAATTGGCCAATTCTGGCAATCATTCTTGGCTAAATCACCCTGACCAATCAATCTGCGAGGTTAAGCTACATTTGGCGATGTCAGTCTATGGGTGTATGGCACATCGTCGCTAATAAAAGTTCTTCAAAAATAAACCCATGAGATAATCCATTAGCGAGCGCCGATTATCATATGGACGAAATCGCGTGCGGTTGATGAGAATGAGATAAGGGCACGTACACAAAGCGACACAGATCGAAATACGTGCCAAAATGCCGCAAAATGTACAACGCGTAGCCTTTTTTTATCTTGGATACTTATAATCTAACATCTAACCAAGCCCGAGGTCTGTCTCTATAGTTAAGTTACGCTGTATGTATAATGACTCTTACAGACAGTTTCAATAGGAAATCTTTTAAGGCCTAAGCGGCAGCCTTTGGCGCGAAATTCATTTTTTTTCTTGGCTTTTCGCAAATTATTCCGCTATAACTCATTCTAGAAGTTGCCGTAGAAATTGCAACATCAACAAAAATAATACTTAAAATTACTTTTAACAAAAAAGTTAAACCGCCTTCAAAAAATAATAAAATAATTTTGTCTAAAACAGTTTGGGAAGTCGGCGACTTCTATTTGAGTGGGTCTTTTATTTTCGCCACCGACTTCCCAAACTGTTTTAGACAAAATTATTTTATTTTTTTTTGAAGGCGGTTTAACTTTTTTGTTAAAAGTAATTTTATTTTGTAATTTTTTGTGGAAAGTTTGTTTAGAAGTACTTGTTAGCCAACTAAACGCACTGCTCCAATAAGACAGCGATGTTTCGAAGTAAACGATAATATCATCGATGTAAACAAATTTTAGATTTTTGTTGATATTTTCAAAAACTGCTTAACCGATTTCGATAAAATTTGAACGGGACCACCTCTGAAGTATGACCTACCAAACAAAAAAACAATCATTAAAATCGGTCCACAACTGGCGGAGATATCGCGTAACAAACATACAAAAAAAAAACATACAGACGAATTGAGAACCTCCTCCTTTTTGAAGTCGGTTGAAAACTGGGAAAATCCAAGATTTTTTTTATTTCGTGCCCAAGGCTGACGCTTTAGCCCTAATAGATTTGCATACGTATTAGGGATACGATTTTGACATTACTTGTATTATCATCAACCAATTACAATGTCCCACTGCTGGGCACTTGTCGCCTCTTAAAATGAGAGGCATTAGGCTGGAGTCCACCATGCTACGCCACTACGCGACTCCACGCCGTCAAGAAAATCTCTCAGGCATGCAGGTTTCTTCACGATGTTTTTTGTCACCGTTTAAGCGCGTGATAATTAATTATTAATACGCACATTACTTCGAAAAGTCAGAGCTACCTGTATACTTCACTTCATGACGCTATCTCTATCAAGCAAATCTAAGATTGTTATAGAAACCTGCTAGACTTATATCACAGCCTGTCTCGCTACTTCCTCCGGACCAAAAAGGTCGCATTACACCACAAAGATAACAATTCTTCTCATCCTATAGCTAAAGGAATCTTTCAAGATACTTTTACTATCTCCAGCAATTAAGCTTTCTCTAGTTCTGAGCTTAACAGTTAACTTTCACTTATTTAATAACTGTTTTAGACACAATTATCTATCAGGTGATACGCCAATATGGCTTACATAATTTCTAGATTTAATTTTTTGATTGCGTTCATGTTCTCAGGAAGTAGCGAACTTGGTCTTTGTGCGGCGATTGTATTAATAATATATTAAGTAGGTAAATGTTTTTTTACCGGAATGTCTATTGTTTTTTATTGTGAATGAATGAAGTAATAATCTGTTTGGAATATTAGGTTTTAAGAATAAAACTTCTCAAATGGCAGAATTTTGGTGCATTTAACGTACAATTGTTCAATCAAGTATGTTTATTTCTGTAAGTCAATGCTTTCTTTTTTTTTAACTTGAAGGCGTCAACATTTCCTTAGACCTCTGAGAAGAGGCCGGAACAAACTCAGAGAATCATGGTCTCTATTAAAGTCCAGACAGTTATAGTTTTTTAGCAGATATGTGAGTTTTGCAATGTGAAACCTGAAGAGGCCTTTTGAAGAAATAACCATATCACGAATGAGTTGACCTGTCCTGACTGACGGTACGCATACATCAGTCATCGTGTTGCTCAACCATTATTTAAGGAGCTCAACGACCCTTCGGGCCAGGATACCAGATCATGTTAAATACGTATAAGTAATTGCAACTATTTTACGAGATTAAATATTGAATGCAAGATCTGATAATCTGATTACAGGTTAGAAAAAACCAGCTGTTTAAACATACGATGTTTTTACCAACTGATTCATTTCTCCCCTAAAAGATATCACATTGTTTTATTATAGATTTACAAATGGCAAAGACATAAAACTGTACGGCCTACTTAGACGTCATTACGAGTAAAAAATTTGATAATGTAAATATAAAAAAAACTACAACGCAAAGCTATTGAAATCAGTTGCATAATTAACCTGTTTATTCCAAAATGCTTATTAGGTAAGAGAGCCAAAGTTGACCGCCTCATTAGTCTAGTGGTCCTAAGCGCGGCTAAAAAATATTATTATTATTATCAGCCGTGATCGTCCCACTGCAGGCAAAGGTCTCCCTTTTCTTCTTCCACTCTTCCCGGTTGAGAGCCTTCATCCAACCTCCGCAGTTAAAGTCAAGCTCATCCCGCCATCTCATTCTGGGTCTACCGCGATGTCTTCTGGTATTCTGTGGCATCCACATTGTCGTGGTTTTTGCCCACAACTCATCAGACATGCGGCAGATATGCCCAGCCCAGTTCTATTTAAGGCTGCCGGCTTTTTTCCCAACATCGGCGATTTATGTTTTGTAGCGGATTGTGGTATTCCGTATACGGGAATAAAATAAAAATAAAAATAGGTATAAAAATAAGAAAGCCTACAAACGAGTTTCAGGTTCTGTATTATGAAGGCTTATGTTTACAAACGTCGTAAAAATAATTAAATTCTTAGTCTAGGTAAAACTGTACTAAGTTTAAATCCTTCCTGAATTCACTTTTTATAATATCCAATTCAAGGTTGTAATATTGTAACAGAAATTGGTAAATATATACCTTATTGCTTTAGAATACAAAAAAAACCCAGGTTGAGCATTATTGTGTTTTATTTTATTGGGTATGAAAGCAGCAGAATATTGTGTACATATGTGCAAAGGTACACCTTTATTTAACCCTTTGGGGTATACGGAATCGACAAAATACTTTCATTACATGATACATATGCAGTGCCCTTACGGGGTTTCATGTTGTACCTTTCCATATAAATATAACACCTATTGTAACACATGAAAGCAATATAGAACTTGAAACTTGAAACTACATTAAAAAATAATTGTATACTGGTTTCTAACAATACTGCGAGACCGAAGGATACGGTGAGCTCGTTCTGCGTGACCGGATCGAATAACATAAATGTAGGGCAGCTGTTGGTAATTTTGACATTAGGACGACCAACACCTCAGTCCACCCGTGACCATGGATGCTGTAAAGGATCCGAAACGTCGGGAATTAAAATAATCAATATAACGCGATAAAATCCGTAAAAAGTAGTTTTATTTCAAAAAAATTGTGGTCCCGACCACTACTGCTACGTTAGAGGTCCTGAGTTCGATTCTCGGGTTGAGCGCAACGTTATCGGATTTTTCTATGAACTTCTAAGTTTGGACTTGAGCCCAGTTAATAGCAATAGGACCTAAACACACCGGCGACATGTGGGTGTACATTAGGACACCTCTCTCTAACCTTTAGGGAAATACTTACAGGCGTGATGATAATATGTAAAAACAAAACATTAAGACAGTGAAATAAAATAAAAGATCTTAGTGGAAAACTATTCAATGGGTAGTGGGTTCCACTGGCACATGAAATTTGAAGATTTGAAAGAAAGATAAATATTTCTTTATATTCTACAAATTATAAACAAACACTTGGGTTATAAAGAATAGTACTTTTTTTTCTGTAACAGTAACCATACACATGGAGTACTTAATTCAAATTTCTCTTTATTTATATTCATCATTATATTAAAAAGTTGAATTTTACTTAATTGACTTACAGTGAGTAGGTATAAGAATTATGCCTGTGTTACTATGTTTTCTATAAGGAGCAGTTTTTATTATTGGACATATTTAATTTGTTACTTATTAATGGCAGTAGGCCCGCCACCTTTCACATGGGAACTAAACCTACTGGCAAATATGTAATACACCTCTGCCTAACCCTTCTAGGAGTACAGGCGTGATGGTATGCTAAGTATTTAATCATTAACCCTTCAACAATGATAAGAAAAACACAATTAAAAATCTATTGATCAAGTCTCCGGAGGTCAATAAATTTAAGTTGCTTTTAATATATCCTTTTTTCAAATATCCAAGATTAACTACTCAAAAAAACTATCTATTATGGTTATTGTAATTACCATGGAGCTCAATGTGACAAAAATTCAGCCTGCATAATGATGATGTTGTTTTTTATACTCTTACTTTATGAGTCATAATATTATCTGTACACCTACTTAGAAAATTAATTTATTTCCACAAATTGTCTATTGCAATAAAGATTGAATCTATATTTAAATTATTATTTTGATTAAAAAGAGGTTTTGTCATTTTTCACAGTTGTCTATTATACGAACTGAATTACTTAGATTCTTTAATGACCCGTACTAAATTAAAAAGTTACATAACCAGGTAAATTTTTTGAAGTAAATTTTTTTTTGTATTCCGAGTGTAGATGAATCTCTAGAGAAGTGAAAGCAATAGGTATATCCGGTCAAATGTTATTAAAACAATTTGCATGAGTCATCATCGCTAAAATATTCTGTTTTTGTTAATGCTTGAGATCATTTTTATTTCCTGTGGTGAATTTATGCAGTGCAAATGAATGTAACACAATTCATGCTTTATTTTGTTGATATTAAAGAGATAGAGTTATTTTTTTTAACTGAATGGTGGCCCAGTGTTGGGTGTCCAGCAACAAATAAGTTGACAACATAATTTAAGTTGTTATGCAGACTTGGATGAAAATTGCAAGGGATTATGCTGGATGGTAAAAACTTAAGGAGCCCTATACACAGCAGTGGATGACGTCAGGGTGTGGATGATGATTTGGAAAACAAGAGCAGATTATTGTCTGGACTTTAAAAGAGATCATAATTCTCTGAATTTGTTTCAGCTTTGCTTCTCAGAGGTCACCAGATAGGAAAGGTGGTGCCATGTAGTTTAAAAAATAAATATAAAACTTTGAGTTGTAAAAGTGTCTTTGAAAGCTCTATTTACAGAAATCAATATCATCTATAATTTACTATTCTTGTTTGGAGAAATTGGGACCACTAGACCGTTGAGGCATGGTCCTTTTATCATCAACCCGGGTCTCCTCTCAGAATGAGAGGGATTAGGCTATAGTCCGCCACGTTAGACTACTGCGGATTGGCAGACTACACATTACATCAAGAAAATCTCTCAGGCATGCAGGTTTCCTCACGATGTTTTCCTTCTACGTTTAAGCACATGATAAATAATTATTAATATGCACATGACTTCGAAAAGGCAGAGGTGCCTGCCTTGGATGCGAACTCAAGACCTTCGACTTGGCAGTCCAATGGTCATATCACTAGGCTATCACTGCACTTTTCATGGTCCTTTGCCATACTTTAAATAAAAATTGGCATTCAAAGAAATACCACACATATGCCAATATTATACTAAACTTGATTAATTCACTGATGCATGTAGTTGCATTGTATCTACAATATGGCACTTGACGGGTTAAGATATATCAAAAGTTACTTCAGTGTTATTATATTAATTGCTGGCTGTTTTTATTAATCAAATAATAAAATGATATGGCAAGAGAAAAACAGACATGAGCTAGTTTTCGTGCATTAAGTTTGTGTCCATGAAGTTTCTTCCATTGGATATAAAATTAATTTTACAATATTGCTCACTTACTTTTCATTTGCGCAGCTTCACTCTTAGAATGTAAGGGGTCTGTAGCACAACTTAATACTTTTTAGGGTTCCGTAGCCAAATGGCAAAAAACGGAACCCTTATAGATTCGTCATGTATGTCTGTCTGTCCGTCCGTATGTCACAGAATTTTTTCTATGAAACTATAAGAGCTATGCTGTTGAAACTTGGTAAGTAGATGTATTCTGTGAACCGCATTAAGATTTTAACACAAACAGAAAAAAATACAAAAAAATTTGGGGGTTCCCCATACTTAAAACTGAAACTCAATAATTTTTTTTTTCATCAAACCCATACGTGTCAGGTATCTATGGATAGGTCTTCAAAAATGATATTGAGGTTTCTAACATCATTTTGTTCTAAACTGAAAAGTTTGCGCGAGGGACTCTTCCAAAGTGATAAAATGCGTGTCCCCCCCCTGTAACTTCTAAAATAAGAGAATGATAAAACTAAAAAAAGATATGATGTACATTACCATGTAAACTTTCAACGAAAATTGGTTTGAAAGAGATCTAGTAAGTAGTTTCTTTTTAATACGTCATAAATCGTAATGGCACAGAACCCTCCGTGCGCGAGTCCGACTCGCACTGGGCCAGTTTTTTTATCTTCTACTTATTACCAATACTAATATATTGTTTTATTTTTTTATAGATCTCGCTTAGACTAAGTTTAGTTTATTTCTGGTAAATTATATTTAAAAAAAACAAGTCAATGTCAATGAGTTAGATTTGCTTTTAACTATGGCATGATGCTCAGCTAAGCCTAAATGATTTTTGTCAATCAATTTGAGCAGAATATTGCTTAAGAAGAAGTAGTAGTAAAAATTATCATAAGTTGTATAAAATTTACATAACTAACAATTGAACACTAATTTGTTGGTTACATGATTTTAATCCTCATTGAATATTTTTTAGTAGGTAGTCTACACAGACTTTAAATTTATCAAACTACTAATTAAAGCCTCTCTATCAAATCCGAACTTTTAAAAAAGACCACACACACCAAAGAGGCAACACAACTCAAATGAAGTTCTAAGTGTTAAAAAAATTTGTACTTACAAAAAATAGGTGTAATACAGGCTAATTACAGTATAGACGTGAACGGTGGCTTTAGGTACTGGAGTGGACACCGTTGCGTCGCGCAATATCATCGCTAACTTCTGTTGCAATTCACTCGATGCATTCACAGGTGACGAAACATCCAATGTTTCGTGTATACGGCACAACACGCACTCTAAAGCAACAAATAACACCTATTTACCTAACAATGACCTCTACAACCTACCTTCTCGAAGCGTTGTCTGTATTCAGCCTTTTCAATCTTATCATTTTCCAACTGTGATATCTTTGCAGTCAGCTCCTGCAGTGCTTGATTCTCCTTTTCGTTTCTCACTGCTAAGTTCTCCAGCAACTCCAGCGCGTTAATCACCTTCGGCAGGAGAGCTGTAACGGCGTCAGGGCCGTATTTTTCGATAATTATCTCGCATTCCTTGCCAATGTCCGATGCCAGGTCGTAAACATCGACGACCGTGATTTCGTCGTCGAAATCTGGCATCTTGGCGGAGAAGCGCCTGCGGTACGGCATTAAAATCACTTGGTTTTCACTTCACGACACCACATAAAATTAAAAGTTACAGTAAACTAAACACCTTTCGCAAGTGCGCCATCATTACTGAAAAGTGAAATGTCAAATTTTATAGTGAAGTGCAGTAGAAAAACGTTGTACGATCAAAAACGTTAAAAAACGGTTTTCCGATTACGATTTAACGTTAAAGCTTAGTGAACCGCGATGCACGATCAATTCGATCATTGAAAATATTGATTAATTTAATTATTAGGTACTGTTTTTCAAAGTTTAAGTTTATTACGAAAGTAGTGGATCACTGAGCTTATAAGACACTTACATCGAAATAACGATGGCGTTTTAACTACGTTGTAATATATTTTATCGCAAATTATTCAGAAACTTCCGCATATCCCCAGATATTTTGAAAAATAAAAAACATTTCTATTTATACTTAGATGGTACGCACGGCTACACATCAAGCTATACAAAACCAGTTTACGCTGGTCTCTTGTTGTACGGAAAGTACGTAACTTGTTGTACGAAAGACGTATACAGTGCGAGATCAGCTTAAACTAGTTTTGTATAGGTTGACCTGTAGCTGTGTGTACAAGCATGAATTAATTAAAATTTCACGACGCCCAACACTCCAGTCTGCTTGTAACCATAATCGGTGCGAAAGACTGGATAAACGTTAATCTCGTAAGTCCTATCGATTAAGGCTAAACCATCAGCTTTGGGCGCGAAATTCAATTTTTTCTGGGTTTATCGCAAATTATTCGGCTTTGACACATTGATCATTATTGATGAAGACTTTGAAGTAAAATTGTAAATTTACACCGAAATCTCCTACGATAGTGATTTTTAGGCAACACGCCCAAGGCAGACGCTTAAGCTATGAATGTCTTTCTTACCACGATCCCAACATATTTTTGTAAGGCTCCTGTGGAGGGTTAAATTAACTGTATCAATGACATTTCAGTAGAAGGGGAACATTAATATTTACTACTTGGAAAAGAAGCAGTTTCAGGTTTATAATAATAGATGTTATTTTAACGTGGACTACTCCTTAAAACAAAATGGTCACATCACTACAGCCTTCTGAGAAAAAGAGTCCGGACTATATGTGCATCTCATTCTACGGTCGGATACACTGACTAGTGTGCGAACTAAGAAATAATTTAGATTACTTTCTAAAATGTGTAAAGGTTCGTTTATTAATAAAAATCACAAATGCTAACCATTCCTACACAAAAACCACATGGCATAATTTATTATACTGAACGACTGTTTTATAATCTGCCGCTTAATTTTTCACCACCATCGCAAAACTTTCCGGTTACGTTTACAAACTACGTCACAGTCGGCGTCATATCCTTATCTTTATTCAAATTTAAATGTATGAAATCGTAAATGGCACATATATTTAATAAGATTAACGTTATAGGATCTAATTGTGTTAAATTAGAATATTGATAGCGAGTAAACTGATACGTTTTAAAAACCTGCTTTTAGTAATTAATTTAAATATACGCGTAAATTTATTGTTCTTTCCTGATTTGAATGCGAAGCACCCACAAATTTCCGTTGATATCCACGCATTACCCATAGCCACATGACAGCATACATCATACTTACTTACATGGTCATGTTTATCATACTGATAATGGGATGTCGCTGTTAGCAACATATTGTTACTTTTCAAGAGCGTTGTTAAAATATCGATTATTAGGAGCCGCCACGCGCGAAGCAACAGTTGGACGGAATCAACAGGCGCGAACGCGCGGCGCGACTTTCCCGCGCCTGACGAATATTTTTAAATATTTTTTTTATTATTGTTTTTAAGTGCAATGAATTTTCAAAGTAAAGCCAACAAGTATGTGTGTCCAAATGATCGCCAGCTGTCTTTAAGGGCCAAGTAAGTAATTATCTACGAAAGTTTTCTATCACAGCTGTAGATAATGTTTTGTTTATATTTTTGAGCTTTCGGCGTCTCTTTGATGTTTAATTAATGCTAAAATTATAAATGCGTAGGTAATGACTGTGATTTCTATTTCCGTTTGCTAAAAATAAACTGTTAGTATGAAAATTTGCTTTTGAGCCTTATTATTTGGCCTCGAGTGTAAAAATTAACCGCGTTATATTTTCCTTGATTCAAACTCGGAATGTTTGTTAACTTAAAATACCATCTAACCTATTTTATTGTAGACATAAAAAAAACATTCAAATACGTATCCAAATTGATAAATTTCTAGTTCAAAAGGTACCTAATTCTATAAATAATAATAATAAATTTACGTGCGCTGCGCCTAATTGATTTGATTGAGACTTTTTTTAGCTGATCTTTTTAACTATAAGTACTTATTTAATAACTCATACTTATATGATAGTAAGCTACCACCAAGCGGTTACTACTCCGACAACTTCAATATTGTCTACGATGTCTATAAATAGTGACAACCCTATTAAAAAAGACAGCTATTTCTGGACGAGTCATACAAGACTCTATGGCTCGAGCCCTTGACTCTGCCAGCATCGTCAATGTGAACACAAAAGGAGACCTAAGGTTAGCCGATTTTAACAGGCCAAATCCTCTTAGAATCGATGAACATAAGCGCGATAACATGTCTTGTATTATGTGCTTGTTATTTCTTAATACTCAGTTGGCTTCCCAGGTGAAATACATGAATGAAGGAAGAAAGAAATACCATTATACCTAAATAAATTTACTTATATTTAATCTACGTCGAGGTTGGCCCAGAAAGATATCGGTGGGTATACTCCAGTAGGTACCGCGTCACTACTCGCATTGCTCATAGGTATAATAATACGAGAGTGAATAGGCATCTTCTAGGCAAGCGCTCTCCATCGTAGACCACTTCGTTGCTTAACATCAGGCAAGTCGTGGTCAAGCGCAAAGCCTATCTGTTCAAATTCAAATTCAAATTCAAATCATTTATTTGCAATAAATAGGGTACATAGAATGGTGTTATTTGGAAACATAATACAGATCAGGCCCATTTAGCCATTGTAAATAGCATGCAAATTTTACTTAAAATCTATTAAATCGAGAATTACACATCAGGCCATGCAAATCCAGAATAGGCTGACTTTTAATTGCATGGAAAGCGTTTACAATTGGAGGTCATGCATTCGAATGATTTTCATTTTCCAATAAAGTAAAACACAAAATACATTCAGGCAACGAGGTCATGCTTGCAATGTGACACATCAGTTCTGTCATCCTACTGCTCCGAATAATTTAAAAACTCTTTGATAGAGTAAAATGTGTTATTTAATAACCAATTGCTTAGTGCTGCTATAAACCTATTTAACGGTAGTTCTTTAATGCGTGTTGGGATTTTATTATAGATGCATATGCACATTACATAGCAGTTTTTTTGTAACCGACTAGTTTTGGGTATCATATTCAGTACTAGTCTGTTTGGGTTTCTAATATTCGTTCTTCGAGTAACATCTTTAGCATGTTTGAATAAACTAGGGTGCTGTTTAACGAATTTACCTACCTCTAGAATATAAAGACAAGGTAAGGGGAGTATTTTTAAAGATTTAAAATATGGATAACAAGAAACATCTGGAGCAATATCACATATGGCCCTAATGCACCGTTTTTGAGCAATAAAAGCTTTATCTACATTGGTTCCATTACCCCAAATTAATAACCCATAACGAAGTACCGATTCCACATATGCAAAGTAGGCCGTACGAGCAGTATTTCTGTTAGCCACTTTTACAAGTTTGTAAAGAGCAAATGAAAATCCATTAACTTTATTACTTACCTTCTCTATTTGTTCATTCCAATTGAATTTACTATTTAAGATTAGTCCTAGGAATTTTACATTATTTGCATTTAATAGATTTTGTCCGTTGTAATTTATATTGAAATCAGGATTTTTGAAATTGTTAAAATTTATAAAATTTGTCTTTGATAAATTAATTTGTAAATTATTATTATTTAGCCAGTTTATAATTAGTTTCAACGTATTATTTATGTCAGTTTCATGTTGTGATGTAGTCATTGTTTTATTAGAAGTTACTATGATAGATATATCATCAGCAAATAATATTGTCTTATGGTGTGTAACAGTAGGCAAGTCATTTATGTAAAGTAGAAATAGCAGCGGACCCAACACGCTACCTTGCGGTACCCCAAATTCATTACGCTGGTAATCTGACCTATGAATTTGAATATGGTCGTTTGTATTTGGTTGTGCGATCTCTACACATTGAAATCTGTCTTCCAGATAAGTTTTTATCCAGGAAAGAGCCGGTCCCCTTATTCCGTTATGTTCTAATTTTTCCAGAAGTTGGTTATGGGAAACAAAGTCAAATGCCTTTGACATATCTAGAAAAACTGCTGTTGTGTAGTTTTGTTCATTGACACTTTGTAGAATATCATTTACTAAAAAGAAAGCTGCATCTCTAGTAGATTTATTCTTTTGAAAGCCAAATTGGTTTTGTATTATAATATTATTTTTATAGAAGAATGATGTTAATTTATCATGCATGACTTTTTCAAATAACTTCGAAAAGATTGGTAGCAATGTAATGGGTCTGTAATTGGTCATGTCAGTTTTGTCACCTTGCTTGTATAAAGGTTTTACAACAGAATATTTGAGTTTATTGGGGAATGTGCCTAATTCTAATGACAAATTGACTAGACAAGTAAGAATGGGGGTAAGTTGATTGCTGCATGCTTTTATGATCTTGGTGCTTAGGGAATCATAACCTTCAGATGTTGTGTTGGCCAGTGACATTATTACTTTATTTATATAGGTTTCATCAATTGGGGATAAAAAAAATGACTTTGATTGTTTGTGTTTTGTAGACGTATTACAGAGTTTGTGATTAATTTTATTAGATGTAGAAATAAAATACTCATTAAATGTAGTTGCTATTATGAGAGGATCTGATATAGTTGTGTTTTTATCCATTATCTTAGATATGTAATTCTGACCATAGGAACAGTCAGTTTCATTTTTAATAATTGACCAGGTGGCTTTACATTTATTTTTACTGTTGATTACATAATCTCTATTATTATTTTTTTTAGCACAATTTATACACTTCTTGAATAATTTATTATATTTTAAATAATTATGTTTATCTTGTTTAGACTTGGTCGAGTAGTATATATAACGAAGTTGTCTTTTATTTTTACAACTCTGTTTAAGACCTTTCGATAGCCAATTTAACCTTTTGTAACGGTTGACCCTTATCTTAACTATAGGAAAACAGAGATAATAGAGAAGGCAGAACCAATCATAAAATTCGCTAAATGCAAAATTTAAATCAGTTTGATTATGCCAGTCTATATATTGTAGACTAGGTAGATATTGTTTAAATTTATTAATATTTTCATTTGAATAACATCTTTTAAAGTTGTATACATATCTGGAAATTTGGCTTTTAAATTTTTCTAACCAGGTAAGAGTTTGTGCAGTATCATGATCGGATAGGTGTAGCGGTAGTATTGCACCAGACGCATCCTGAATATTACTAATAATTAAGTCAAGACATGATCTACCTCTAGTTGGCTCTTTTATATGTAAATTTAAGTTATATTTCCTTAATATATCCAGTAGTTGACGAGTAACGGGATTTATCGTATCGAGCATATTAATATTCAAGTCACCAGCTATTACTAATTTATTTTTTGAATATTTAGATAGGTATTTGTATAGCATAAGATCCAAGTTATTAAGAAAATATTCAAGATGTGTTTTCTTTTTTGATGGGATCCTATAAATACATATGATTATGATATTGTTAGTTTCTATTTTGGCTGCACAGAGTTCAAAGTGAAAATTCATCCTAAATTCGTCAAAGCATGTTATTTTTTTGTGTGGCATACCTTTTCTTAACAATATACATGTGCCACCTCTTTTATTTGCTCTACAGTAATGTGATGCGAGTTCGTAATTTGCAATATTTATATGTTTTTCAGTTCCTATTTTAACAAAGGTTTCCGTTAAACATAATATGTCGGGACTACAATCAGTCTTAATTTCTGAGAGAGTAATCTCTAGTAATTCTTTTTTTGAGAACAGGCCGTGAATATTCTGATGAAATAAGGTGAAACTATTTATTAATTTATAATCGAAAAAAAATATTACTATCTTCCTTAAGAGAATCCCTGAATTTTGTGGTGTCAATGTTTGATTGTGGATTAATTTGTGATGTTGGTTTTTTAGCAGTGTTTTTAATTTTAAAGTAGTACGGTATTGTGCCTTTCTTAGTTATAGTTTTATTTTTAGCATTATTAATCTCATTACCTGAAGTATTTGTATTAATATTAGATCTATTTATAAATAATTTTAATTTTGTGGATGATAAAAATTGTGATTTGTAGTCAGCATAATTAATATATGAATTCACTTTGTTGCATACATAATTGATGTAATCATATTTATTTCTACAGTATATATTATCTATAACCACGCAGTTTTGTAAATGTTCAGTCCAAAGTTTTAGGGATTTATTTAATACGTTCTCATTCAAATGCGGATTAAAATATATTGGAGTTATATAAACAGACGCTTTGCTTAATTTACTTAATGCGATACTTAGGTTGAAATGCAATTTTTGTATATTACCATCATGACTACCGATACCAAGAATTACGATGTCATCTTTGGATAGGTTCTGTTTAATACTCTCACACTGTGAAGAAATTTCGGTGCTTGTTGCTTCTGTAATAATAAGTGCAGTTGGTTTGTAAATATCATTCCATTGTCGACTCCTCGTTCTTATCAAAGCAGCAGATAGTCCTCTAAGTTGTTCATCTCCCAATATAATAATTTTCTGTGTATTTTTGCTCTCCGAATTAGTGTTGGTGTTATTCATTATTGATTGAGGTGAACCAATCTGTACTTGGCTGGATTCGATGATATTTACGCTCTGAGTAGATGGATGGTTTTGTTGTAGTTGCTTACAATGTTTGATAAATGGTATATTTACATTTTCTGGTTGGTACTGCAGTTTTTGTTTTGAATGGTTTTCTGTGTGGGAAAAGTCCAGTTTTGATCTAACCAAGTTTTTACGACTTTGTGTTTTGTTTTTTTTTGTCGAGGTATTCTTACATATACTGGTCAATTTGTCAATTTTCAACTTATAGTCGTTAATTTGCTCGACCTGTTTACTATTTTGAAGTACTAAATTATCAATCTCATTTTCTGCTATTTCTAACTTTTCTTCGAGTGTAGATATTTTTTTTCTCAAGACATTTATGTCTTCTATTATATTTGTTTGCAAATTCTGATAGCTACGATTTAATTCATGATCGGGTGATGAATTTAGAGAAGAGTCAATTATATCATCGTTTTCTGAGCATTCTGATAACCCGTCAAAGGAATTATTAATTGGAAGATTAAATTTACATATTTTGTTTCTAATGGTTACGTTTTTCCTTATGGTGTTTTCAAGTAATGTATTACAAGAATTGGTCATTGGAGTTGAATTTTTATCTTCAAATGCGGGTGATGCCATACTGTTTTTTATAGACGAACGTAAGTTGATATTTGAAGTTCTTAGTATTACGCCTGTGTTATAAATCCACAAATAAATCACAAAAAGTGGCAAGCGAGATGCGAGGTTCGAACCGACGACTTAACAGTTTACAATTCACTGTATCGGCGCCTTGCCGGTTGAGCTATCTGAACACTTAACTAATACGTTGAAATTGCGGTATAGTATGTAATATTAGAAAAAGTCCGTTACACAACCAATTTTAAACGGTATTCAACTTCAAGTCCAAAGGTCATTTTCTTTGTTTATTGACATCAAAACTTAACTTTAAACGCAGTTTTTATTTTATCGTTTTTTTTTTTTTCACAAATAGCACGGTGATTGTTGGTTGTTATTGTTTTTGTTATAAATAACACTTTTAGCACTAGTTTTGTCACAAAAGTATGCGTAGGTTCTTTTGATATTTTTTAATGTCCAGTGATATCTTTGAGTTTGAACCACACTTGCACAGATAATTTGCACTATAATCATTGTCCTCGTATTGAATTCACTGCAGTTTAAGTGGTTGAACTATTTTTAAACAATATTTATCGCGGAAAACTATGTTGTCGTGACGGACAGCGCCATCTCTCTCTGTTAAAGGTTTAACAGATATACCTAGGTTGTATATGTTTAATATTATTAAATTATAAGTTGGCCTTACAGCAAAGTGATATTGAAGTCTCCCCGACGATATGGGGTTCGCTTTCGGACATTTCCAAGTCCTTCCAGGTTCAAAAAAGTACCTACCTGGAGGGATTTGGAGAGGCCTTTTTAGTGGCCCATCAGTGGCACAGCAATTCGTAAAAAAAAACAAATAGGTGATAAATAAACTATTTTATTATTTACACGCTTTCTGCCAGCGGTTTCGTTCGCCTGGACTATACATTTTTTTCTTTTTTCGGGATAATAATATAGCCTATGTCACTCAGGAATCATGTAGCTTTCTATTGGTGAAAGAATTTTTCAAATCGGTCCAGTAGTTTCAGAGCCTATTCAATGCAAACAAACAATCAAATCTTTCCTATTTATTTATTTATTTATTTTATTATTTATTTTATTCTTTATCCACAAACAAATGTAGGTACAATGGGCGGCCTTATCGCTTAAAGCGATTTCTTCCAGGCAACCAAAGTGAAATGAACACTGGACAAGATAACGGGCATTTAAATAATATATTAGATATTAATTCCTCTTTATAATATTATATTAACTATTATTATTATAATAGCCGAGGACTGAAATGTTTTACTTGGGTGTTTGTTGCTCCGCTTCTTCCCAGCCAAAATACTAGCAGACGGTTGTGCCCTTGGCATTTGCGATACAATGTCCATAGACGATAATGCCCAAATAGAATCCGATGGGCAATTGCTGCTATCATAAGTGGCAATTATCTTGAACAATGAATGAAAAGGACGGCTAGTGCTTCATAATATGAACTTATTTCTTCTTTCACTTCAATTCGGTAAGTGTGGAGCGGTGAAGGCCCATTCCTCCCTCAGTCCCCTTCTTTCTCCTTTCTCCTTTCCGTCCCTTTTCTTTGGCTCGGCAACGCATCTGCAACTCCTTTGGTATTGCAGATGTCCATGGGCGGAGACGACTACTTACCATCCGGTAGCTCGCCTGCTAAATTGCCGAGTAAACCCGTAAAAAAAAAGTAAATCAGTTTCTTATCGCACTTTCTAAGTGCTTTATATTTTTCAGAATCTTATACATCTCTTATTACACTCGCTAGCAAGCCCTACACATATTTTTTTTTAGCCGACTACGAAAAAGGAAGCGTAATTAGTTAGACTGCAGTTTAAAAAACAGCTCTCAGATTTTGAGAAAAATTAGGTGTATTATAAATATTTGCAAAAATTAAAAAAACTTTTTATTTACTAAGTTTTATTTTAATGTAAGTACAGTACTTTTCTATAAGTGACGAATTCACCATAAACTAATATTAAAGATCTATTTTTGATGTAGGTTCTTAATAGTGGATAAGTCGTTAAAAGGTACTCCACCTTTAAATAAATAAGCCATCTCTTTCATCCATACTTACTCAAGATGTTTGCCGGGCTCTGTGGTTACTAAAAAATACTCTACCTAACTAAAAACAAAAATTATTACACTTGTCACAAAGTAGTACGTGTTTTAATTGAGAAACTTGTCTAAGAAACTTTATCTAACTTCACGATGGCCTTAATGAGAGAAGTTCTCAATGGCGATAAATTAGAAATAAGCTGGCGATTCTTGTATGTATAGCTCCTTTTTTATCTGCCCTATTTGTTGTTGATTTATTCTTTAATTAACTTCCGGCCCTGATGTCTGTTAGAGGGATACATTTCTCTCGGAGATGTTCTTGAAAAAATTAAATAACTTCCGAAAAGAAACGTTATATAAGTAAATTTATTTTATTGTTAAAAACTACTACATTGACTTATATTTCTGTGTGTATTATCAATTAATCATAGATTATAGAATAATAATTATTAAAAGAATGACATTTACTTATTAAAAACCCTACTTGCGGAATTGAAAATAATATAGGTATATAATTATGTAGTCCATTCTGCGTGGTTAAATAATGCTCAAAAAAGTAGTCAGTCCAGAAAAGCGTAGCATCAATATGAAATTCAATAGGATCCTTATTAATATTTATTTTATTCAATTCAAATTCATTTATTTCGGAAACTAGTCCATATACCAGTACATAAACAACAACCTATAACGTTTTTTAAACCACAAAATTCTTACTAAGTACATACTATAACTATTAGTATTTTATTTTCCATTAGATAACTTCCATCGTAAATACAAACAAATCCGCTTATACGGACAAACAAATTTCCCGGAAACTGTGGCTATTTACTTGTAACAACTTCGTGGAAACTAGTGCGATGCCACGTGTATCGCTCGACCCTGGTTCATTGGATATAACAAACAATCCTAGCAAAGCAAACAAGGAGTGGTAGGTGATTAAATAAACCTGGACAAATAAATCTACCTCAGTTACTTCGTTGGCCTAGTGCAGGTGTCGGCAACAGGCGGTTCTTTGGATGTGAAGCTGCGGCTATTCAGTTCCATACGCTATACTATTTATTGTTGACAAGAAAAAAAATTGTGGCTCTAAAAACGTTGAGAATTTTCATTTTTTTACTCTTCCGACTCAAAAGATTACCGACCCCTGGCCTAACGCAATCGCGGATGCTGTTGACGCTGTTCGAATCATGTCAGGCAAAAAGATAAGAGATACTTAGCTAATCCTTAGCAATTAAAAAATGTAAATCTTTATACTTAAATAGTGAAATGATCAATCTAATGGCTAAAAGCGCGACTGCTACTCTAGAAGTGTTCGATACCCAGGTCGAGCATAGTGTTATTGGGTTTTTTATGAAATTCTCAGTTGTAACTCGTAGTTTGGATCGGTGCCCAGTAAATGACAATTGGGTTGAACCCTACTTCATAGGACTTAAACATTTAACATACCGTCGAACTGTATATGTTAATTTGTACGTTTCTGCCTAATCCTTTTGAGAATACAGGAGTGATGGTTTTTTTTATAAAGGTTACTAGCAATGTTGGCTGCACATTACTAGTAATCTTGTTAACCCCTCGTACTAAGCTAAATGCTTGTATTACGAGTGGGTTCACGTCGGTAGTGCAATGGGTGAGTTTCGAACCGGCAACCGCATGATCGCAAGTTCGACGCCCGAGCCATTAGGGTACCGCCGCTTAAAAAACAAAAATACAAGCCTTGGCAAAATGCAAGGCAGTACAAACTTACATATTACATTGTATTGGAGTTAATTAATACTCCTAGCAGCACTCGTAATAACAGCAATAAGAGATATTTGAAATGGCGTAATCTATTAATATAGCAACACTGTTGTCGTTATAAAACTTTTAACTAGTTTGATCAACAAAGTTTCTCGTAACTTATCTAATAAACTTAGGTACATCTTGCCAATTAATCGGACTCGTTAAAGGATTAAATGAGCGAAGCGAGCGATCTGGGCGACGGGCGATACAGTGGAGTGAAGGGTAGAAAAAAACAGGATTATTGATAAAACACTAACAACCTTGCAAAACTGTATTGCCAACATTATAAACTACAATTTTTGTTCTATGACTTTTTTACAAAACCTAAAACTTCTACGGAGAAGTAGTGGCTCGCTGGGATGTCTACATGACAGCATGAATGGGTCCGCACGACTGGGGAAGTACTACCACTCCCATAGAATATCGACGTCAAGTAGCATACTGTTGCGTTTCGTACATTGGGCCTCATCATTATCAGCTTAAGGATATCCAGGGCTCAACAAAGGCCTTTCAAATCAAAATAATGTTTTTATTTCAATTAAGCTTTTACAAGCGTATATGAAACGTTATTGACTCTAGTTGCACGGTTCTAAAAAGTTTATCCTATGGAGAAGCCTCCCCCATAGATTACTAGATTTTCAAAACTATATTTAAGCTTTAAAAACACCTACTAAATACCTATATGTTCTGCGTTAGGCCACATAATAATAAATCAAACCAAATAATAAGCCATTCTCATTGATGGTATTCGCTAAATTATGCGGGCAAGGATGGAGCAAATCTTTACCAGGAGTTTATTGAACTTAGATGGAGTTCAGTAAGTGATTTGTGCACCAACGTAAATATGCAAAATTATGATTGAAAATGTGAGAAAATACTAGCGGGCAAATGTTTTTTAAACCATTACTTAAATAAAAAACGAACAGTCTTGTAAAATGTACTCAATACTTTTTTTCCAATCTCGAGCTTATAAATATTGCTTTGAAGTCAAATAGCTTGATGATTGGTTCTTCTGAAATCGGTTAAGTAAATAAGGAAACATCGACTGAAGGATTGGAATCATTAGAATTTATATTCGCGATACGAAAAGTTATTAACAAAATAACAAGATTTGCAAATGTATGGCATAGAACAGTGAAATTAATATTTTTACATTAATAACAAAAGCTTTGATAGCCGTTGTTTGAAATTAAAAATACTTGTTTCTGTCATGCGAATATGATTTGAGAGGCGAACCTTTCACGCAATAAGAGGAAGTTTACATTTTGCCTGCCTGCAAGGCATAGACATACAACCTGATCAGTATACACATAACATACCATCACGCCTGTATTCCCCGAAGGGTTAGGCAGAGGTTTAGGTCCCATATAATAGGAGCCTTTTATCATTCACCGGGCACACATCCAAACTCCAAACTGCTACTGGGAATTTCATAAAAAACCCAATAACACTTTGCTCCACCTGGAAATCAAGCCCAAGACTTCCAGCGTAGCAGTCGCCATTAGGACACTCTCTAGACTAATGAGGCAATTTGTTTCAAAGCTGATTTAATCGTAATGGTTTTAGGATATAGTTTTCTTCAATCACCATTAAGATATTTAAGAACTCCGTTCTAGTATGGTCAAAAAATAAACAAAAGTGCCTTTTCGCCTATAGATTCTGCCGTGTTTTGCACTTTACTCAAAGTGCATTTTTGCCTACATGTTCAAAGTTATTCGCTAAGTGTTACAGATTGGGTACTAACAAAGTAATGTTATGGTATTATGGGTATGAACCTAACCAATGTGCGTAGGTATTTAACACTAAAGACGTATACCAACATAATCAATTCATGGCGGTGTCCTTGCCGCACTATCGCTCGTCACATCCGCTTCCTCTTCGATGTAAACTAAGTTATTTATAGATTCCTTTGTTTACATTACTTCTACATTGATTCAAGTTGAAAATTAATCTACCTTTTTATGGGAAAGTGTTGATTGAAAAAGGATTTTATGTTAAGTTAGGTAGAGTCATTGTCAAAAGATATCGTATACAAATAAATGAAACGAGCTGTCGTCTGAGACCATAAGCACTACTGTAGCAAAATGTTTTTGAGTTTAAACAAGGCCGTATTAAAATAAAATAGTTATCATGGTCATAGGCGTTGGTGTTATTGGCGTCGCGGTGTTATAGACGTCGCTATTTTAGGCGTCAGTCTTATAGGCGTCGGTCTTATAGGCGTCGGGGTTATAGGCGTCGGTGTTATAGGCGTCGGGGTTATAGGCGTCGGTGTTATTGGCGTCGGTGTTATAGGCGTCGGGGTTATAGGCGTCGGTGTTATTGGCGTCGGTGTTATAGGCGTCGGTGTTATTGGCGTCGGGGTTGTAGGCGTCGGTGTTATAGGCGTCGGGGTTATTGGCGTCGGTGTTATAGGCGTCGGGGTTATAGGCGTCGGTGTTATTGGCGTCGGGGTTATAGGCGTCGGTGTTATTGGCGTCGCGGTGTAATAGACGTCGATGTTATAGGCGCCGGTGTTATAGGCGTCAGTCATAAACGCTTCGGTCTTATAGGCATTGCTGTTAAAGGCGTCGGTGTTATAAGCGTCAGTCATTGAGGCTTCGGTGTTATGATAAGCGTCGGTGTTATAGGCGTCGGTGCTACGGAATGCGGATGCTTGATTTAGTGGTTTGATAGGTTATTATTTATAGAATATGGAATTCGTAATAATTATCTAAAATACTACTTATAATTATTTAATTTACATAAAATACAGACACAACCATACAAAAAGGGAATTTTTCCGTGACCGACACCGTCAGGGGCCAATTGTGTATTCCATTTTGTGAATTATAGAACGAACTTCTAAGTAATAATTAAAATACTTTGGATAGAGCCGCAGGCACATTTAGCTTTATCTAACCCAGTTCAACCGACCAAACCGTCAATAATTTATTTAGAACTGCGCTGACCATAATTGCTGCAAAACAGACGGGTTAGGTTAGTAAAACCGCGACCACTGGATCGATTGTAACACGTACCTAAACGTTGGATACTCGAATAAACCTTTGAATCAAATCTCATTGGACATCTTATCTTTTTACATACCATCACGAATCATCGTTTTTCCACGATATTATTGATTTATAGAGAATAAAAGTGTATAAGATCTTGATATATGTTCAAATATCTGAGCGAAACTTTATACAGTGATCAGCATTATCCCGCCATTGTAAAGGTTTGTAGACACTTTGTCATACGTCAGATACACGACCCTCTCATATTGAGGTACACCCACAATTGTTGACATTAGATTAATCTATGTACCTTCTCATCATATGAAGTTTATATATTGCTACAATCAGAATAATTGTGTTTATATTGGAGAATTAGTTGTCTGTAAAGATTAACTATTATTATCAAATACTAAAGGTATGCTTACACCCACAATTCCCAGGTAAAATCCCTCTGGAAGTCGTGGGCGAGTTTGTCAATGTTTGCGAAGCGCCAAGTCACGTTGATCAAGATTTCATTTGAGATAAGACAAAATTACACTGTGCCATAGATAATAAATACCTAATAGGGTAATTGAGTGGTGATTGATTTATTCATAATGGCTGAATAAGTCAAAACCATATATAACTACTTGTAAGCTTTATACTAAAAAAATATTATTTAAATTGACAAACAAAGTTTTTGGTTAGGGTAGAGATATGGTCTATCGCTTTCCCGCGAGTGATAGTACCTACACAATTCGTATGGCGCTCGGAACACTTGACGTCACATTTTCCTAAAGTGCGTTCTCTGTCTAGCATAAATTTGAATTCTTATCATCATCATCTTCCTGCCCTTTTCCCAATTTATTTGTGGTCGGCACAGCACTTCTTTTTCCTCCATTCATCCCTGTTAGTCGTCATGTCATCATCCAATCCCTTTTCCATTATATCTGACTAAACACAATTCATCCATCTTTTCTTTGGTTTCCGTCTTCCCCTCCATCCCTTCATATTGACATTCATAACTCTTTTAGTTATATGCATTTGTGTGTTTTTGTGTTCTTGTTTTAAATAAAATATATTTTCTTTTCTTTCTTTCTTTCATTTCATCCCTCCTCCTAGCGAGCTCTATAAATAGAGTTTTTTTACAAAATGTTGTTTTGACTTACCTTAGGTCTCTTTCCAGAATAACTATAAATAACCAATTCATCCACGCATTTGTAGAAAGTAATACAATTGTAGGTACATACCTAATTGCAACCAAGGCTTACAAGCAAGGCTTATGTAACCTAGTTCTTGAAATTACTGCAATTTCCATTTAAACACGTAGAGTTTGTACTTAGTGTTTGGAAGTTTGCTGTGCTACTTAACCGCTTAATTTCCCACAGCTTGTTGTAGCCTTGTAGTCTGGTATACACTTATGAATAGTACATACTCGTACATTACTACTTAGAGAATCCCCACAATAAACTAGAAATCGAGTTAGGTCATTTGGAAAAATATTTTTGTTGCTGGCAACGGCATAAGCTGCCTTATTAGTCCGTGATCCTAAGTGCGACTGCTACGCTCGAGATTCGTTCGATTCGTGTTATTGGGTTTCTTCTATGAAAATCTCAATACAACTCTGAGTTTGGATAATGTGCCCGGTGAATGACAATTGTCTAGATTCCTATTACATGGGACCTATATATACCGGCGAGACACCTCTGTCTAACCCTTTGGAGAATACTTATAACAATTTGATGGTGTTTAAAGAAATGCAACGCCATAAGGGCGTAAATGACGTCTCTCGGGTCGTATCGACTGGACAACGTCCGCGTCGTAGTGTCATTTCATCCCGAAACTTTGAATTTGATTTTTTGTAGGCTTCCTGTTATAGCCAACTCAACTTTCAGTTCGTTCTATTCTAGAAATCCCAAATCCTAGCTAGGGACACAACCAACACTAGAAGAATTCAACCCTAACAATGGCGTCTTCAAAGCTTTCCTGATAGAATTTCACCTCAAGTCTTTTGAATTGAAAGGCTTATAAAAGGCTCCAATTCAGAATGTTTCCGTTCTCATTCAAAAGAACAATTGCTTTTTAAATTGTGGCTCGCGTTGAGCTAGAACCTTTTCATTTTATTACAGACATTTTTAGTCTGTGTTTCAAAGTTGGCCGGTGATTGTGAACCTGTTGCTAATGTATTTAGCTTAAGTTAACGAAAATGATAATATTTTTTTTTATGGGATAACTCTGCAAACGAGCAAGCGAGCAACCTGATGGTAAGTAGTCATTGCCGCCCATGGACATCCGCAATACCAAAGGAGTTGGAGCTGAGCCTATTTAACGATAAGGAAGAGGGCGGGGAAGGAGAATAAAAAGGTTTTGCATTATGTTTGTAATTAATGATTGGAGGATCGATGGCAAGCCTTGCTTTACATTGGATGATGGACCTAACTGTGGCCTGTGGGTGAACATAAGTACACCACTGACTGACTAGGTGTCACAGATGGCACAGGTGTCAGATTTCTCCTAGCACGGATTCTGACGAAGTGGAAACTACTAGAAAAATAAGTTTCACGCTCGACCGAAAGTTAAACAAATGTAAGTAATCACAAAGCGAACTCACTTCCATTTGATCTTGTCAACCTACCTAGAGTAAACAACTGTTTACTTTTTCACTTAACCACAGAAGGGCTGATGTAAATTTCTTTGTGTAGGGATGTTACCGAATAAGACATTTTTGAGACGAAGTCAGATGGAATGTCAAGCCTTTTCCACCAAGATTAGGTTCATCGGTATGTATAAACTCCTATTCTATGTAATATATAGGTGTGTTTGTGAAAAATACTAGTAAGTATGTCCATGTATTACATATCGACGAGGTTACGTGCTCATAAAACATTTCTCAACTTGCCTCTCTCCAAAATACGATGAAATGACAAGCTTTTCAATCAATCAATGTTTTTCTCTTTTTTTCCATTTAGTTGAAGAGATACTTGAACGAGTATTATTGCTTATTATTGTGATTGTATTTTTCATATTTCAAATGTTGATTTCATTGACTAATATAATAAAGAGGAAAGGTTTGATTATAGGCTCTGAAAGTACCGGACAGATTTGAAAAATTCTTTCACAAATAGAAAGCTACGTTATTCCTGAGTGACATTGGTAAAATAACAAGAAACGTATTCTCCACGCGGTCGAAGCTGCGAGCAGAAAGCCAGGTTTCTATAAGCCGTTGCCTGTAGTTCCAAGTCCCAAAAGGAATTAAATAATTACTTAGTATAACTCGGGTTCTAGGCAGCCTATCAACATGAAACAAGCACCAGCTTTTAAGTTAGACTTCCAGCAATACAACTGTGAAAACCTCATCCATTTTCATGCAGAAGTTTTTGCGTGATGCGTGCACGCACGGCTACACATCAAGCTATACAAGTCCAGTATCGACTGACCTCGCAATGTAAACGCTTTCCGCACAATGCGACGCCAGCCTATACTGGGTTTGTATAGCTTGATATGTAGCCGTGTGTACTATCCTACAGACACACAAAGATTATAAAAATATAATGTATGTATTATGTTTCAGACACACCCCTTTATTCCATAATGGTGTTGACAATACCATGAAATATCATAATGGAAAAGCTGAAACTACTTATGTTTGTTTTGTGTGTGACGTGCTTATACCTACTTACAAAATTGCATATCTATAAGCAAAAAGAGTGCAGTGATAGGCTTGTGATATGACCATTGGACTACCAAGTCAAAGGTCTTGAGTTCGAATCCAGGGCACGCACCTCTGTCTTTTCGAAGTCATGTGCGTATTAATAATTAATTATCACGCGCTTAAACGGTGAAGGAAAAACATCGTGAGGAAACCTGCATGCCTGAGAGATTTTCTTGACGGCATGTGAAGTCTCCCAACCCGCAGTAGGCTAGCGTGGTGGACTATAGCCTTATCCCTCTCGTTCTGAGAGGTGACCCGTGCCCAGCAGTGGGACAATGTAATGGGTTGATGATAAGTAAAAATGAAGTGCTGTCCACGACTAAGCGCACCGGAAATAGGAATCTAAGTGGTAAAACAGGTAAAATTTGGAAAGTTTTCCGGAAAAATGAAAATCTGGAAGTGCTTTTTTTCATTAGGGTTTTTTGTATGAACTCAATATTAGTTGGTATCAGTATAACATACATACATACACTCACGCCTTTTTCCCATAGGGGTAGGCAGAAACTACAAATAGCCATCTGCTACGATTCTTGCATAAGTACTTCTTTTGCTTCATCTTGTCATACACATGCGCCGGTTGTGGGTACTACGCACCTGACCTTTCCGAAGGATCTCACCAGAATAACAATTTAATCATTCAAATAGGTTTTTAAACATCACGCTAAGACTTTTAGAGCCGAGCTAGCAATTAATACTAGTGGTCGCCCGGTGGTCGAAAATCGACCGCAATACTTTTCTGCACTCCTTTTCTTTATGAACTTTAATCATGCTACGGCCAACGATGGCTGAACCATAGAACGATATGTTAGTATGTCTTATATTAAATTATTAAATATAAATATATATAACTCAAAGGTGACTGACTGACTGACATAGTGATCTATCAACGCACAGCACAAACTGCTGGACGGATCGGGCTGAAATTTGACATGCAGGTAGATGTTATGACGTAGGCATCCGCTAAGAAAGGATTTTGATTAATTGTACCCCCAAGGGGATAAAATAGGGGATGAAAGTTTGTATGAGAAAACACGCGGCCGAGGCCGTGGGCGGAAAGCTAGTTAAATAATAAAACTCAATATTACCTTTAAAACACACTATATGTACGCCAGACTACCCAGTTATCGCCTTACCTTTCTCTTGAGTCCATCCAAAGGTTGTCATATTCATATTCATATATTTATTGCATTCCATAATGTACTTACTGTAAGAGTGTCTGTAAGAGATCGCTTGAAGCGATAAGATCGCCCATTGTACCATTTTAAGATTTATAACATGTACTTGACAATATTTTTTGGTGTGCAATAAAGAATATTCTATTCTATATGGCGATAACAGACAGACATCAAAATTATCCTTTAGTCGAGATTAAAATTAAAAGAAAGTTTCCAGCAACTAAGAACTCAATGACATCCTAAAAGTAAAGAAGATAATTATGTGGAAGAATACCTACACATCATAAAAACAAATAAAATAGGTATGCGATATATCTCCTTAGACATAAATGGGTAACTCAGATCAAATAAAAAAATAAGATGTACCGAAACAACGCCTTATCTTGTCAGTCGAGCTATCGAGCTATCGAGCTCTCGAAAGCTCGACTGACAAGATAAGGCGTAGTTAACTAATACATGTGTGCGTGTAATTGTGTGTTGTAGACAGTAAGGCGTAGTTTTAGCCGGCCTCACTTCTTTGTTCGCAAAGTTCCATCTTAACTTTTTATTTGATCTGAGATGGTTAAATATGTAGACAAGTATAGCATATTTTAGTCAATATTTAACATTCAAGTTATTACTTGAGAACTCAAATACCCTCTAACTTGGCCATTCCACTAATATTGTAAATACCTACTTGCAAGGCAATGGAGATTCCAGGTCATCTGTTATTACCGAACGGGTGACGTCATCCATGAATCTAACAAGGCAGATAAATGCGTCTCGTGGCGGGAGACGTCTAGGATTATGAGAAAATATATGTTAATAGCTAGCCACACAGTAGGTATGTGAGAAGTTCAGTAGGTTATATTACTTGAGCAGCAGTGATGTCCTAGTGATATGACCCTTGGACTTCCAAGTCAAAGGTCTCGAGTCATGTGCGTATCAATAATTAATTATTAAACATCATGATGAAACCTGCATGCTTGAGAGATTTTCTTGACGGCGTATGAAGTCTACCAACCCGCAGTAGGCTAGCGTGGTGGACTATAGCCCGTAGTGCCCAGCAGTGAGACAATATAATGGGTTGATGATGACGCGCTTAAACGGTGAAGGAAAACATCGTGAGGAAACCTGCATGCTTGAGAGATTTTCTCGACGGTGGGTGAAGTTTGCCACCCGCAGTAGGCTAGCGTGGTGGACTATAGCCTCAACCCTCTCGTTCTGAGAGAATACTCTTGCCCAACAGTGGGAAAATGTAATGGGTTGATGATAATTATTTATTTCCGGTAATAGATCTTTTAAACACACTTGTACGCACGGCTACACATCAAGCCATACAAATCCAGTATAGGTTGGCCTTGAATTGTGCGGAAAACCTTTACCATGAGAGATCAGTGTAAACTAGTTTTGTATAGCTTGATGTGTAGCCGTGAGTACATGTCAATATTTGAGCTGCCTCATTAGTCTAGTGGTCCTTAGCGCTACCGTATCAGGCATGCAGGTTTCTTTACAATGTTTTACGAGTGATAATTAATATTACACAAAGTCAGAGGTACAGTTTGTTCGAGATAACTGTGCTTTTCTGAAGTTGTCAGTAAGTGGTTTAGCAGTGGTCAATTTTAATAATAGAAAGAGTCGGTGTATTTTTGGCATTTGTTTTACTATTTAATTTAGATTTTCATGTGTAAAAACGCTTAATTAAGCAATTTTATTTGTGCGGTAGTTCGGAACGGCTAACTTCAGACAGGCTCAGTTATTTCGAACAAGCTGTACCAATTCAAGCGGCAGTAGCCTAATGGGTAGGGCGTCGGACCCGGTTCGATCCCCACCCATTGCACTACCGACGTGAACCCACTCGTAACACAAGCATTTAGCTAGCACGAGGGGTTAACAAGAATACTAGTAATGTGTGACCCACATTGATAGTAAGTTTTATTTAAAAAAAATGTCTTAACAGTCCAATAATCAATACACTAGGCTATCATTGTCTCCATAATATAATCCAAAACTAGCTGTCCACGGCTTCGTCCGCGTGGTTTCTCGGTTTTTCTGCATTTAAAAGGAATATATTTTCCCGTTTTTGCAACATTTTTCATTTATGCACCGTTCCTATTGGTCTTAGCGTGATGATATATAGCCTATAGCCTTCCTCGATAAATGGGCTATCTAACACTGAAAGAATTTTAAAGAATCAAATCGTACCAGTAGTTCCTGAGATTAGCGCGTTCAAGCAAACAAAAAAAATCCTGAGCTTTATAATATTTTATAGTCACAGATCTAATAAAAAATATTTATTAGATCTGTGTTTATAGTATAGTTATCCTAAATGTAGCATACTTCTATACGCGTGCGTTCCCGCCACAGGTATATATTTATATTTCTATGGTTCCCGCCTATGTGTGTAACAATATTGATCACGAGATACACTAATCCGTGTGTCGATAATAATGCAACGACGTGTACAATTACTGGTGTTTGATGTTAGATACAAGATAGAACGCATTATGCTAATCTTTTTGTGTCTAATTTGGCGCGTATTTTGATATTTCGCGTTAGTGCGAGGTTATCAACCTTTTGGATTGTATTTATATTTTTATATGATAATGATGGATTTCGGATCTGCACGAAAAGTCCAAATTCTTAATAGTAAGTTTTATTTCCAAAGCACGAAAAGATTAAATTTCTTAAGAACCATTACTAAAGTTTTATTTTAAAATTTCTTAATCATTTTTTTTAATACAAACAGATAAATGGAGCGACATCAGAGGACGAGCGTATAATTACTTTTAAACAAATGCATAAGTACTAATAAAATACATATAATTACGAAGCCATAATCAATGGCGATTTCATATACAGGCACTTTCATATACAATTATTAGTTTCCGTACCGAAGAAGAACCGCTTCAGTATAGTATCGTAATTTCTCGATGTAATAATGATTGGGTACCTAAATCTGAAATGTATGAGGAAAAAGCTTGCGAAAATTAACGTAAGAAATCTACGTAATCATAAAATACACATATACGTAGGCATAAAAAGTCAAATGATAAATAATTTGAAGACATAATTCTCTGAATGTGTTTCGGCTTTTCTTTTCAGAGATCATCAAATAGGAAAAGCCGGCGCCAACTAGTTAAAAAAATTAATTAAAACATTACATTAATTAAAAATATCTTTAAAGGATCTATTTACAGAAATAAATATAATTTATCGTTTATAATAGTAATAATAATTGTACCAATCGTTGTGTCAGCGAATGGCCTAATAGCCAAGAGCCTCGAACAACACCTAAGGAGGCTCTCGTTGAGTGGCTGGATCAAGGGCTTGATACAGAAAGCAGTACTCCTAGATACGGCGCGTATTGTTAGGAGGTTCCTCTCTCTGGGGCCCTGACCACCGGTGACTTGGACTCTGCTCCCGACACCGGTGGACTACTATTTTTATATTTTTAATGTTTTTTATTTATCTTCTGTTTTTTATAAAAATATTTAAAAATGGGTAAACTTCAAATAAATGGAATAATAATATATAATTTATTTAATAAACATATAGACAATAACATTAAGATCAATAAAGAATACAATAATAAAAGAAATTCAAAAGGTAAGCAGATCATCGATGGAATTTGGACGTCCATAGTCAAATGGGACTCCCATACTCGCTCTTAAACTATTACCTAACTACTCAATGGCTTTTTTTTATGGGATAACTCGGCAAACGAGCAGGCGAGCTACCTGATGGTAAGTAGTCATCGCCGCCCATAGACATCTGCAAAACCAAAGGAGTTGCAGATGTGTTGCCGAGTCTATTTAGGGAAAGGGAGGGGAAGGAGAAAAGGAGAAGAAAGGGGATTGGGGGAGGAATTGGGCCTCCGGCCCTCTCGCTCACCGAACGAGGCGCAGTAACGAAACGCTACTACTGGGACGTCGGTCTTCTGCGAGAGTGTGGTACTTCCCCGGTCAAGCCGGCCCATTCATGCTGCGAACAGCTTGGCCCTACCACAAAAAAATGGCTTTATCGTTTGTGTACTCAATAACCTCCTTTTGCCCTCAGGCTACGCACAGGATGGAGTGCGGCCCGAAGTGAGCCCCCTCTGACAGCCAGCGAGAGAGAAGCCATTGCTGCCGTCGTAAAGAGAGCAGAGAAGATAGATGAAGTCGAGGCAAAGAGAGTTGGGAGACTGGTGGCTCGGCTTGAAGGTAAGATTGAAACAATGAGAATTATAATGGAAAATTGAAGACTTATATGGTTTTCCCATGGATGCCATTGTCAGAACTGGAACAGATTAAAATAGGACGATACGGGAAGCACCAGCTTTCAAATAAAAAAAGAATCATCAAAATCGGTTCACCCAGTCGTAAGTTCTGAGGTAACAAACATATTATTCGAAAATAGCCACATAGGGTAGTTACGCGGTAAAAACCATCATCAATTTATGAAGATCACATTCCTCATTCTTAAACAGGGATATAAGCTTTATTGTAGCATATTAATAAAAAAACTCCTCAACAATTCTGAGTATTCACACGAGTAGGTTTAAATCAAATCAAATCAAATCAAATGTTTTTATTTCAAATAAGCTTTCACAAGCGTTTATGAAACGTTATTGACTCTAGTTGCACGGTTCCAAAAAGTTGATCCCATGGAGAAGAATCCGGCAAGAAACTCCATGGACACTCTTTTAAAAAATATTGTTTTAACATAATTTGCTGGTACATTATGCCGATAACAGGATGTGAGTGCATTTGAGGTTTATGTCATAATTAGCCTGAAGTCGGGACTAAAATTACAAGAAGGTTCTCAGCAAATGAGAACGCAATGTCAAACTAAAACAGATACACTATGTGTAAGAATACACATCATCAAAAATATGAACTAGGATAACTATAAACTACTTAGACATAAATGGCTACGATGTACTCACATTTACAGTTCCTGTTTATATAAAGTGGTAAACAATATACAAGATAATTGAGAGTGAATAAAGTAACCTCAGGTTGCCAGGGAGACCACAAGTGCACCCGTATTTTAACACCACACATTTTTATCATCAACGTAGTCCTTGATTTTGTAATATGCTTTCTCTTAAAATGAATGAATTTCGTTTAAAATGAATGATGCTTTTTCGCATTGAAGTCATTCCTTAGAGAACTAAAGTAACCGACATAGCTCATAGGTTTAGCGCACTGAAGTGGAAATGGCCTGGTGTCGTCTATCGGAGAACCGAAAACCATTGAAGCAAACGTGTTCTCGATTGGAAACCGCATTTATTTAGGCAAAAGTGGTGTAGAAAGCCCGCTGGCCATGTGAATGACGATTTAAGGATGGCGGCTGGTAGCAACTCGGTGAAAAGAGCTGAAGATGAGGCTCTGTGGCGTTCACTTAATGAGGCCTATATCCAGCAGTGGACCACTACGGGCTGATGATAGCTTTAAAATGCATTAGGGTTTTACCTAAGTTAAAGTCGCCATATTGCAAGCCACTTTCAATTGACGGAATGCACATTCCTATCATATTTATAAGTTATTGCAGATCACTTAGTGGAAGATATTTCAAATAGACTCGCGCCAGATCATTAAGGGTATATATAGATTGTTATATAATTAATCATTCCGGCGTTTACGTAATTCATTTTATTCATTAATCCCTTGACTCGGCAGAAAAGTGACTGGAGAGGATTGTAAAATGAATTATTTATGTGATTAATTATATCTGATAGCTCTGATCCAGTTGCTAGTGATGATCTAAATCTGATTGATATTGATATATTGATATTTTTAAACTCCCGACGTTTCGGGACTGTAAAAATATCAATATAACTCGATAAAATCCGTAAAAAGTAGTTTTATTTCAATGTCTAATATTCGCGTAAGTGTTAGAAACCAGTAATTGAGTCATGTTTGGTTTTTTTTTATTATTATCGAAGTAATGTTTACTAATTCTATGGCGGATCATACATACATTTATAACAAAGAGCGGTGGTAGGCTAGTGCTAATGGAAGTGACTTACGAATTGTAGGTCGTAGATTCGAAACCAAACAGGCTCTTTACTTTGTTCAAGTTATTTCTTCACCACTGCTCCAAAAACGGTGAATAAAAACAGCGCGAGGAAACTGGAATGTTCTAGAATAAAAAAATCGAAGACATGTGACATCTATCAAACCACACTGATTATGATTATGCTATTCCTACGCCATTTTTTTTCTAAACCTACCTAATACTTGTACAGGCATGCGTCGTTCAGCCCAGGGTCCGGCACAGCGGACGTGCCTGCTCTGCGGCGAGGCAGCTCGACTCCTCGCGCCGCTTAGGACCTGTTCCATCTGCAGGCATACAGCCTGTTCCAAGTGCGTCATCGAGAATCTGCCGCATAGGTAAGATGTGTACATATCACTACATAGTATAAAACAAAGTCGCTTTACGCTGTCTGTCTGTCCCTATGTATGCTCAGATCTTTGAAAATACGCAACGGACTTTGATGCGGTTTTTTTTAATAGGTTTTGTAGCCTTTGTAAACTGCCTAATTACTCCAGTGGTCCGAAGCGCAACTTTGACGCAGAGATCTTGCGGTCGAAAAAAGTGTTATTGAGTTTTCCCTCTTCATCATAAGTTTTGATAAAATTATTTTGCAATTATAGACACTATTTTTTAACAGACTAATTATACAGATTAAACGAACTTTTAAAACTTTATCATTGGGTGTAATGGAGCACTCTGCAAATTAATAAAAAAACAAGGGAATATTTTTGGAGAGAAGAGATCTGTTGCAAGCTTTTAATTAATTACATTTAATAGAAAGTGCAATCGAGGTGCGCCCGCAATAGTATAATAATTTATTTCAAGTAAACGCGAGCATGAATACGCTGATAATGATAACCATAGCCATCGTCATAGTCGAGGTGATAATGAATCCCAAAGCCTATAGACTATAAATAAGACTATAGAGGTCCGACAAAAGAAAGCAATTTAAGTTTTTAGTCAACAGCTCGTATTGACTAAAAACTGCAATTGTCTTCTCTTCCCGTACCCCAAAAAAGGCAATCTTCCGGCAATGCAATTTTATCAATTTTTAAGCTTTAACCCAACTATTGCCTCGTAAGACACTAGTCATAAAACAATTGATAATTTCACAACACAACATGATTGAGAACAGGCAATGTTTGCATGAAATGATTCCGAGGTTGGATTTCGAATTAATTCCCTATTGAAGCACGGATATTGAATTTCATACAGTATTATTTTATTCTTTTTAAGAGCTTTTGTTTGCGAGAGCTGCAGCGAAAATGTAAAGTTTGTAAACCTAGTGACAATATGAAGCTATACAAAATAGTATTTCTGTTATCCGTTTGTATAACGTAAAATATAACTTTCAATTAATCTATAGCAGCATATAATCTATACCAAGCAGTGATGTTATGACATTTGGACTGCCGGTGCCAAGCCAAACGACTCAAGTCTAAATCCAAGGTGCCTCTGACTTGCCGAAGTCATGTGCGTATAAATAGTTAATGATCACGCGCTCAAACGCTGAAGGAAATCGTGAGGAAACCTGCCTAAGAGACTTTACCGATGCGAAAAGCAAAAAAAAAAACAGGATTTGTGAAAAGACAGAGCTAAATTTGAGCTCGGGATCCACTACTTGTCAGACTAATAATATCTAAAAAGATATTTATAGATTAATAGATGTTTACAAATCGAAGGAATTTCTCTAAATCTTAGGTACCTACCAAATTTCAAGCTTGATTGTAACCTTTATTAAATAGTAATAAGTGGTTTTACATAAGCTAAGCTGAAAACAAGAGATGTTGAATACCCCAATTCAACACAAAACTATTTCCCAAGCGATCCGCCCCAAACTTGTTAATTTCCTTAAAGAAAATCAAGCGAACAAAAGCCCTCTTTACTTACAAAGTTTGTAACCGCGCTGAATTGGAACTTAGTGACCAACTTATAAGCAGCTTGTGTTCTTGTTAACAATGGTAGGACTCTCCGTTCTCTGTAAACGGTTTGATGGAAACCCTCTTTACTTTAGCCTTGTTTGGATTCATAAAATAGTAAGCCTTGGATGGGAAAAGCTGGCTCTTCTTGGAACACAATCTTTAGAAAGAGGGAGCCGACGTTATTACGTTCTATGATGTATACCTAATAATTATTATAGTATAGAAGTATAGATTATTTATTTAAAGCCTGTTGTGTTCCAATGCAGGGCAAAGGCCTCCTCACTCTTCCACTTTTCCGATCCGTTGCTTTTAAGTTCAAAAGGCAATATATAAACCAATCTTTGGGGGCAGATCTCCTTTATATTCCAGGGAGGCGTATATGTGTAACCTCTGCGCGGAAACCAGGGAGATGTGGAAGAAGTCAGGCGCCTGGTTCTACAAGTCACTACCGAAATACATCCTTCCGGACCGAAGGACCACGGGGAGGTACTTGGACTCGGAGCTTGCGAGGTCACTCCAGGTACTTTAAACCAAAGTAAAACTAGTTTAAAGCACAAATTCAGTATTCAGTCAAATTTAGTAGTAGCACAAGTATGTCTTACGGGGAAGAACGAGCAGGAAAATCTATGGACTCTAGTCTGTGAATTTTATAGGCTAGTGCGGCGTTACCCAACGTCACTCATTCTGTTAGGAAACTCTTAAAATGCTGATGTCCTACCTATTATGCAAGCTGTGTAAAATTATTCTCATCCAATAATCATCATAAAGGAATTATATTGTAAGTAAATTGTCGTCTGTATCAATGAGCTCGCAATCCGATTTAATGAAAATGTACAATTTAATCCCGGCGAGGATTATGCCTACTAGCCGTGTAATCTGGTCTAAAGGCTTCTGTTTTATACGTCGTCAGTAGCAATTTTATGTAATTGGCTATCACAGTAATAAGGGGTTGAAGAGATATTTAATTAAGTACCTACAGTAGAACAAAATTGATACCTTCGCTGCGGTAAATTTCTTAGTTCACTAACTAACTAGTTACTAAAATTTACTTACTTTCTTCGTTGTTCTCATCTGTGGATGCACCCACACCTTTTAGAAAAAGTAGACAAAATTATACAGCATTTCCTTTCTTCTATTTTAAATGTGGTTCTGGATGACCGAGCCTGGTTACAAGCCACGCTTCCCATTCGTTTGGGTGGCCTCGGCATCTGCAAAATTGCAAGTATCAGTTTACCGGCGTTCATATCCTCAGTCCACGGTACTGAAAAGTTAGTCAGAGATATCCTAGGACCTTCTCTGGCTGATATTGAGGTACCATTTTTGTCTGATGCTATGAACGTCTGGAAAATGACTAATACCGATTTACCGCTAATCCCATCTTCCCAGAGACTATGGGACGCGCCGCTTTGCAGTTTGACGCGGAAAGAACTTGTGCTCGTCTAGTGGCTGTGTGTGAATGGGAATCAGGTCTCTGGCTTCGGGCACTTCCTTCATCCAACATAGGGACCATGTTGGATAACACAACTTTTCAGCTCGCTACTTGTCTTCGTCTTGGCGCTCCTTGTGTTGCCCCGCATAGCTGTCGTTGCGGCGAGGCTGCATGATATCCGAGGCTGTCGCTCGGATATCATGGCCTGTCATGTTACAGGAGTGCAGGCCGCATTGCACGACATGCCAGCATTAACGACATCCTCCGTCGTGCTCTTGCCACCGCCGGCGTACCAGCTGTTTTAGAACCTAATGGCTTGCTACGTGACGATGGGAAGAGGCCAGATGGTATGTCGCTTTTGCCTTGGAAAATGGGTAGGTCTTTGGTGAGGGATGCAACTTGTGTCGACACCCTTGCTCCATCCCATCTTCTCAGCTCAGCTGGCTGTGCTGGCGCTGCTGCTGCTGTCGCGGAGACTCCTAAACGGCGCAAATATAGCAACCTGTCGGGCAGCTATATATTTGAGCCGTTTGGGGTCGAAACGATTGGGTCGTGGGGTCCGAGTGCTCGTCTCTTCTACAAAGAAATATCTCGGAGACTGGTCGACGGCTCGCATGATCAGAGGGCTGGCTTATTCCTAGGGGAGCGTATAAGCATTGCTATTCAACGTGGCAATCCTGCCAGCCTTCTGGGTACGATGCCAGACGACAGCGATGCCGAGGAATACTTTGACGCCTAATCGCGTTTTTTTTTTGTTCTTTGTCGGTTTTTTATTTTATTTTTCACTAGTTACTTATCACAAACCTGAAAAGTTATTTCACCCGAAATGTATCGCAGTACCTATACTAATATAGGCTCGCCCCTTTTTACACGGCAACTAAACATACGTGCGAACGTTGGGTATACTGTACAGCAGTGGCGTGCACAGAGATTTGAGACAGGGTATGCAATAAAAAACTGACCAGTTTCAGCTTTTTGTAGGTATCTTCCCCACCTACCTGTCTCTTACCGCAAACATTCTTACTATCGCGATAAGAAAACTAAATACAATGGAAACAATACAATTTGTTTGTGTGTACACAACCAGTTAACCAGTAATGATTATCAATGACGAGTAATATTACCCTTTCTTTGAGTTAAATCCAAACTGAGTACCTACTGACCTTAACTTTGAAATCAATTTAGCTTTTTCCTCAGAAAAATAATGTCGAAAACGCGCCAGATTTTAATGTATTTAAACACACTTCACCTACACAGGTCTCACAGGTATATTTTACAATTTTTACGAGTTTAATATTACTTTTTTACAATAATAAACTTACTAAAATTTACTCGACAAACAATCACTTGCGCCAAGAAAAACAATATGGCGAAAAAATTTGGAATGAATAAAAATATAGTCGATCAATTGGTCAATCCGACTAAAAACGTTGACCCTCTGCAATAAACAATATGCGCTGCTTTTGCGGGTTCTTAATTTGGGCGGAAAGCAAATAAGCAGTGCTTCTAAATCTGTCACACACGCTCATATTTACACGCACACAGTCACACTTTTGCCGTGTACTAACACGACATGCGTCCAAATGCATTGTATGAAGAATAAGCAGCGAGGTGCACTGCTTATCTCAGCAGAGCGCGCCACCAGCGCGGAGCTTAATGACGCGGCGCGCGCAAGTTATCGACGCTTCAACGAATTAGTTCTAAAAAAAAGTAATAGATGGCGCGCAAGCTAAATTACCATTTTTTAATTACATTTATTTATCATTAGAGGGGAATAAATTTAGTATTAATTAAATACATTTAGGGACTACAGGGTATGCAGAGCTTATTTGCTTGTATGGAGTGCACGCCACTGCTGTACAGTAAGTTATACGTACACATCTGCCTAACCTTTTGGGGAATACAGGCGTAATGGTATGTTAATGTACCTGCTGAAGTTTCGATTCTTTGGCACCAGCTTATTCTTTACCTAAGTGTGGTAATATGGAAGATATGAATTAGAACCAGAAGATTATCAAGAGTATGAGCTATACATAGATACACCCATTGTTTAAATTGGACAGGTAATGTCACGTATCTATCTACTATCATTTGCATAAATGTGGTAGCGAAATGTGCTCCAATTCGATCTCTGTTCGAGCTTTCTGCCTTTGTTCCCCAAACACATACCTATCGTAGAAATGTAGGTGTGCCTTTAGTATCTTTTGAACAGTCTCCAAATCATACTCTACCATGCCGATATACCCCGAAAAGTTAATTATAAGTCTAATTTCAACGTAAGAGGATCGTTGCATCGCAAACGGTGTTAATTTACATACATAATTACGTAACGTCCACGGTATCGATCGCGGATATGTATGTTGCCTTATGTTAACAAAGGAAAATATAATATATACGTTTATAGCTGTACCAGGTCACGTGGTCAAGAATTCATGACGTGAGCCATGCATAATCGTGGAGCAATAAAAGTTCAATGCAAACGGAAACATATATATAATTTGTTAAAATAATTTCAAAAAACGAAATGTACCTAGCAGCTCGTAGTCTGGATTTGTGCTCGGTTAGTGGCAATAGGCTCGTCCCCTATTACATGGGACCTAAACATACCGGCAAAATGTGGGTGTACATTCGTACACCTCTGCCTAACCCTTCGGGAAATACAGGCATGATGGTATGTTATGTTAAAAAATGAAAATGAGTATTTCGTATCTTTACAACCTATGTATTGTATAGATTGATCATTAAATAAGCCCTATATTGAACTAACTGTTTTCCACACTTTCATTGACATCTCAAGGTCATCATCAAAATTGAATTATTAAATTACTACACCAATCGTACCATCACGTCACGTTCGACAAAAGTCAGCCACCAACATACTTACCAATTCAATCTCGCAGGATACAGGCAACAGCAGCAACGAGGGTAAGACAGACTCAGAACCAGGGTCTCCTCTGAGCTTGCACGCGCCCTCATTCTCCAGACAGGGCAGCAACACGGACAGTAGGAAGTCCATCACCTCACCTCACGTAAGTACACTGTTAAAAAAACAAATTGGTTATCCAAGTCCTTTAAAAAAAAAACTTTTATCTTTTTTATTATGTAAAAAGCTTATCTCTTGTCAGTGGACCAATCGCCACTGCTCGCTATCTTTTGCTTTAATTTTAAGCGAGGAATGGGACGACCAATCTTTGTACAAAAACTGACAGAAAAAGTCGAAAGATTCATATAAAAACAACGCCACTGTAGCATAAACTATTCGTATAAAGGGGCAATTATGTTTTCAATGACTGAATGAACTGAATGACTTATGTTTGTACGCATGTAACACTAGATATAAGAGTACGTTTGTTGTTTTTAAATAAATAAATACATAAATGACACAGCAAGATACCATGTTGTTATGGTCCTTCGGTACGGGAAAGGATTTAACTAAATCTAAGTACCCATCTGCTTGAAAAATGTACAAAACATTTCCCATAATCTCACATAAAGGACCACTTATAAATAAAAACTACAGAATACACGCGACAGTATAAAATGGATGCTGAAATTGTGAAATGTGTGGAAAGCATTTTCTCTGACGGACATATTTAAAAAATATTTGAGTTGGAAAATGTTGGAACATTTTCATTTAAAATGCCTCTGGCGAAATATGTAATTAATAAACAAACAAAACTCCTGTCATACGAGTAATGGTGTCATTAAATAATAACTTAAAAAATATCATCGTCCCCTATATCAGTCCACTGCTGGACGTAGGCCTCCTCTTATTTGCGCCATTTCATCCCGTCCTCGGTTTACCATCCAATTTCCATAAAAAATATATTTGCAGTAACTTTAACAAGAGTAAAAAGGTATATGGGATTTCGATGTCAACGAGACACCTGCTGAGAAATGATATAGTATAATGTGAATAAATATTAATTTGATGCATTTATAGTAGTCTTTTTGTAGTTATGTATAATGCATGTATTTTTAATAGTTCTAGTTTTTGTTTTGTATGTTTTTTCAATAAGTACTCACATAATAAATGCGAAGTGGAAGCGGCAGTAGTTGCAGTTGCGATCATGAGGATGCCGGTTCGAAACTCACCCATTGCACTACCGACGTGAACCTACTCGCAATACAAACATTTAGCTTAGTACGAGGGGTTAACAGGAATACTAGTAACCTTTTTAAAAAAAGACAAATTAAAAAAAAATCCAATCAGAATCTAAATTTGCGAATTCCTCACAACTTTATGCGGTGATAACTCTATTGCTAAGTATGTGTCAAAACTTTTTGTTGTAATGGATGGATAGATGGATTACATATTCCCCGAATGGTTAGGCAGAGGTGTTCTCGTACCTTACCCGCAATTTGGCGGCATGTTTTCAGTCCTATTAATGTAATAATGGGGCGAGCAATTTGCCATTAAACGGGAACAGAATGCAAACTCTGAAAGTCTCAACTGCTGAGAATATCGTTATAGGAAAACCTTTGCTAAAAGGGTTTTTTTTTTATTTTTCTGGATATTGACCCCTCACGTTCAGTAGCCTCTCTGCGGAAACCACACCTCTGAGGCACTGTTAACCCATTATAAGGGCAAAATACCCAATCGGATACCGCAGAGTATGTTTCCCTACGGCCCAGAAAGGGTCTTATGTACCCTAGCTTAAAGGCTTAGTAACGTTATAGGAAATATAGTTATTAAATGTCGTTGAGACACAATTCTAAGGTTTGGCTCTTGTGTTTTAGTTTGTGCCCGGTTAATTGCAACAGGCTCGGCCACTATTACATGCACACTTAAAACTCAGTACTGGCTACCTATTCAAGCAATAGATATAGATAATTACAATAACCCTATAACTAAAAAAAAAAGATTCTTAGGAGACATCAATTCATCGATTATAGAGGGTAAGAGTGCGATAGAGGGAACTTATATTGAATTCCACTCAAAAAGTTCTTAGTAGGATAGCTGTTATCATTTTGTTTTGCGTAGACTCCTCTACGCCGTATCCTAGTATCGTAGACATTCGTAGCTGCTACGCAGTTACTACGGCGTAGCAACGTAAAGTGATGTTTGAGCGGTCTAATCTTGGTATCCAAGTTGATTCTTTGACATTCTAATTATGTCTTAATTTACATAGGCATACAAATGATTTGTAAAAACGTCAAAGGCCGGCCACTGTGTGGAATAGACCAAAGCACAATGTAGCGAAAAAATCAAAATAAATATACCAGAAGATGCTTTAGAATGCGGGTTCACCAACCTCCGTTGTTCCAAACTGGTACCATATTTAAACGTATTCATTTATAATGAGACTCAAATACGTCTAAGAAACATGAATACAGAAATAACCTTCATTACTAAAACTGTTCGCCTTTGATATTTACATAGCTTTAATAAAATCTCTACTCATATTTTAGGTAGGGACAAAGAGAAGCCTTGGGCTACGAAGGGTAAGTAATAATGTTTCATGTGAGGCATTTGACATACAGAGGGCTTATGGCTGGAAGGTTTATAGAGGCTGGTTAAATTATATTTATTCACAAGTAAATCTTTTAACCCGTAAATCATACAAATTACAAAATAGAAAACCTACTGATCAAGGGCGCCGGAGCTCTTTTGTTATGAATAAAAGACACTTTTATTAATAATATTAAAATCTGTAGAATGATTGTTTCATTTATTTTGTTAGCAACATAATCACGTTTAGAAATCGAACCCTATCGATTTCTACCAAATATTTAGAAAAACAATAGTCTCAGTTACTACACTACATTTAATAAAAGCCTATTACGTTAAGTGTTTCTAAGTGTGCTGCAGTAAAACCCAATAGTGTTTTCTCATTATATTGGCCTTGGCAATAGCCTTTTAGTGGACGTTGAATCAATGTTCCAGCAAATAAACTATAAGTAAGTACATTTCTTATAAGAAAGGGCTCGTATCTAAAGACCAAATGAATTGATTATGATGAAGATAAACCAATATTGAACAAATGCGGTGAATTTGTAAATAAGCAAAGTTTCGGGCTAATGTGCGACATACTAAAACACTAGAAGAAATAACATTTTCTTTTAGTTAACGCAAGCCTAAGGCTACAAAGTTAGTCACACATTTGAGCTACCAGCAAATCCTAGAAACTAAAATAAAGGTACGTACAATTAAGTTCGATTAACTTATAGTGTTTATCTCGACTAATTAGATTTCGGACTGAAGGACCAGCTTCTAGCTCCGTCTATTACGGTCACGGCTATTCTATTTAAAGCTTAAGCTTATATTTAAAGATTTCCTTTTTACTTATGTATTTTTCAAAGAAAACATGACTTACGGTTTCCCAGGAACATGTTAAACACAGGCCACTATTCGCGCCCCACAATTTTATTTATCTTCAAACGGAAGAAAGAAATCGTAAACTGCGCAAGTCGCTTATCATTCCGCATTGTAGTTATACGTAGCTGAGGAAATAGCATGTCGTTTAGACTGTGTCGACTGTCGTCATATAATTTCATATAGATACTTTAATATTGAATGGGCGCGAAATTCAATAATTTTACGTTCACAACTGAATACCTACTGAACTGAATGAAGATTGATTTGATTTAATTGATTGAATTGAAATTGATTGAAGATGACAATTTTGACAGAATCTTCAATTTAGGGTAATTCAGGGTGATATGGCCGGTCGTTTAAGATGGCCAGTCGAAAAAAATTTGGGATTTTCTAATAGATGGTGCTGTTTATCGGCAGTAAGTTGTAGACTCTTGTCAGTGATCGCACGTACTGCAGTTAGTTGCGCAGAAAAATAATGAAAAGCTAGGTATTTTATCGGCTAAATGTTATGACTACTTAAAAATTGTTTAATGCCTGGTATTCATAACGTTGTGAATGCGAATTTATAATCGCTTTCGTGATAATTTTAGTTTTTACTTATGAATTAATGTTTTGTTGAGATTATAACCTCAAAATCGTCATATTTATTATACAGCGTCTGTATTTTTATTTATATGGCCTTCTTATCCGCAGGGTCACGCTGATATGGCCATATTTTATCAGGCTTTTATGGCCATATATGTTCGTAGCTACTAGCCAATATTATTTGTTATTTTCAAATGCGAAAACACGTGCGAACATCTAATCTTGGTTACTGAACACAAGAACAGTTATCAAATGCATCTGATGCTATAAACAGGAGGGTATGTCGGTTTGCAAGGCTGCAATAAGATTGAGAATTAATTACGAGAAAAACTAGAGCGACGTTTGAAGACAATCCTAAACGTTCAGTCCTGGGCGCCCAATAATTTCTTTTCAGCAGTCTTTTTGTCTATACCACATTTAAGGTACATGGCAGGTGAAATTACGACAGTCATCCTAAATCCTATTTACGATTGAGTATTGAAAGTTTTGCCTAAAAATCGTTATCGTAAAAGATTTTAGTGTAAAATAGAGAATTCGGTCTTTACACCAAAATCTTCTACGATTATTTTTAAGCAAATGTTTTAGCACTCAATTGTGAATAATTTATGGTCGATATTCCAATTTCTACTGCTATGTACCTAAAATGTGTTATAGACGAACAATTTACGAAAAACAAAGAAAGGCGAATTTGGCGCCCAAAGCTGAATGATTAGCCCTACGGGACACTTGAGTCCAGGGTTTTGAAAATAGTTCGAAACGTGTGAAAAAAGCAAAGAAAAGTGAGAAGACAAGAAAAATTAGAAGAAAACGAAAAGGCAAAGGGGAAAAGGACGAAGAAATAATATGGCCATCTTGTACGTCTAACTATGGCCATATATGATATGATAGGATATGTCGGATAAGATGGCCACTCACTAGGTTTTGTTTAAATGTTTATTATTATTATTCTAAAGAATTAATCGTAACCAAAGTCAGTATAATGAAAGTTGATTAATCAAAGTTTAATTAGAAAATGCATATTTTCATGTATTTTTGTTAACACTATATTTTATTCTACCGACAAATAAATACGGCCATATCCCCCTGAATTACCCTACACTACTATCTGCTATGATTACGAATTTAGCCCAAAGGGTCACGATCCGGAAACAAAATAATATACCTAAAACACTGCTGTACCTAGTGAGAAAGTAGTATCAATATAATAAAACCCAAGTAAGTTCCCAGTAGTAGTACTCATCCTCGGTAGTCGACTTGCACCATTACTTTAAAACTCCTTGATTTAAGTTTAAGTAGAAACTATAAAGTTCCTCGTCCCGACACGTCTTTAAACTTCAACGTATTAACTCTAAGTACATTGTAAAGGTATTAGGACTATATACTTAGTTATATTACACTATTTAGGACTGTTTCGAGCGAGGACTGTTCAGGCTAGAGAGACAGATCGGTAGGGATAATTTATTGCATAGAGAGAAAAACATGGACGCAACAAACGCGCGGGTTCGTGGCAGAAAGAAATGTTGGCATCTCTCATTAGAAAACAATAAATCTTAAAACTAATATGTTGGTTTTACCAACAGGACTTCGCTTCGTTTCCTATTGGTTTTTAAGAAGTGTGTCACGTTGGTCTACTGGGAGATGTAAAAAAAACAAGCATCTATGTCCATGCATTCAAAAAAAATACAGCAATTTTGAGACATTTCCTGTTAACCTAGAATCAAAAAAAAGAATTTTCTAGAATGTTCACTTTATTTGGAGGCATCACTCTCATCAGTAGTCGGCCCCCATTATATCAAGGTGTCAAGGAAGCCATAAACATCTGAATGAAGGTTTAATTAATTCAAATCGTCGTTTACCGCCCGCTCGGAGGACAGAAATAGATTCAAATGTAGGTTCAAGGGGAATCCTTCTTTGTACACAGTTCATGGCCGGAAACAATACAATAGTTTTGTAATCATTACCGAATTTAACTGGAAATTAATTTATGTTTAAGGTTTGTTTGGAGAGATCCCCTATAGCTACAAGTAGGACTGGACTTTATTCCTAAGCGCTTAGTATTTAATCTTTAAAATATTATACGAGTATTTGTTATTTCGTTGTGAACTAGGCGCTAATTTTATATATAAAAAGGGAAAATAGACTGCCTCGTTGGTCTAGTGGTCCCAATCGCGACTGCTACGCTAGAGGTCTTGGGTTCGATCCCCGTGTCGAGCAAAGTGTTATTTGGTTTTTCTATGAAATCAGTAGCAGCTCGGAGTCTGGATTTGTGCCCGGTGAATGGCAATAGGCTCGCCCCCTATTACATGGGACCCAAACATACCGGCGAACTGTGGGTGTACATTAAGTACACCTCTGCCTAACCCTTCGGGGAATACAGGCGTGATGGTATGTTATGTTAAAAAGGGAAAATAACCGGTGCGTGCGCGTGGTTCTGTAACGGCGAGTGAAGTCCGCTATTGAATGATTGAGTCGGTCCCAATCTACTGGTCGGCACGGCTCGATGTGACGTCAAGAACCCAGGCCAACCACTAGTATTTTTAATTGGTCTGGAGTACTGAAAAGCTAGTTACTAGAAAATATTTCAGTATCGATCAAAAGACCACTGTTACCAGGAGATGTTAAGGACCTGTAGTTATGTTACTATATACTTAACATGAGCATACCGGCGAACAATGGGTGTACTACAGTACATCTCTGCCTAACCCTTCGGGGAGTACAGGCATGATGGTATGTTGTGTAACTTATAGGAAATGCTCTCTCATTCCGTCGTTACAAATCACAATCCTGTCGGTGTTCCCTAGGGTAGGGCGGAGACACACTGACCTATATTCCCGTGCAGCCTTAACCCTTAAGCGAAGATAATCTATGTAATTAGAACACATAACTGGAGCATATATTACGACGTCATACATATAAGACAAAAAAAAATACCGGCAAAAAAAAATTGCTTAAATATTTTTTAAAACAATAATTTTCACAAATTTTACGACTTGTGTTTTACTTTGTACAAACATACACTCAAGCTTTTTTCCCGTAGGGATAGGCAGAAACTATAGACCGTCACTTGCTCCGACTCTTGCATAGGTACGACTTTCGCTTCTTTCGAATTTATGAATCTTTTCATACACGTGCGCCGCCGATACCTTTGTACAGAACCATTAATTCTCCTTTTCGAAATGAGGCAAATCGTATTGGATCCTATTGAAACATCGAACTTCCCTTTCTTTGCCCATATAGTCACGGACATGGGATTCGCTACTTCGTCACGGCTTATTCCCGCCAGCTCCACGATTTTGTTCCCAAACGCTCCAAAACTAAAATTAAATATTTTTTTTATTTTGTAAAATCCTTCTTAAGGGCTCCAAAAGCTTATGCAAATTTATTTCTTTAAAACTTTTTATTTCCATACATTTGTTCTCAGCAGCTCCAAATTATAGTACCTAGTACTTACTAGTGTGTTCCCGACAGCTCCAAAACAAATTGTACGGTTAGCAGAATTACAACATGATTGGTATTTCTTTAATAGGTAACGTTAAATGTATAGAAAGTAGACCACCGTCACAGAATGTGATCCAGGTTTCGCATGTAGGTAACGAAAACGAAAACGACTTATTTTAACAGCTTTCAATAAAATATGTGAACCCCTTCAAGGGATGAGCCACTGTCATGACACTTATTAAATATTTTTAGTCGTTTCTGATGAAGTTTTAATAATTAAACAAAAAAAGATCTATCATTCAAATAAAACTTCGTTAATCCACCACAAAAAAGGTAATCGCATAAGGACTTCAGTTTTCATTGTACCTTGACGTAGCGTAACAGCGTAAAGCCAATTGTTTTACCTTCCAATAAAAACTCCTTTCTAATGAAAATACGCGTTCCAAATTTGAAAGTATTACAAATCTTTTTTCTTGGAACAAAGGTAATTAAGGACTATGACGGTATAAAAACAAAAAAGTTTAACATTGTTTACCGTTCAAGTACAGTCGCAAGCACATCGGGGTATACAAAACTGACAAATTTCTCCAAATGATTATAAACCTTAAAGTATTAGAGATTAAGTTCAAAATTGACTGAGAAAAATTGACATTTTGTGGTAACTTGATGTGATGGCGATTACACAATAAAATTCTTTGAGGATAAATAATATTATAAACAAAAGTATTTTTTGTCGTACAAGTTCCATCACGAGATATTTTGCCGCAGTTTTTCTTTCAGGTTTCCGCTTCCCTGATTTCGAGGGTATTACAGGACATCTTTCCGCTCTATTTCCTTAATGGTTAGAAGCGAGTAAAAAATCTGTTACAATTTTTTTAAAGTGAACTTTGTACAAAAAATCTGCCACCATGGTCTATTTACTGTCTTAATTAAAACATCATCAATAGAATTTAAGTATAATAAATTGATTTATAAATTACTGACTGCCTCATTAGTCTAGTGGTCCTAAGCGCGACTGCTACGCTAGAGGTCCTGGGTTCGATCCCCAAGTCCAGCAACGTGTTATTGGGTTTTTCTATGAAATTCCCAGGAGCAGCTCGGAGTCTGGATTTCCGCCCGGTTAATGGCAATAGGCTCGCCCCCTATTACCATAACCTAAACATTCCTAAGCGTGGGTGTACATTCAGTACGACTCTATATAACACAGGTAGGATAACACCAAAACCTCTTGTAAATGATTGCCATATTACATCAAGATAATGTATCTAACAAGGTATAATATTGCCAGTAACTTCACCCCCTGGAGCTCCCCTGGCCTGAATCTGACGTTGTCTATTTATAAACAACTCATATTATGTCCGTGCTCGCCTTAACTTTTATTTTTCCGTATCATATTATAACACATAAGTATATCTACCTATACTAATATTATAAAGCTGAAGAGTTTGTTTGTTTGTTTACTTGAACGCGCTAATCTCAGGAACTACGGGTCCGATTTGAAAAATTATTTCAGTGTTAGATAGCCCATTTATCGATGAAGGCATAAATGAAAAATGTTGCATAAACGGGAAAAAATTAAATGCAGAAAAGCCGAGAAACCACGCGGGCGAAGCCGTGGGCGGAAAGTTAGTAATATTATATTATATTAACATAATAGGCAATAGCATAGAGTACTAATCTACAATAGGCTCGCCGACTATAACATGGGACCTAAACATACCGGCGAAGTGTGGGTGTACATTAGTACACCTCTGCCTAACCCTTCGGGGAATACAGGCTTGATTCCCCGACCATACTAATGTTATTATTTGAACTGCCTCTATTAGATATAGTGGTCGTCAGCGTGATTTCTGGTCCTGGGCTCGATTCCCAGGTAAAACAAAGTGCAATTTGATTTTTCTATGAAATTATCAGTAGCAGCTCGGAGTTTGGATTTCTGCCCGATTAATGGAAATAGACGCTGTCCCTTATGGGACCGAAACATAGTACCAGCAATCTCTGGATTTACATAAGTACACCTCTGCCTCATCCTTCGAGGAATGTAAGCGTGTGTCAATAAGTAAGTGGAAGGTATTATATATTTCGCATTTATAACTTTACTATTTTAAACTTAAAAAAAAAACAGTTTTTTTAAACATTGAAGATACTAAAAAAAAATCGGCTAGAAGCGGAAGATATTTAAAAGGCCCCGAACCCAAAAAAGGGAATTTTAGATATCTTGCCTGTTTGTTAGGGATTGGCGCAAAATCTACTGAACAGAGTATCATTTTGTTTTCACTGTTAAAAACGAACAATGTTATATTAATCAATTACATTGTTCGACCCAGGACCGCATTAACTCGCACAGTTTTTTTTAATGGAAAAAAGAAAAAAAAGAAAGCTTACATAACGCATAACACTAAAATATTAATAAATTAATACAGTTACAGTATTGTCCAATATAACTATTTATAGTTAATTTATATATAGAAATCGCCCACGCCGACTAACTCGAATATTTATTAGTTATTTTGTTTTAATATTATTCATAGTATCTAAATCTGTCGCCCCATCCACGATATAGCACGAAATACTGTTAATATATTCATTCAAATATTTTCATACATAATCAGCTTTTAAACCGCGTTCAGATATACATATATAACCACCGTGGATTGCGGAAATTGCGATTATAAGTAAAATAAATTGGTATGATAAGAGCTTTTAACTGTAATTCCTTCCTGAAAAGTTAAGCTACTCTCTGGAATAAGAATGCTTTCAACGATTCAACTATAATGTTTTCAACAAATCAATACCGGTAGCGTCCTCTATTGAGATTTATTTGAATGCCTTGGTTAAAAAATAACATACCATCACGCCTGTATTCCCCGAAGTAAGTAGAAGTACTACTTTGCTCGACCTGGGGATCGAACCCAAGACCTCTAGCGTAGCAGTCGCGATTGGGACCACAAGACCAACGAGGCAGTGGTTAAAAAATATACAAAATTAATAAGTTACACAATCTGTCTGTATACTAGCGGTAGAACATAATAGCAATACTGTTATATCCAGTCTCACAGCAGCCCTACCATAAATACAAAAACTTCGTAATAGTCCGAAGGTCATTATCCAAAATTCTTTCAAGCGTGAAAATGGTGGAATGAGGGAATGAGTAATTTATCCTCAATGCAATAATATAATGGAGTCAGAGCGTCCACTGTCGCGTCGCTACGTCATGCCTACGTCATATTATCTTAAGAAGTGGTTGGACGAACCTGCCAACTCATTTTGCTACATATCTTGGTTCCTGAATTACAATGACCAATATAAAGAGGGAAGATCTTTTTTGTTCTCTGCTAGTAATGCAAATTATACGTCAAAATTAATGTCACCTATATAGATTTAATGAAATAACGTAACATAGCATCACGCCTGTATTCCCAGAAGGGTTAGGCAAAGGTGTACCCTAATGTTCACCCACAGTTCGCCGGTATGTTTAGGCAATAGGGAGCAAACCTATTGCAATTAACCAGGCTCAAATACAAATTCGTGCTGAAGCTGAGATTTAATTGAAAAACCCAATAAGTAACTCTTTGCTCGACCTGGGAAAGGAACCCCAGATATTTAACCTAGCTAAGGAGCACTAGACTAATCAGGCAGTTAAATATTATAATCATATAGAAGGTATAGGAAACTTGCTGTGCCCTGCAGTTTAACCTATCGTTTCTGATTTCTTAATCCGATCGCTACCAAAGACAAGATCACTCGCTGGGTAAATCCCAAGATAGCCTGAAAATTCCATCATAACCAGTCCCGTCGTTTGGGAATCCATAGGGAACATACATACACACATATAGATTTTTATATATTAGAAAGTAATTTACTTATTAAAATACTGTTATTTATATGAATTCAATATATGAAGGGCGTCGAACTTCCAATTGCATTACCGACGTGAACCCACTCGTAACACAAGCATTTAGCTTAGCACGAGGGGTTAACAAGAATACTAGTAATGTGCGACCCACATTGCTAGTAATCTTTAGAAAAATACCTCAACTTTTTTTTCATGCACTCGTATTATGCGTCACGAACGCATCATGCGTCATTATTACGTCATGTCTTCTCAATTAGCGATTAAACGTCAAACGTGCGTACTTTTTAGGGTTCCGTAGCCAAATGGCAAAAACGGAACCCTTATAGATTCGTCATGTCTGTCTGTCTGTCCGATCGTGTCACAGCCTTTTTTTTTTCGAAACTATAAGAACTATGCTGTTGAAACTTGGCAAGTAGATGTATTCTATGAACCGCATTAAGATTTTCACACAAAAATAGAAAGAAAATATAAATTTTGGGGGTTCCCCATACTTGGAACTGAAACTCATTTTTTTTTATCAAACCCATACGTGGTATCTATGGATAGGTCTTCAAAAATGATATTGAGGTTTCTAATATCATTTTTCTCTAAACTGAATAGTTTGCGCAAGAAACACTTCCAAAGTAGTAAAATGTGTGTCCCCCCCCCTGTAACTTCTAAAATAAGAGAACGATAAAACTAAAAAAAATATATGATGTACATTACCATGTAACTGTGTGTGACTGCCTCGTTGGTCTAGTGGTCCCAATCGCGACTGCTACTCTAGAGGTCTTGGGTTCGATCCCCAGGTCGAGCAAAGTGTTATTGAGTTTTTCTATGAAATTCTCAGTAGCAGCTCGGAGTCTGGATTTGTGCCCGGTGAATGGCAATAGGCTCGCCCCCTATTACATGGGACCCAAACATACCGGCGAACTGTGGGTGTACTTATATTAAGTACACCTCTGCCTAACCCTTCGGGGAATACAGGCGTGATGGTATGATTACCATGTAAACTTCCACCGAAAATTGGTTTGAACGAGATCTAGTAAATATTATTTTTTTAATACGTCATAAACTGAATATTTTGCGCGAGACACTTCCAAAGTGGTAAAACGAGTGTCCCCCCCCCTGTAACTTCTAAAATAAGAGGACGATAAAACTAAAAAAAATATATGATGTACATCACCATGTAAACTTCCACCGAAAATTGGTTTGAACGAGATCTAGTAAATAGTTTTTAGTAAACAAATTGTACGGTTAGCAGAATTACAACATGATTGGTATTTCTTTAATAGGTAACGTTAAATGTATAAAAAGTAGACCACCGCCACAGAATGTGATCCAGGTTTCGCATGTAGGTAACGAAAACGAAAACGACTTATTTTAACAGCTTTCAATAAAATATGTGAACCCCTTCAAGGTATGAGCCACTGTCATGACACTAATTAAATATTTTTAGTCGTTTCTGATGAAGTTTTAATAATTAAACAAAAAAAGATCTATCATTCAAATAAAACTTCGTTAATCCACCACAAAAAAGGTAATCGCCTAAGGACTTCTGAAGTTTTTCATTGTACCTTGACGTAGCGTAACAGCGTAAAGCCAATTGTTTTACCTTCCAATGAAAACTCCTTTCTAATGAAAATACGCGTTCCAAATTTGAAAGTATTACAAATCTTTTTTCTTGGAACAAAGGTAATTAAGGACTATGACGGTATAAAAACAAAAAAGTTTAACATTGTTTACCGTTCAAGTACAGTCGCAAGCACATCGGGGTATACAAAACTGACAAATTTCTCCAAATGATTATAAACCTTAAAGTATTAGAGATTAAGTTCAAAATTGACTGAGAAAAATTGACATTTCGTGGTAACTTGATGTGCTGGCGACCGTACAATAAAATTCTTGAGGATAAAATAATACTATAAACAAAAGTATCTTTTGTCGTACAAGTTCCATCACGAGATATTTTGCCGCAGTTTTTCTTTCAGGTTTTCGCTTCCCTGATTTCGAGGGTATTACAGGACATCTTTCCGCTCTATTTCCTTAATGGTTAGAAGCGAATAAAAAAGCTTTCAATTTTTTTTTAAAGTGAACAAAAAAACAAAAAGTTTGTCCAAAAAATCTACCACCGTGGTCTATTCACTCTCTTAATTAAAACATCATCAATAGAATTTAAGTATAATAAATTGATTTAAAAATTACTGACTGCCTCATTAGTCTAGTGGTCCTAAGCGCGACTGCTACGCTAGAGGTCCTGGGTTCGATCCCCAGGTCGAGCAATGTGTTATTGGGTTTTTCTATGAAATTCCCAGGAGCAGCTCGGAATCTGGATTTCTGCCCGGTTAATGGCAATAGGCTCGCCCCCTATTACCATAACCTAAACATTCCTAAGCGTGGGTGTACATTCAGTACGGCTCTATATAACACAGGTAGGATAACACCAAAACCTCTTGTAAATGATTGCCATATTACATCAAGATAATGTATCTAACAAGGTATAATATTGCCAGTAACTTCACCCCCTGGAGCTCCCCTGGCCTGAATCTGACGTTGTCTATTTATAAACAACTCATATTATGTCCGTGCTCGCCTTAACTTTTATTTTTCCGTATTATATTAACATATATATAATACATACTATATATAATGGCAGAAGAAAGATGAAAGCCGCATAAATGCTGTAGAGATGAGAGCTTTGAGAAGTATGTGTGGTGTTACGCTGAAAGTCAGAGTGAGAAACAGTGTGATAAGGGAGCGTTGTGGAGTGAAAGAGGACAAGGATTGAGAAAGGTATGTTAAGATGGTTTGGTCATGTAGAGAGAATGGATGAACGGAGATTGACGAAACAAGCATATATGGCGAGTGCGGATGGACAAGTTGGAAGGGGACGACCTCGGCGAACGTTCCGCAACCAAATTGCGGATGTTCTTAAAAAAGGCCAGGTTCCGAGCACCCTAAACCGACTAATGAATGTAGATGAAGAGAAAGTAGTGTGCCAGGATCGTGGCAAGTGGAAATCCATAGTCTCTGCCTACCCCCATGAGAAACGGGCGTGACTATATATATGACTATATTAACATAATAAGGCAATAGGCTCGCCGACTATAACATGGAACCAAAACATAAAGGCGAAGTGTGGGTGTACATTAATAGGTACACCTCTGCCTAACCCTTCGGGGAATACAGGCGTGATGGTATGTTATTATTTAACAGCCTCAATTAGTTATAGGGGTCATGAGCGTGATTTCTGCTCCCGGGCTCGATTCCCAGGTAAAAAGAAGTGTAATTGGATTTTTCTATGAAATTATCAGAAGCAGTTCGGAGTTTGCTCGGATTTGTGCCCGATAGACGCTGTCCCGGGACCTAAATATAGTACCAGCAATCTCTGGATTTACATAAGTACACCTCTGCCTCATCCTTCGAGGAATGTAAGCGTGTGTCAATAAGTAAGTGGAAGGTATTATATATTTCGCATTTATAACTTTACTATTTTAAACTTAAAAAAAAAACAGTTTTTTTAAACATTGAAGATACTAAAAAAAATCGGCTAGAAGCGGAAGATATTTAAAAGGCCCCGAACCCAAAAAAGGGAATTTTAGATATCTTGCCTGTTTGTTAGGGATTAGCGCAAAATCTACTGAACAGAGCATCATTTTGTTTTCACTGTTAAAAACGAACAATGTTATATTAATCAATTACATTGTTCGACCCAGGACCGCATTAACTCGCACAGTTTTTTTTAATGGAAAAAATAAAAAAAAAAGCTTACATAACGCATAACACTAAAATATTAATAAATTAATACAGTTACAGTATTGTCCAATATAATTATTTATAGTTAATTTATATATAGAAATCGCCCACGCCGACTAACTCGAATATTTATTAGTTATTTTGTTTTAATATTATTCATAGTATCTAAATCTGTCGCCCCATCCACGATATAGCACGAAATACTGTTAATATATTCATTCAAATATTTTCATACATAATCAGCTTTTAAACCGCGTTCAGATATACATATATAACCACCGTGGATTGCGGAAATTGCGATTATAAGTAAAATAAATTGGTATGATAAGAGCTTCCTTCCTGAAAAGTTAAGCTACTCTCTGGAATAAGAATGCTTTCAACGATTCAACTATAATGTTTTCAACAAATCAATACCGGTAGCGTCCTCTATTGAGATTTATTTGAATGCCTTGGTTAAAAAATAACATACCATCACGCCTGTATTCCCCGAAGGGTTAGGCAGAGGTGTACTTAATGTACCACAGTTCACTTGTATGTTTGGGTCCCATGTAATAGGGGCGAGCCTATTGCTATTCACCGGGCACAAATCCAGACTCCGAGCTGCTACTGAGAATTTCATAGAAAACCTCAATAACACTTTGCTCGACCTTGGGATCTAACCCAAGACCTCTAGCGTAGCAGTCGCGATTGGGACCACTAGACCAACGAGGCAGTGGTTAAAAAATATACAAAATTAATAAGTTACACATCTGTCTGTATACTAGCGGTAGAACATAATAGCAATACTGTTATATCCAGTCTCACAGCAGCCCTACCATAAATACAAAAACTTCGTAATAGTCCGAAGGTCATTATCCAAAATTCTTTCGAGCGTGAAAATGGTGGAATGAGGGAATGAGTAATTTATCCTCAATGCAATAATATAATGGAGTCAGAGCGTCCACTGTCGCGTCGCTACGTCATGCCTACGTCATATTATCTTAAGTAGTGGTTGGACGAACCTGCCAACTCATTTTGCTACATATCTTGGTTCCTGAATTACAATGACCAATATAAAGAGAGAAGATCTTTATTGTTCACAAATTATACTTCAAAATGTACGTGTGACTGCCTCATTAGTCTAGTGGTCCTAAGCGCGACTGCTACGCTAGAGGTCCTGGGTTCGATCCCCAGGTCGAACAGTGTTATTGGATTTTTCTATGAAATTCCCAGTAGCAGCTCGGAGTCTGGATTTGTGCCCGGTTAATGGCAATAGGCTCGCCCCCTATTACACGGGACCTAAACATACCGGCGAAATGTGGGTGTACACTAGTACACCTCTGCCTAACCCTTCGGGGAATACAGGCGTGATGGTATGTTATGTTATGTACGTGTTAATAAATATAGGCCCAATTCCTCCCCCAATCCCCTTCCTTCTCCTTTTCTCCTTCCCCTCCCTTTCCCTAAATAGGCTCGGCAACGCATCTGCAATTCCTTTGATTTTGCAGATGTCCATGGGCGGCGATGACTACTTACCATCAGGTAGCTCGCCTGCTCGTTTGCCGAGTTATCCCATAAAAAAAAAAAAAAAAATAGTAATGAAAAATAACATAACATACCATTACGCCAATTAAGCACACAAAGGGTTAGGCAGAGGTGTGCTTTATTTCGCCGGGTATGTAAGTATTTATATCATACCTACCATAGAGTAAAGGAAACTTGCTATGCCTAGCAGTTTCACCTGCGGTTTCGGATTTCTTAATCCGATCGCTACCAAAACACCGGATCACTCTCTGGGTTAATCTGAAGACTAGCTGAAAAATTTCATCGAAACCGGTCCGGCCGTTTTGGAGTCCTAGAGAACAAACATTGACAAGTTAATTACTTTTAACCTTTTGAACGCCAGAGTATAAACGTATCGCCGTACCCCTGACGCCAGGCCACTTTTTCTGTCAAATTACACAAGGTAGTGAAAACACACTAAAGTAATGATTAAATTGTTTATTTCATAAAATGGGCGACGTATATTTTGTCATATATTTGTGACGTTGGCGTTCAGGGTAAGATTTCGTTTGTCACATATATGTGACAATGGCGTTCAAAAGGTTAAAAACTACTGTTTTGTGTGTATTGTAATTTATATGTACTCAATATATGAAGCGGTGGTGACGTACCGGTGGTACTGACGTAACACAAGCATTTAGCTTAACAAAAGGGGTTAACAAAAATACTAGTAATGTGTTCTTCTTTCCTCTTAACTTTTTTTAATTGCGACACTTTTTTTAAATGCAATGCATGACGCATTATGCGTCACGAACGCATCATGCGTCATTATTACGTCATGTCTTCTCAATTAGGAATTAAACGTCAAACGTGCGTACTTTTTTATATTGATAGATAGGTACAGGGTTAAATTGGGTCGACGCAATTTGTAGGGGCGGCAATAATAGGCATAAGATTGATTGATTCAATATAAATGAGTAAATAACGATTACAATGAAATTATATTGTTACCAATGACATTGTTACCAGTACTCGCAACCGGCGGCGCTTGTGTATGAAAAGATGCATGAATGTGGAAGAAGCGAAAGAGATATGCAAGAGTCGTAGCAAGTGGCAGTCCATAGTTTCTGCCTACCCCTGTGGGAAAAAGGCGTGAGTGTATGTATGTATGTACCAATGACATTATATCATTGATTGTGACACCATTGTAACGCTAATAATTCCCCTCCCGACTGCCTTATTAGTCTAGTGGTTCTAAGCGCGACTGCTACGCTAGAGGTCCTGGGTTCGATCCTCAGTTCGAGCAAAGTGTTATTGGGTTTTTCTGTAAAAATCTCAGTAGCAGCTCGGGGTCTGGATTTGGTAATGGCAATAGGCTCGCCCCCTATTACATAGGACCTTAACATACCGGCGAAGTGTGGGTGTACATTAGTACACGTCTGACTAACCCTTCGGAGAAAACAGGCGTGATGGTATGTTACGTTAAAATAACTTCGTGAAGTTAAATCTCTAAAAATAAACACATCTAAGTATACCTATTTACCTATCTAATATTACAGGGAGAAAATATGTGTTCGTTCATTTGTAATCGATAAACTCTGAAACTCCTGAAGTTATTTATATCGTTCTTACACCATTAGAAAGCTAAACTATATCTGTGGCTAAACTACATTATTTCAGATTAGCATAGGATATAGAAAGATAGATAATTATAACATACAATAACATTAATAATTATCTCGTGGGATAATTGCGGAAGAAGCTATGGACAATTACTGTCTAGATAGATGTAAAGAAAACATAACTATACTACTTATATATAATTTAAAATATACTATAACGCCATTAGTTTCCGAAGGGTTAATATAGGGATAAGGGATGATATAGGTACTCCTACAGTTTGCTGGTACCTAGTAGTACCGCGTAGCAGAAGGTGAACCTATTGATAACTATAATCTGCCTGCTATATAACTATAATATGACTGCCTCGTTAGTCTAGTGGTCCCAATCGCGACTGCTACGCTAGAGGGTTCAAAATTCGATCCTCAGTTCGAGCAAAGTGTTATCGGGTTTTTCTGTGAAAATCTCAGTAGCAGCTCGGGGTCTGGATTTGGTAATGGCAATACGCTCACCCCCTATTACATGCGACCTAAACATACCTGTTCACCTCCTATTGTCATTATCCAGCCAAAAATTCTACGTACAGGGAATTTCCTATTTCCCATTCTCCGTAGTCTAGGTAAAAAACATCTCTAGCTACAATAGATATCATAAACTTGATAACTAAAATGTAATTTCACTCGGCGTTAAAGTTCCAAGGTGTCGTACGGCTGATAACCAAGCGACTCGGCAACAGACGAGATAGATGTTAATAACTTGTTGCCTAGCAACGTCCGAGACGCGACGCTCAGTCGATTTCTTTAATTCAATGAATTCAGGCTGGCATCTAGCTTTTTTTTTAATGTTTACTAGCAATGTGGGCCACACATTACTAGTATTCTTGTTAACCCCATAGTACTAAGCTAAATGCTTGTATTACGGTTGGGTTTACGTCGGTAGTGCAATGGGTGGGTTTCGAACTGGTAACCACATGATCGCAAGTCCAACTAGTGATTAGTCTACCGCCGTTTTAATAGCTGGCATAGTTCTGACTGAGAAGATATTTGGCACGCGGTTCCTGCCTGATAAAACATAAGCATAGCATAATGGGTCTATAATGTGCCCACTGTTGGGACACAGGTCTCCTCTCGGTGAGAGAGAGTGGGCCGTAATCCACCACGCGGGCCCAGTGCGAGTTAGTAGATGTCATATTTCTTCAAATTTTTGGTAGGACATGACGGTTTCCTCACGATGTTTTCGTTCCTCTTTTTCTGAGAGATATCGGTTAGGTGAGGTCAGTTTTTGCATAGTTCTAAACAGATTAAAATATCGATTGATTAAATTTATTTAATGTCTCAGGGAAAGAGGATCATAATTGTATTCTTAACATTCAGCATTACGTTAAAAATTTTTCAATTTCTCTTGAAGTGCAGTGCGTCCAGCGACGTGCGCTCTTTATTTATAACACCCCTTTGGGGGATGTTCCCTATAAATCTATAGGGGACTTTCTTTTAAGCCTTTTGAATGTTAAATTACTATTCATTAAGTGCATAGCTGGTATGTTTAGATGATTTTCTAGTCTGTTCCTGTACGATTTCAAAAATCTCTTCAATGATTTAATTTCATGGTTGTGTTTTTATTGTTGAGCCGACTAAATAATAGAAAATAAATACCAAGTTACGTAGGTAGCGGCAGCCCTACAACATTTACTTAAAGGTTAAATAATCAATTTACAAAATAAAATAAAAGAATCAATAGATATGTATCTAATGTTTTCTTTGTTCGGCAAAGGAAATGAAAACAAACATCCGAATTGTTTTCCTAGAACTTGACAAAGAAATGGATTTATAGTTAACCTTTAAGTCGTGTCCTTAAGAAGTCCTTATTAAGTATATTTTTATCTCTTCTGCATGGTTATTTGCTTAGCTGCATTGTGTATTGATAAGATATAGCGACGATTATCCATTGACATGATTAGCGGAGTACCTATGGTAAAAATATCGTGACACCTTGTTTTCAATAAATAACTACAGAGTACATAACACCGAGCTACGCTCAAAAATGGCATCGCTGAGTAACCTCAGCGATGCCATTTTTGAGCGTAGCTTCTTCTTTCTATATATATTTTTTTTTTTCGGGTTTGGAAATGCTTTATGCACTATCCACCGCCCTGAGGAGAGCGATGGGGTGTGTCGGACTCCGCTCTGAAAAGAGCGATCTACCGACTAAAACCAACCTCGGCGTTTCGCGTCACCACTTTAGTGCCGGGAATACGGGAGCGTTGTGACATTCCTCCGCAGTAGTAGAATGACCTCTGGCTTAAGGTGAGATTGGGCGGATCATGCGTCTATTTACAGATAAAAATTATCATAATCATCATGGGACATGGCTCTTGCAGACAACATAAAGGTGCTTAGACATAATACTCGTATACAGTATTTAGCCTTTACCAAGCAGGTGGTAAAGTGATCTAGATATCCATTTCTGTTTTATATTACGACTAGCTTTCCGCCCACGGCTTCGCCCGCGTGGTTGCTCGGCTTTTCTGCATTTAAAAGGAATATGTTTTTCCCGTTTATGCAACATTTTTCATTTATGCTCCGCTCTATTGGTCTTAGCGTGATGATATATAGCCTATAGCCTTCCTCGATAAATGGGCTATCTAACACTGAAATATTTTTTTCAAATCGGACCAGTAGTTCCTGAGATTAGCGCGTAAGCTAAGCTTTATAATATTAAGTATAGATCTAATCGTGTAAATAGGCTTCTTATTAGTAACCAATTAAGTAAGGGAAACATAGACGGCTGAATTATAACGATAGCTTAACGACTCGATTAAAAGTTGTGAGGTACAACCAGCCCATAATTGATAGGCAATTGTTTTATGTGACATGTCAAACTGTGAGCTCTTAACGAACATTGAGAAGATGGCGGGAACATTAATTTGATTGTATTGATGAAAGGTCGTCCGTAAAATCAATTATCGAGCGCTCTTGAACTATCCCTGTTGTCTGTTGTCGGAGACACGACGTAAATAGATATCTTATAAGCAGATAGTCTCTTTTCGTTATTTTATAGTAACTTATATCAAACATTTACTTACTCAAGAAAATTAAACATTCGTAAAGAGATCTGAACTCTGCAAGTTGTACCTTTTTTATATAATAAAGCTGAAGGGTTTGTTTGTTTGAACGCGCTGATTTGTGAAACTACCAGCTGATTTTGAAAAATCTTTTTGAATTTGATAGATCATATCTCGAGAAAGGTTAAAGGATATTTAACATCAAGCTGCGACCGTTAAGGTGTGGGCAGGTGAAATCGTGCGGCGCGTCTAGTTTCAGATGTCGAGAATCCAACTAAGTATTTGGATTCTGAGAAAAAAAGCACTCATATTTATATATTGAACACGGGCCTAGACAATGTCACATCATAATTATCGATAACCAAGTTAGATATCCGAAAAGGATGGGTTTGACATCATTTCATCATTCATTTCAGATTTGTCTAACTTCGTTAACGATATGGAAATGTAACATTGTCTAGGCCCCAAGGGTGTCACAAAATTTTTAGCATACTCCAGTTATCATGTCAACGGATAATCAATTGATAATGCCAGTCAGAACCCAACTACGATACTCCCTTGTACTCGTTATCGGGGAAATATGCTAAATAAAGCGCTGGAATCGCACAGCAGCGGTAGTAGTATCTCAGTATTTATTATATGCAAATTAAGTTTATTCATTCAAGAGAAATTGTGCTGAGCTCGTTCAGCTCGCTTTATTTGAAGAATTTTTATATTCCATATTCAAAAGATCTTTGAGTTGTCACTTCATTTGTTTGATTGCGTTGAAAGTCCGTCCTTTTAGAGTCAGAATGTTATTTAGTCCCGAGTTTTAAAATAAAATTTCTTATAATTTTCTGGCGTGTTGTCGAATTTGTCAATTTTACTAAAATTTTCTACAATAACGATTTTTAGGTTCTACGTAATCTACGAATAAATAAGTTATTGTTAATGTAGTAATTTCTACTGCCATGTACCTGAAAAAAATTTAATTTGGCTTCAAAGGTTGAACTTTTAGCCTTAAGCCCTAATTATAATGTCTATTTAAAACAAGATGTTGTTGGCGTTGTTCGTTCAGGGAGGGAGGAACAGCATGGAGCTTGTTAATTAACTTTTGGCACGAGATTGCGAAATAACTTAATTTACCTGTGCTTATAAGGTTCGGTTACAAATTGTAACCCCACTTATTCTAAGTGAGACTTCTGCCTACCTAGCAGCGGGACATAGCAGTAAAGCATTTATATTATTAGGTCAACTAGCGAGTCTAGCGACCCGTCTACAAAACTATTTACAACCCCCGACGCAAAATCGACGGGGTGTTATAAGTTTAGCGTGTCTGTGTGTGTGTGTGTGTGCGAGTGTGTGTGTGTGTGTGTGTGTGTGCGTGCGTGTGCGTGCATGTGCGTGTGCGTGTGTGTGTGTGTGTGCGTGTGTGCGTGTGCGTGTGCGTGTGCGTGTGCGTGTGCGTGTGCGTGTGCGTGTGCGTGTGCGTGTGCGTGTGCGTGTGCGTGTGCGTGTGCGTGTGCGTGTGCGTGTGTGTGTGTGTGTCTGTGTGTGTCTGTGAAACGTGAATAGGTAGGTAATTAGGTAATGCAATTTTCGGGGGGTTATCAAAATTTTTAATTAATTTATTATTATCTAATGCATAATCAAAGCTGGAACCAGAGAGGCGGTACTGAGTCCAGATTTTTTCTATCTGTTTAAAGTAGAATCTAGAATTGTAGTACCGACCTATGTTCACAAATAAGTTTATTCAATATACATATTAATCGTAATTGCCTTTATATTTCTTAAATGTACAAGTAATTGGTCATTAGCAGTTTTGTTTTCCAAATATTTAATTAAATTAAATATAGCCCTAACCTTTCTAGGGTCATCATACTTTTTATTTGTAGAACTATGAAAATACTGCGTCATTAGTCTAGTGGTCCTAAGCGCGACTGCTACGAGAGGTCCTGGGTTCGATCCCCAGGTCGAGCAGTGTTATTGGGTTTTTCTATGAAATTCCCAGTAGTAACTCGGAGTCTGGATTTGTGCCCGGTTAATGGCAATAGGCTCGCCCCCTATTACATGGGACCTAAACATACCGCGGAACGTGGGTGTCCATTAGTACACCTCTGACTAACCCTTCGGGGAATGCAGGCGTGATGGTATGTATGTATGTAACTATGAAAATCTGTAAGTTTCTGAGATTATCTCCAGTGCGGTGGGGAATTTAATTAATTAGAGGTGTGACTAATATATTCGTAATAGTTACAGGTATTATGATACAAGCCACGTATATTCGTATTAGGATAAGCAAATACAAAGTAATAGGTTACCAGATATTTGTGAAATATTAGGGACGCGTAGTAGCGAGGCAACTCACTTCGCTATTACTCGTAGGTACACAAGTAGATATCATTAATAGATTCGAATAGCTAATTATGAATCGGTTCCCTGTTAATTGACTTATATCCAGTAATTGGTATGGTATCTTAATATGCAATAACTAAGTACATAATATTATACTTATCCAATAATAGAATTATCGAAAAGTTAACATAGTTAACATCTCTAACTTTAATATAGGGTGAATTCTACAAGGAGTTGCAGTAATTTTTTTTTATTTTTCCCTCCTTTCCAGGATATACACTACGAATGGAGCGAAACAGACATCCTGTCCCATGGCTTCAGCGGCCTAAGTCTTCACCGAGCTGACAGCCTCACCCAGCGCCCTCTAGCGTCCCTCAAAAGAACCGGCAGCAAAGGAAGTGCTTACAGCATCCGTAGCATGAGGAAAGACATGACTAAACCCACGACTCAGGTTGAAAGGCCACCAACGATACCTGATGCTGGCTTCGGGACTTTAGAAATCAAGTTGGCGTATGAAAATGCGACTTCGTCTTTGGCTGTCACGGTACTAAGAGCTAGAGGCCTTATTGGCATGGATATGACTGGGTTGTCAGACCCGTTTTGTAGATTGGAAGTTGTGCCTAGAGGTGAGATTCCTTTTTTCAAATTAAACAAATGAGAACTGATGGTTTTGAACTGATTTTGATAATTCTGTTTTGTATAATATGTATATATCGAGTATTACGATCGGTTCTAAGGGCAGAAATGTTTGAAGCAGATTTTCTTTCTACAAAGTTTCTTTTTATTGAGAATGTTTTTCCACATCTTCGTTTGGAATGTAGCGGTATCTAACAACCTGAAGCTTTTAGACCTAAAACGGAAACCAAATTGGATATTTAATACATTTTCGTCATTTTCCAACATCGTATGAAACGACACGTATTTTAACCTTTCAGAGGGAACATACTCCAATAGGCTACGAACTAAAACGGTGCACAAAACCAAAAACCCTGAGTTCAATGAGACCCTCCACTTCTTCGGCATCACGGACTCGGATCTTGCTGTCAAATCCTTGGAGATTTTCGTATTTGATGACGACAGGTGAGTCCAAACATTACCAATCATTAACGAAGCCCAGGATAGACAATCCTGGAAGAAATTAGGGTAGGCCTTTGCCCAGCAGTGGAACACAAAAGAGGCTACATAAAATAAACTATATCTGAGACATAAATCCACACTCCTACACATTTTTATTGAGTATATGGACACTAGAAACCTGGAAGATTATTATATAAGTACACGTATCACATTAGTAAATATATAAGAACCATTTGTAGATAGATCAATCAATCATTAGAACAAAGGATATTAAAAGAGTTTACAGGAGACCAAAAACCATCTCGCGTCTCATTACTTCCCTTGCCAGAAAGTTGGCAAAACTCCTTCGGTAGGTCCGTCATTTCCGCAACTCTATGCAAAACGTTGGATAAATCAATCCAACACCAACTCATACCAACAATATTCTTCAATTTATGGACACAAATCGGATACCAACTGAAAGCAATCGGCTGAATATCTGAAATCGTTTCACAACATCGACCCTCTTTAATCAATTAAGTAAATACTTTGCTGTCACTCCTAAAAAGTTTAGGGTTTCCGTCAACCCCTCGCACAAAATAAGCGGAATTTTGAATGACGTATTCAAAATCGAATAAAGCTAGACATACTATAAAGACTCTTTGGAGACATTTTAATAATAAGATTAGCCTAAACCACGGAAGATTTATCTCTTCCGTGGCCTAAACTTTCATTGATATTTATTTCTGTAAATAGATCTTTTAAAGAACTTTTACAAACGAATTGGATGACACCGGCTTTTCCTATCTTACAATCTCTGAGAAGAAACGCTTAAACTAACTTAGAGAATCATGGTCTCTTTTAAAGTCCAAACAGTAACTAGTAAAATTATCAGATATGCGAGTTTAACAATGTAGGGCAATATTTGAACAGGCCTTTTAAAGACGGGGTTGGAGTTGGCTGTCCTAACCGACGGCACGTGCATCAGTCATCGTGTAGCTTAACTATTATTTAGGGAGCTCAACGACTTTTCGCAAGGCAATAGCAACTAAATACTCATAAAAACACCTACTAAAAGAACTATTAAATCATTGCTTTCCCAACAGATATGGTTGCGACGAGATGGGGTCAGCGACAGTCGCGTTACGAGAATGTGCGAAGACCCCGACTCAGCTGCGCCTAGCCCTGTTAGGATCCACAGGCTCCGAGCCCACCGGGCCCAGGATACTGCTAGCATTGTGCTACAGCACCAAGAGACGAGCCCTGGTGGTCACAGTGTGCAGAGGAGCAGAACTCCCGCCTCGTGATAGCAATGGATATTCCGATCCATTTGTGAAATTGTAAGTTGAAAAGATTATTTCATCTGGCTCAAAATAATCCATACCTATAAGTAAGAACTCTGTCTGTTGATCAACTTGTCCGTTACAACATTTTTCGTCTCAACCGCTGAGTGAAGATAAAATTTGGCAATCAAATGGATTACGTCGCTGATACGCCAATACCGCGTAACTACAATAGGCATGATGACTGATTTTCAAAAACTGATCTAAAATATTCTTATGTATATACTATTTCCGAAAAATATTTTTTTTCTGCAATTAAAAAAGGTTTTTGATACAAAAATGCGATTTTAATTCAATGTTTTTAAATTAGCGCGAAAACGGTCCGTGGTGTCATGGCGTCTGCTTATGACGTCACTTCTATGTTTTGACATCGTATACAATAGGAGATTAAGGCCGGGTGGTACTGCAAAGCCCACATAAAAATGTTTTTTTTAAGTAGGAAATAGTAAAATTAATATCTGAGAAAATAAATTTATATTGTTGAGTATATATTCTAGGGAACACATACAAGGGAAACACGATTTGATAAAGTTGACTCGATAGAATAAATTCACAAAGATACCTCTTTTTTTGTAATTTTATCTTCCATTTTCGGTTTTATTCTTAAAATAATAAAACCGAAAATGATTTGACATCATGTTTTATTTACTAAAATAAAGTTCATAGATAGCTCGAGAGATTTTACCCGATAGATTTTCTTTATGACATTAAATTTTTAATCAATTATTCAAGTAACTTACGAGGCGAGACACTGACTGAGCCTGAGCCTCGCTGAATGGATCGTAAATTACCTACTTGAATAATCGGTTCTTCACTCCTACGATGGACCCACATGAGAAATGCAATAGCATGTTTGCAGCCTCCTTGTGAGGCAACGCAGTCATGGCATTCTACCGATATAACTTCTTCCTTTACTTCGTCAACTATTAGCGTCACTGCATATAACTTCGCGTGGACCTTGTGTTCTGGGCAGATTTTTGATTTAACTATAAGTACATAGATTTCCATCGCGTTTTAACTGAACGTAGCTAATCGCGTCGTCCCCATAAGATGGCCTGGAGGATCTAAAACATAGAAATCGATAGGAAAGCATATTTTATAAAATCAAAACATTATTAAAACTAAACATACGAAGCTGTGCTTTTTAAAAGTAATTTTATTTTTTTAATTATAGTAGGTATAATACAAATAATAATAAATAATACTTACATTGTAGTTTTAACATTTCTAAATTCTGCTGAACAGAACTCTTTGTTTAATACCAGGAACTGTCCCAGCATTAACAAATCAATTCTGGGCAAATTAGAGCTGTTTGCCTTGGTAAACCCTTGTTCCATTACTTAATAAGTTCTTACACAAGTTGTAGGACAAAAGCTAAGTAATATACAATTAGGAAATACATAATAAACAATTTTAAGCGCGGAGATCGTCGAAATTCGTACGAAATTTACGTGACAACGACAGTTCAACATAGATGTGACGTAATTGAATCTGATTGGTGTTCAACTGAACATGGCGGACTAGTGTATTTTGTAGTTTTATTTTATCAAATAAATTAATAATCCCGTCTTATAAATAAAAATAAATATTCTTTTCTAAACATATTAATTATATTTCAGTATATGAACATATTATTTTAGTAATTCTTGCTTACTGCCATCATGCCTCAATCTGAGGACAGATATGACCAACCTTGTCTCAAAAAGTCGTTTGGGACACACACGGGTGTAACAGACAGTAACAGTAACGTTGACTGCCTGGTTAGTCTAGTGGTCTCAATAGCGATTGCGATTGGGTTCGATCCCCAGGCAGAGCAGTGTTATTTGCGTTTTTTTTATGAAATTCTCAGTAGCAGCTCAGAATCTGGATTCGTGCCCGGTGAATGGCAATAGGCTCGCCCCCTATTACATAGGATCCAAACATATCGGCGAACTGTGGTTGTATATTAAGTACACCTCTGCCTAACCCTTCGGGGAATACAGGCGTGATGGTATGTTATGTTATGTATAAAAACTATATAAGTACTTACCTATGTAACAGCTTTTCTGTAAATCTATGAAATTTGAATAAACTTCAGTTCGAATTCAGATGTGAAGAATTGAATAAGTACGCCTGACGTCAACAGTCATTCTAAGATTCAAATAAATAATGTCAATATTTCTTCTTCAACAGGCACTTAGACCCAGACCCATATCACAAGAAACATAAAACATCAATAAAATGGCGAAACTTAAATCCCGTGTGGAATGAAGAATTTCTCTTTGAAACGCGTCCAACTGAACTTTCCCGCCAAAATTTGACATTGACAGTTTGGGATAAGGACTACGGCAAAGCGAACGACTTTTTGGGATGCCTCGTTTTGGGAGCGAGTTCCAAAGGAAGGAGGTTAAAGCACTGGATGGATTGTATTAAATTTCCCGATCATCGACACGAGTCGTGGCATTCTTTAACTGATACGCAACATCTTTAATTCAATTCTTAAATATTGTAACAATGTTGTTGGTGCATTAAATAAAAAATATGTTGTAAAAAAATAATCCGCCTGCTATGCCTGACTTATTTTTATCAGCTTTTTGTACAGTCAGCTTCAAAATAAATTTAAGCGATTATAGGTACTATTTTATATAAACTTATTTTCTTTTGCAAAAGTATTTAAATTTGTAAAATCATTTAAAACCCTCAAATGTTTAATAAAACTATGTTACTAAACTAAATAAGTAGGTATAGGTAAAATTATCATGAAGAGAGCTTCAACGCGAAAGGGTGCTTGAAAAATTATTTAGGTACCTACTTGTAATAAAACTACTTACCTAAAAGACATAGGTACCTATCCATAATTGACGTGTACTAGAATTAGAATAGAATATAATTGCAAGTGTTCTGTTTCGCTTAATAGTAACTACCTATTTATGAAGTAAAAATATTTTCGCTGGGCGAGAGTTTGTCTGTATAAACAATAAATACTTAGCACTAACCTTGTTTTACATTCTTTGAATGCGAAAGGAGAGCAAAATTTGTAGAACAGTATTTGCAAAAATGGAATGTACAGTCGTCAGCAGGTCAAGGTATACAAAACTGTCAAATTGCTCCAAATGATTTTAAACCTTGAATGGTTAAAGATAACGTTCAAAAGCAAATGAGAAAATTTGACATTTTGTGGTAACTTGATGTGCTGGCCACCGTACATACGTACTAAAGTTTTAATTATTGTATTGTCTAATCTTTAACATAGTTTTTATAATATAATTATCATAAAAAGTATCACTTTTTTTTTATTTATATGTGTTTTAAAAACCTACATGACCCATAAAAGTTTGAATGTATAATAAAATGATGTAAGTGCATACTTAAATAAACTATTGTACAGTAAGTAGTTAATTACAGTTCATTTTTAAATGTAATAAATGACGTAAAGTTAAAAGTTCATCGTTGTTATAAATTAAATGTGGTGTATTTTTGTACTTTACTGTTTCAAATTTGAATGTGCCAAAATGTACCTATGAATATCTTTGAAGGTAAAAGAAAATAGGCTGGCGATTGCCTTTTGCGTACCTACATATTACTGTGAAATAAAGATTTTTTGAAAGATTGATGGCCTTTACTTATTTCCACCTGATTGTCCAGAAAAGTTCGAGAAGGGAAACATAATAATAATTATATTAATGGAATGGGGTAATAATAGGTATTTATTTAGATATTATATACAGGATTTTTTACAGGATTGATCATGCAATGCAAAAGTAAGTACGGAAAATCCTCAAGATTCGTCTGCCACCTGGAGAGGCGGCAGAGTATGTCGGACTCGTACCGACTAAAAGCTGCAATTGCTTTACCTTGCCTTACCTTGCGTTATAGTCACGGTCATGGGATTCGTTCACGTACATTCACCACGAACATGACGAGCTGTGAGGTCGTTTGAAAGGGTCCAGCATTCGCTGGACCCCTTACAACGGCGAGGCCTTGCCTCATTTCCTATTCGAAGGCGCGCGCGCCACCTACTGGAAAGCGTAGGAACCTAAGTAATAATAGAATTATTATTTAATGACTTTTAAATGCATGGATATTTAAATATACTTATATAATATTTATTATGAAACTCAACTAATTACACAATCTTAGCATATTTATTTATTTACTAATCTGTAAAAAAAACATTGTTGCGAAAAACGAAACGTAGAATCAAGGCAGACTCGCACACTCGAAGAGTAACGAAACGTGTAAAAAAAGTTGTTTTGTGAAGTTGTGAACTTTTTTGACATGTAGGAAATCGTGAGAAAAACGTATTTTGTTCTAAGTTGTGACTCTAAGTCGTTGAATTTAACGTAATTTCGTGAGTAATGTGTTAATATAAATTGATTACAATATGGCGTTTCTGTGTCCGGTAAGAATTAGAAGGGGGAAGAAGAAGAAATGTAAGTATCGAGCTTTCATTGGGAACTTTTCATGTCAATGACCCCAGACTTTCTATATAATTATAAATATATAAAACTAGTCATTTCATCCTGTTTCACCTGACAACCTGTATGCCCATTATCCTTGACCGTGAGAACCTCAATAATTTAGAATTGTAATTGGCTGAATAAAACAATAAAAAAACTTGACGAACCATAGATTCAAAACTTTGTATGTATGATTTTGTATAACTTAATTTTAAATTTTGTACCTAACAAATTATTAGATCATTGTGAAAGCTTATGATAATCAAATGTGCTGATTCCATATTTCTAACAAAAAAAAAACATATTTACAGGCTGAATACTTGCAATTTAAAGAACACAAATTACCTAATGTTTATTTTGAATTTAACAGTCTAGTGATCCTAAGCACAGCTGCTACCTGGGTTCATTTCTTAGGTTGAACCGTGTCGTTCGGTTACAAGTAAAGGTGACCCTTTGACCTCTGAAATTCTCAGTTGCTGTTTTGAATTTCACTTTGTACCCAATTAATGGCAATGGAACCTAAACATACTGGCTAACTGTCATATGGATCTACATACACCCCTGCCCAACCCTTTTAATAATAAGAGTTCATATTATCCAGATTATCTTGATAGAATGTGAAGTCGTAGTAGGGTAGTTAGAGGGAATGGACCACACTAGGTCCATTCCCTCTAACTTTGATAGGAGCCCTGTGCCCAGCAGGTGGACAACGTAATGGGTTGATGTAGATAATGACATTATCATCATTGTGCTCCCTTTAAAATGGTTGAGCTACGCAATGACTGATGTATGCGTGCCATCAGTTAGGTCAGGTCAACTCAAAGCTGCTATGGCTCTTTCTTCAAAAGGCCTGTTCATATTTTGCCCTACACTGTTAAACTCAACTTTAAAAGAGACCATGATTCTCTGAGTGTGTTTCGATGTTTCCTCTGAGAGGTCGGCAGATAGTAAACGTCGGCGCCATCTAGTAAAAAAATCGACTTGTAAAATTGTCTTTAAAAGATCTTTTTAAAGAAATAAATTTCATTTCATTTCATCAAAATATTCATGTTCCAGCAAGCAGCGGTGACTCAGACAAGGATTTGTCTCGTCCTGGATCAGGACTCAGTCCTGGCATGGGCCGTATCACTGGCTCCGCCAGCATAGAGACCCTTGTGAGGGTCGGCATTGAGAAGGAGCATGGCCTCAGCCCTGACTCCAAAATGGTGGTGCTGCATGACTTTGCTCCTTGTGTTGATGATGAGTTGGAGGTTGGTACTGTTTTTTGCTGATATATTAATGTAAAAATTATTGATAAAATAATTTAAAAAATACAAAAAGATAGTTAAAAGGTAAGGTGGCATCGTACGACATCGTACTTGCTGTAAAGCATGTCATGTCGGTTGAGAAGCACATTTTCAACAGATGTCGCCTCAAAGACGTAAATTAAAAATGTGAAGGCAAAATTCGACATGCGGGTGAGAGTCGCGATGGCTTAGCGGTCATAGCGTCTGGTGTACTTGACCAGAAGACGCAGGTTCGAATCCTGCCCGCGGTCGTATGTTTCCTTCAATAAAATAACAAAATAATTTAAGTTTTTCTTCAGTCTTTCAGGATAGATCAACTCAGCTGCAGATATTATCCTATAGAGCAACACATTTAATACATATTAAGATACTATTGAAATAATCTACCGCCTCATTAGTTAAGTGGTCGTCAGCGCGACTGCAACGCTAGAGGTCCTTCTGGGTATGATTCCCAGGTCAAGCAGTGGAATTAGGATTTTCTATGAAATTCTTGGTAAACAGCGTAGAGTTGGAACTTGTCTCTAGTACTTAATAGAAATAGGCAAATAGAGGCTGTCTACATTACATGGGACCTAAACATAAGCGCGAATATACATATAGGTGTAATTAGCAGACCACTAATTACAGTTTGTTCGAAATAAGTAAGCCGATCGAAAGTTGTCTGCAAGAAGAAGTGGTAAATTTTAATAGAATGAGACGGTGTAAAGATAATTAGAGTCGTATATGTTTCACATTTCTAATTATTTGGTTTACTAATTTCGATATTTATGTATTAAATACTTATTTAAACGATTTGATTACCGCGGTAGTTCGGAACGGCTAACTTCCGATCGGCTTACTTATTTCGAACAAACTGTACAGTGCTGGTTGGTAGATGTCACATGTCTTCGAAGTTTGCTCACGATGTTTTCCTTCACCGTTTTGGGAGCAGAGGTGATTTAATAATTTACACAATGTAAGGCGCCTGTCTGGGTTCGTATTCACGATCTACAACTCTTAAGTCGCGGCCGTTACCACATTACTAAAACCCAAGCCCCCTTTTAGGTCAAACGCGGTCAAATAGTGAATGTGTTGTACCGTGAGAACGACTGGGTATACGTGATAGTGGCGGAGTCCCGGCGGGAGGGGTTCATCCCGCACTCGTACTGCGCGCCCTGCGAGCACCACGACCTCAAGAAGAAGCTGCCTCGCAGTCGCTCCCCTACCGACCTGGCACATCGAGACGTGTCGCAGTGAGTAAACAGTGATTCTTATTCTAGATATCATATTACTTTATAGAAGTAAGCGGCGGTAGCCTAATGGCTGGGGCGTTGGACTTGCGATCATGCGGTTGCCGGTTCGAAACCCAGCCATTGCACTACCGACGTGAACCCACTCGTAACACAAGCATTTAGCTTAGCACGAGGGGTTAACAAGAATTGTAACGGCGTGCGGGCGAGGCGGTAACAAAGCAGCAGGATAATCGTAGCAGAAGAAATAATTCGGAGACTTTAGGATCAGCGTTTATTGCTAGTCAACTGACGACAAGAAAGTGAACCCGTGCTACGGGTTACCACCCTTTTTATACAATCATAACAGTATTGAAGTTGACACATTTGATACTAAAATTATATAATCAAAATAATTCCTAATTATCGGTTAGTCGTGAATACAACCTTAATTCGAATAAATTAGCTACCTGTATTATAAATAAATCATGTATTATTATTATTTATTATAAATTAAATATAATTGTAAGTCTTGTGAATAATAATTGGTACATTAATTGTACGTAGTGTTGGCGGAGGGTGCGGGTAGTTGTAACACTCGGCCATCCTGCATCGTCCGTGTCCCACGGCGATCTTGGACGTTCTCAGAATTCTGCTGAACCTGTAAATAAAAGAGAAGCCAGGAAATGTTCTTTGTTTATAAGAGTTAGTGGTATAATAACAGCAGCCATGCCACAAATATTATACTTCGATGTTCGATGAATATATTTTCGTCTCATTCCTCGGATCCAACAATAATTTTCATTAATATTTGGAAGTATCGATTAATTTATCAAGTAACTTTCCACACAGCTTTTGATGACTAGAGGTTATACTTTGAATCTTTATCACACAGATCTAGTTTAGTTGACTAGATATTTTATATCCTAAAATCAATAACTGGCCACACACAGATCTAGTTTGATTGACTAGATATTATTATAGTTGAAATATATTTACAACCAACTCATTCAATTCTCACACAGATCTAGTTTGATTTTCTAGATATTTTATTTTTGTTTTTATATAATAAATAACTTATTCAATAATTATCACACAGATCTAGTACGATTGACTAGATATTATATTTACAACAAATAACTCGTTCAAGGGTCACACAGATCTAGTACGATTGACTAGATATTTTTGTTTTATATAGTTAAAACGGTTAATTATTCATTGTCACACAGATCTAGTTCTAACGACTAGATATTTTATGATATTCAATTCATATCAAGATTCATGTGGTGTTTTGTAATTAATAAAATACTGCGTTATAATAATAATAAAGACAATCAAATACATTTATTTATTATTTTAAAATATGTAAATTTACCTATGTTAACATCAATTATTATATTATACTAATACTAATTACCCGTTTAAGTTATAACATGCAAAATGGCATTTCTATCTGTACTTTATGTTGTCTGTATGCACTTATTAACTTTCAAGTAAATCTACGAGATCGTCTCTATCAACTTCTCTGTCGGATTCAGTAGAGCTATCAGAAATAGATGGTTTATATGGGCGCAGGGCATCGCCAGGTACGACGGCACAAAACTTTTTATACCCCTTTATACCTTTTATGCTATTAATCGTATAGCGGTCAATAGAATGGTCAGCTTTCGATATCTTATATGGTCCCGTATAACAGCTACCTAATTTTTTGGTGACGCCCGTGGTATGATCACGGGATAAACCTCCTTTCCAGAGTACTAAATCTCCTACCTTATATTTCCTACAACTTTTATGCTTTCTATCGTAGCGATTTTTCATAACCGTCATGTACCTATCCAGGTGTAATTTAGCCTCCTGTCTACGTTCTCCTAACTGTTTTATCGAATCTGTGTGGTCACTATAAGTCGTGGGGTAAGCTGGCAACAGTGAATTAGTGTGGGCAAACATTAGATTAAATGGGGCATATCCTGTTATAGCATGCGGGGTATTGTTTATACCCCACACAACGTCAGCTAATTTTTCGTCCCAAGTGCATTCACTCTCCGTTGTAGTATTAAGCCCATTAATAATAGTCCTGTTTACTCGCTCAACCTGACCATTTGAGCGCGGAGAGGCAATTGCATTAAGGACGTGTTTAATTTGCTTTTCGATTATGAATTCTTTAAAATATCTACTTGTAAATGCTACTCCACGATCGGTTATTATTCTGCAAGGGTTACCAAATACCGATAGTATTTCTTTCAAGTGTTTAATGGTTTCTATAGAGCTTACGTTTCGAACGGGTCTAGCGAACACAAATTTTGTAAACGAGTCGATAACAACGAGTATGTAAGAATTACCGCTGCGTGTTTTTAGGAATGGCCCTAAATGATCGGCATGGATGGTGTGCATGGGGATTTGTGGCTTTTCTATAGGGTGTAGTTCGCCTTCAGGTTTACCGTAGTTACCCTTGGCATACGCACATCGCAAGCAAGCGTTTATATATTTACGGATAAATCTAGTCATCCCCATGAACCAAAATTGAGACTTAATGGCCTTTTCACACTTATCAAATCCTAAATGACCAACTTGATCGTGATACTTTTGTAATAGACTCCACTTCGACAGTTTGGGTATAACGAATCTATTGCCGTAAATTGTCTTGCGAAATAGGCAATCATCTACTACTTCATAGTTATTTAAAATGTCTCTATTTAGTGTACCTTCTTTTAACTGTTTCATAATATTTTGAATATGTTCATCTTGGAGTTGTAGAGTCACACGCCAATCATCGTTATTAATATGAAGCACGGTTGTCGAATTGATTGGGTTACGACTTAGGGCGTCTACATGTCGCATGCGATCACCAGGGCGATATTCGATTTCAAGGTCGAAGTCTTGGATGGTGAGCCACCAGCGGGCGATACGCGGTATCAAGTCCTTTTTAGTGAGAGTGCTTCGTAAAGCTGCACAGTCAGTGATGACCTTGACTGGAATACCAGTAAGATATATACGAAACCTTTTCAAGGATTCTACTACAGCCAAGGTTTCCAATTCATAGCTATGATAACATTGCTCTTCTTTGGTTGTTATTCGACTAAAGTAAGCTATCGGTTTTAAATTGCTATCCTCTTGGTACTGGAGTAGAATCCCTCCTAAACCTAGTCTACTAGCGTCGGTATGGACTTCAGTTTTAGAACGGGGGTTATAAATAGCTAACACGGGCCTTACAGTTAATGCGGTTTTAAGAGATTCAAAGGCTTTATCTTGTTCTAAACCCCATACCCATTCTACCCCCTTCTTTGTCAAATAAGTTAGAGGGCGTGCTATTTCTGCAAAACTGCGAACAAACTTACGAAAATAGGATGCAAGTCCGATAAATTGCCTGACCTCATGTACATTTCGAGGGCGTCTAAATTGTGATACGCTATCAATTTTCGCCTGCCCCGGACGGATAGAACCTGCAGTTATCTCATGCCCTAAATAAGTTACACTGGTTTGAAGGAAAGAACATTTCTGTAGGTTAAGTTTCAAGTTGGCTTTTTGGAGGAGTTTGAGAACTTCCTCGAGTAAGTAAATGCCTTCTTCTACAGTGGCTGTAGGGATAGTGACGTCATCAAGATATACGGCTAGTTTGTTATTGAGTGGCCCTAAAGCTTTTCGTATAAGACGAGAAAAAACCGCAGGGGCATTGGCCAGACCAAACGGCATTTTAAGAAATTCGTATTGCCCAGATGGTGTAATAAAAGCTGTTTTATGAATCGAATCCTCTGCTATTTTAACTTGATAATAACTCTGTGCCATATCTAAAGCTGTGAAATACAATTTTCCTGAAAGCCGACTGATCTGGTCATCGATATGTGGAAGTGGATATCGATCCTTAACTGTTCGGGCATTTAGTGCGCGATAGTCTATGCACAAACGATAGTCACCTCCCTTTTTCTTTACCAATATAACCGGACTAGCATATTCTGAATTCGACTCCCTTACTATACCTGCTGAGATAAGTTCATCTACCTTTTGCTCAACTATTTCAGTTTCCTTAAAAGGCAGCCTATATGGTTTACAATACACCGGTACATCAGTGGTAGTTGCGATATGCATCTCTACTAAGTTAGTACACCCAAGATCCCTACTACACTCGGCAAAAGACTCACTATACTCATTTAACAAATTTAATAAACGTTTGCAATAATATTCCCCAATGTCACCTATTTTGACTTCTGAATCAGAAATTATCTTCCTTTGCGTCGGGTCTATATTCAAAACATGGGAACTTCGTTCACTTGAAGCAACAAAAAGGTCAGTTTTATCGTAAACATCAGCTCGTGTAAGTAATCTACCTCTACGCCAGCGTATACATGTCTCACCTAAATTTGTTATTTGTAAACGATAATTTCCATGCTTCAAAACCGATTGAGGCATAAAGAAGGACTCATTGGCGAAATCAAAAATAATGGGCCGTGTAATAAGTATACTATTTTCGTTTAAATAGTCCGGAACATACGCATAAATATCACTAGTACATCCTGGTTGTAATTCTAAATCATTGGACAAGAATAGAGGTACCTTTACCTTGAAATCATTTCTAGATAATTTTATTTTCGACAAATTGTGGGTAGGTGCTTGCTCGTATGCTATAAACCTGGCTACTTTAGAATTGGCAATAAGTGTTACGTTCTGCTCATTAATAATAGGTTGGCCTATTATCATATTTAAATCTTTCAAGTCTGTATCAGTTACCTCAGCATCACTGTTAATAGACAAATCATCAATATCCAAACGAAATTGAACTTTACCTAGTGAGGAGATTCGTGAACCGCCAAAACCATTCATAATCACGTTCGAATGTAAAATATCTAGTTTTAAACTTTCAACAGTTTTTAACGTCATAATATTAACTTTGCTGCCAGTGTCAATGTAAGCAAGTATCACTATTCCATTAATAGTGACAAGTTTTTTATAGACATCTGATAAAATATCAAAAGTGGTAAACGTAACTTTTCGTACCTGTGAAACGCTGCGTTGAGCTTGCGATGGGTGTCCATCCCGGAGGCCTGCACCACCGGAGGCAGCGTACCAGCAGGTGGTTGAGGCGTGGCCCAAGCGTTGGCAGATTTGACAGCGTGTAAGGCGGCAGTCCCGTGCTTCATGTCCAGTCTTGCGGCAGTTGAAGCATGTTTTCGGCATGCTCGAACCCCGTTGCCAGGTGGACCTACGTTCCGTACTCCTTACTTCGACTCTTTTGTAGTTTTCGAGAGATGATAGAAAGCCGTAATACAATTCTTCTGGAGACTCACAGTTGTATGCTTTTGCATTTGCCCGCAACTCAATTGGTAAACCACGAATCAGACAGGAAGTGGCAGCGTCACCTTCCAACCCACATTTCTTGAGAAGAGACATTTTGTCATGAAAGTACCTTGTCATGGTTTCTCCATTTTCTTTGGTGCGAGCCAGCATCTCTTCTAAACGGTCCACGTAGTCTGTAGAACGGGGAAAAGCACGTGTTAAATTTTCTTTCCACTGTGTCCACGTCACTGCATAATCCTCCAAGTCGTCATACCAATCCCGGGCGGCACCACGTAAACGAATTTGCATGACAAAAATACGATCTCTTTCATCCCACATATACATATCTCCGAGCTGGTCAATTTTATTAAGCCAGCCTTTCACGTTCGTAGTTTTCTTTCCTGGGTCAAATTTTGGTATAATTTCAGCTTCCAAGTGATTCACCCTACGTTTTTTAGGTAATAATTCTTCTTGAGATGAAAAAAAATCTGATTCATTTTGAATGCTCTTCTTCCTTTTTCCGAGTCCGTGAAGGTATGGTCCGAGCATCATCTTCTTCTGATCCCACTTCTGAGATGTAACGGCGTGCGGGCGAGGCGGTAACAAAGCAGCAGGATAATCGTAGCAGAAGAAATAATTCGGAGACTTTAGGATCAGCGTTTATTGCTAGTCAACTGACGACAAGAAAGTGAACCCGTGCTACGGGTTACCACCCTTTTTATACAATCATAACAGTATTGAAGTTGACACATTTGATACTAAAATTATATAATCAAAATAATTCCTAATTATCGGTTAGTCGTGAATACAACCTTAATTCGAATAAATTAGCTACCTGTATTATAAATAAATCATGTATTATTATTATTTATTATAAATTAAATATAATTGTAAGTCTTGTGAATAATAATTGGTACATTAATTGTACGTAGTGTTGGCGGAGGGTGCGGGTAGTTGTAACAGAATACTAGTAATGATGCAAAGACGTAAATTAAAAATGTGAAGGCAAATTTCGACTTGGCGGGTGGGAGTCGCGGTGGCTTAGCGGTCATAGCGTCTGGTGTACTTAACCAGAAGACGCAAGTTCGAATCCTGCCCGCGGTCGTATTTTTCCTTCACTATTAAATTAACGAAGTAGGTACGAGCTGACTTTGCAAATGTTGTTATGCCATACTAAAATAGCGTTAAAAAAATTCGATAATAAACACTGTGACCCGAGTTTTTTACATATATCATCATTCAAATACGCCACATCTTACTCGTCTTACACTCGAAAGAGAATAGAATAGAATAGTCTATATAGTACAGTTACCAGCACATCAGTTTATTCAAAGCTGACAAATTTCTCCAAATGATTTTAAACCTTAAAATGTTGATAATTAAGTTCTAAATCTCTTTTAAAATTCCTACTAGGTCAGTTCGTCGTGAAATTCCTTTCTCCCTGCCTAGCTGCGGTAACAATGTTTCCTTTCATAACCCTATCTTAAGAATGTGCCGAAAATATAATAAAATAGTCACTGAGAACAGTGATGCCCCTGACATCTATAATAACTCACCTACACAATTCAAAAGTGTCATTGCTAAGTTACTTTTCCAATGCAATTGTAATTGAAATTGTTATTATTATAATAATCATAATCATAAGCTTATTTTAATAACGTAATCATTGACTTTATTGTGATGTCTACCTACACATTTTACTATTATTATATAATTGTTTGTCACTAGCAAGTCATGCTGTGTGCACATACCTGTGGGGTCACAGTCTAAAATGTTCCATAGATATTATTTATAACAAAATTGTATAATGCTGTAACTCTGTTTTGTGTACCTATAAATAAAATAAATTAAGTTCTAAATCAACTGAGCTCAGTATAAAATATAGATCCATGCTCTGGCTGCCGGGACGCAACAGCAAACTCTCTGTGGACAACAAACTGCTGATCTATAAAGCAGTTCTAAAGCCAGTATGGATGTATGGCATACAGCTCTGGGGGAGTGCTAGCAGCTCTGGGGCCGTATTACCACGTATTAATGCCATCATTTTTAGGTTGTGAGAGAGGGATGCCGCTCTAAAGGTTAAATAGTGGCGTCCCTCTTTCACAACGTTAAAATGATGGCATTAATACGTGTAATACGGCCCCTGATATCTCCATAATACAAAGACTCCAGAACATTATCAGACGCACAATCTCCAATGCCCCTTGGTTTGTTACAAACAACGAGATCCATGACAATCTCATGGTGAAAACTGTGATGGAGGAAATACGGTACATCTCAACAACCTACCAACAGCGGCTAGCCTCTCATCCTAATGTATTGGCAGCCCTTCTCAGACACCAACATTACCCCAACCGCTTGTAAAGGCATGACATCATGGAGCTACACAAGGGAGTGTAACTGCTCTATCACAAGGGTAGTGCCCTCAATGGACAATAACCCTTCAACGCATCCATTCATAGTAGAAAGACTGAAAGTGGATAAGTAAAAAAAAAAACAACTGAGAAAATAAAACACCGTACATAAATATAAAAACATTTTACCAGCGCGGTAGTTCGGAATGGCTTACTTCATACAAGCACACTTATTTCGATCAAACTGTAATATTATAACATAACATACCATCACGCCTGTATTCCCCGAAGGGTTAGGCAGAGCTGTACTTAATGTTCACTCACAGTTCGCCGGTATGTTTGGGTCTCATGTTATAGGGGGCGAGCCTATTGCCATTCACCGGGCACAAATCCAGACTCCGAGCTGCTACTGAGAATTTCATAGAAAAACTCAATAACACTTTGCTCGACCTGGGGATTGAACCCAAGACCTCTAGCGTAGCAGTCGCGATTGGGACCACTAGACCAACGAGGCAGTCTGTAACATTATGTAAAATTATAAGTGCAAAAAAAAATCTGCTCAGGTTATCAGTCTCGGATGGAGTGACGAACGACGGGCATTCGGAGTTGGGCAGCGAGGGCGAGGCCTGCCCCTTCAGCAAGGACCCCTCAGGCCGATATGTCGTGCTCTATACGTTCACTGCGAGAGACGAGAACGACGTTGACGTGGAACGGGGCGAGTTTGTCACTGGTAAGTTACTGTAAAGGATATTTTTTTGTCAGTTCATGTTAAATATAGAAGCGAAATTATTGAAGCGACGGTAGACTAATGGCTAGGGCCTCGGATTTGCGACTATGTGGTTGCCGGTTCGAAACCCACCCATTGCACTACCGACGTGAACCCACTCGTAACACAAGCATTTAGCTTAGTACGAGGGGTTAACAAGAATACTAGTAATGTGAAACACACATTGCTAGTAAGCTTTTAAAAAAAAACGAATACTCAACCGGGTCTAGTAAGATTGGAAGCCCACCACAAAATACTTTTATAAGAGTAGGAGGATGCTATAGAAGGTACATAACTTCTTTATCCGCCATCGGTTTTTAATTGCATGTATTTAAATGATAGTTTTAAAATAAAATACCAACACGCCTGTATTCTCAGAAGGGATAGCAGAGGTGTACTAATGTATACAGCCATAATTCGCCGGTATGTTTAGCTCCCATGTAATAGGGGGCGAGCCTATTGTCATTAACCGAGTCTACCATTAACAAATCTATAATCCGAGCTATTGAGAATTTAATAGAAAAACTCAATAACACTTTACTCGACCTGGGAATCAAACCCGAGACCTCTAGCGTAGTAGTCGCACTAGACTAATGAGGCAGACTAGTGTTAATATTAAGATTAACGAGATAGTACATGAAAATGACTTTGAAATTACTTTCGCAGGCGAAAAGAGACTTTATTTAACCCGTTAAGAAATGGGTGAGTGAGGTCCAAGTTTAAAAAAATATATCAACTTCAAAAAGGTGGTGGTTCCCATCTGTGTGAAATTGCACAAATTCTTTTAAATTAATTGAATTATTATTTTACACATACATACATATTGTCATGCTTGTCTTCCATGGGGTGGGCAGAGACTATAGATTTCCACTTGCTACGATTCTGGCACACAACTTTCGCTGCGTTTACTTTCATTTATTATTTTATTTCAGTGCTAAATAGAGAGGATCCAGACTGGTATTGGATAGTCCGCAGTGATGGCCAGGAGGGATTCATACCATCAGGTTTCGTGTACCCCGCTGTAGTGCAAGGTAATATAATAACACATTATACACTCACGCCATTTTACCATAAGGGGAAGGCAGAAACAACAGACCGCCATTTGCTAAGATTTTTGCATTGCATTTAAGATATTCAGTGTTTCGATTGCTTCACCAATTATATATATCGCGATTCCTTCTTTACATTATTAGATGGCGTTAAGATCGAAATACATAGCGTTATGATTTCGTTATAACAACCATTTTAGTTGGGAACAAAAAAAAATCTTTGTTGAAATTGAATCTCTGAGAAAAGTGTGTTTCATTCACTTTCTTTGATTTTCAAAGTCAAAGTAATAAATAATTTATCTCAAGGTCTATTTGAACATATTTTTTACATTATAGACAGCCCTCTAAACCGTGGAAGCTATTGGGATTTGTATCAAAATTATACAGCTGGCTTTAGCTTGCAACTGCACTGCTAAACAGCGGCGGTAGCCTAATGGCTTCGGACTTGCGATCATGTAGTTGCCGATTCGGAACTAACCCATTGCACTACCGACGTGAACCCACTCGTAATACAAGCATTTAGCTTAGTACGAGGGGTTAACAAGAATACTAGTAACTAGCTTTCCGCCCACGGCTTCGCCCGCGTGGTTTCTCGGCCTTTATCTATTATTATTAGGGATCCTTTTTTTTAATGTTTTATAGCCTATGTTACTTTGTGAAGATGCAGCTTTCTAATGGTGAAAGAATTTTTGAAATCGGTCTAATAATTTTTGTGTGAAATCATTACAAGCATACATACTCTCATTGTCAGTTTCCTCTTGACAATATTAGTTTAGTTAGATGTGCGACCCACATTGCTAGTAAGCTTTTAAATAATATGTATTTTTGTCTTCCAGCAACACCCCAAGACAACAGCCAGCCTTTGATATCCCAACAACCGGCAAACACCAACAACTCGTTGATGAACAACAAACTCAATAATGTGCAGGCGCAAGACAGCGACGGACGATACCACGGCACCGAACTAGTCATGCTATACGATTATAAGGTTAGTTGGGACTTTCTCAGATCAAATAAAAGTTAAGATGGAACTTTGCGAACAAAGAAGTGAGGCCGGCTAAAACTACGCCATGCCGTGTACAACACAGAATTACACGCACATATGTATTAGTTAACTACGCCTTATCTAGTCAGTCGAGCTTTCGATAGCTCGATAGCTCGATTGACAAGATAAGGTAGTTTCATAAGCCCTCACTTCTTTGTTCGCAAAGTTCCATCTTAACTTTTTATTCGATCTGAGGGGACTTTTTGGAGTAATTATCTTAAGGCGGATGGTCTAAGAAATTCATAATTTTTCACAAATTGTACGTTTCTAACACATTCTAGGGTCATAATACATTATACATACCACCACGCCTGTATTTCCCGAAGGGTTAGGTAGAGACATCTAGGAAAATCCAAATATCCTTCAACTTCTGGTGTGAGGTCAGTTAAGAATGCAAAGCTTCCTCTCCGCGTTGAGGAGAAACACGGCCTGTAAAAACACTACCCCGAACCTGATACCTGTAGGAAGAGGTTTAGTGGTTTAGGGTCATCAGTTATCTCATGATTACTGTGTGTTGAAATGGCCGACTCACCCTAATTCTATTGACCACGTATGTGGTTGTCGTCAGGGTAATCAGGAAGAAGCTTTATTTAATAGTACAACAGTAATTAATACAATAGAGCACGCGCTCGTTCACTGACAAAGCACAGAAGAGAAGAGAACAGTATTGCCATTACTTAAAGTACTTAATATTATAATTGAATTTTTTGGTGTTGCCAACACTGTGTACTAATGTACACCAACATTTCGCCAGTATGTTTAGGTCCCATGTATTAGGGGGCGAGCCTATTGCCTATTACAATAATAATAAGGAGGGAATACAGGCGTGATGGTATATTGCTTTTTATTATTTTTAACCCCCGACGCAAAAACGACGGGATGTTATAAGTTTGACGTGTCTTTGTGTGTCCGTATGTGGCATCGTAGCTCCTGAACCGATGAACCAATTTTGATTTTATTTGAAAGGTGAATGTTTAATGAAAATCGGTCGAGATATAATGCAATTGTCGGGGGTTTTTTAAAATTTTTAATTTAGTAGTTGAACAACAGTTGAAGTCAAAGTTCTCGAGTTCGAATCCAAGGCACGCACCTTTGACATTTTCGAAATTATGTGCGTATTAATAATTAATTATCACGCGCTTAAACGGTGAAGGAAAATATCGTGAGGTAACCTGCATGCCTGAAAGATTTTCTTGTCGGCGTGTGAAGTCTGCCAACCAACCCGCAGTAGGCTAGCGTGGCGGACTATAGCCTAATCCCTCTACTGAGAGGAGACCCAGCAGTAGGACAATGTAGTGGGTTGATGATGATGATGAGTTGAACAATATTTTTTTTATTTGTTCCCAGGCGCAAGCTCCCGACGATTTATCAGTGAAGCGAGGCGAGTGGGTGTACGCAGACCTGACGCAGCAGACGGTAGAGGGCTGGCTGTGGGCGCACGCGCCCAAGTCGCGGCGCTCCGGGTTCATTCCCACCGCGTATGCGCGCGCGCCGCACACCACCGCACTCTGATACTAACACTAGCGACACTATACTCCATTTGGTTAGGTACTTAACTAAAGGTAAACAATAAAAATGGCGGCGTTCAGAGCTGTTCAACCTTTTATTATAATGGTATCATATGAATTGGGAGTGAAATTAATAACAACACAACCAACAATCAATAAAACCAACGAACAAACAGAACAATAACTTATTAACACCATTTGCGGCAAAAGAAACACAAAAACGAACGAAAGTAAAGTAAATACAAACTGTTGGCCTCTGGTTACCCGACTAAGTATAATATCGGTTAATTATTTTGCTCCGTTTCCTCGCAGTACTACTTCTCAATTTTTTCGAGTTATCTAAAGTCTACTACTCAGAAAAATGTTTTGAATATCTGTATTTTTAGATTCGTTTTAGTAAGCACATTGCAATACTTTTTAATATAATTATAAATTTTGATTTATTTAATTGTTTGCAAGCTTAAGAATAATAGTAACTATTTAATATTAAGCGAAGTAGTAAGATATGCTAGTATAAAAGGAGTGATTTTGAGTTATTGAATAATTTATTTTGGTGACGTTTTATTTCAAAATGAAAAATGGCCCTATAAAAGAAACTTTTTTATGATTTGTTTACCTTTAGTTAAGTACCTATCCAAATGGAGTATAGACGAGTTTGTGGTAACTGTGCCAATTGTATTGTGAAGTGATCTGTTTGTTATTTTTTTAGTGTGAACATATTTAGAAAATAAACCGAATTTGACAGTAAAATCAAGGTGGCAATTCTGATCGATACCACTAAACTAAATTTGACAAACCGTCTAATAAATTGACAATAAAATCAACTCGTATAGGTAGTGAAATAATACTTCTGTCTACAACTGATGATAATTATTAGTCTGACCGGTTTCGGTTACAGCGCATTATGGACTCTGTTATCGCTGGTGAGCTTGAATGTGGCTTATGTAGCAATTTTCTGAGGAAAAGTATTAGTGCATTGTGGGCATGTGAACTCACCATTGACGATATCGTAAGAAAATCAACAACAGTCTGTCTACAGCTATTACTCAAGTGTAATTATTACACGACACTCGAAAGAATCTGCAGATTGCCATAATAAAAAAAGATATTAATTTTAAACATCGACTTAATCGATTCAACTTATTATACTTGACCTAAAATTAACAGATTACTACATAATACTCGTAAATGTATCTAATGACGTTATGATTATAATATAAACAAGCATTGGTTGATCTTTGGAACAACTACTCCCTATATTTCATTTGGTCAAAGAACACTTTTCTATGAAACTGCTGATGCTTTTTTTTTTCACTATTTCAGGGTTAGTCCTATAGTGAAAATAGTTCATAATAATTATGAATATTACGAGGCCCTTTCGCATGTAAGACGATAAAAATGACAGTGTATAAGAGACACCAGGCATTGTAGGAGTATTACTAAGTTTTGTTGGATACAAAAACTATTCTTGTGGAACGATCAACCATTGCGTGTTTTTATTACAATCCTTATCGCCTGTCTTAGCCTAAAGCCATATTTTATGTAAATTATAGCTTTTAAGTCTCGTCTTCCCTAATTTAAGTACTTCATTTCATTATATTATAACGCTATATTTACTCAAAATGTCAACGTTTTATGTAAAATAATATTTCGTCCAAATTCGACTGATTTTGACAATACGCTTTATACTTTTATATGAATATTTTTTTTAATTATAAGAAATGTATGTTATGTACTTAATTACTTATTAATAAAATGGTTAAAAACTATATTGTTTTTTATTATAATTTATGAGTAGGTACTTATGTGACTGAAATTAGCTAAACGCATAGGTACGGTCGCACAAAAAAGTGTTATTGTAAAATTATTTCGAGAGTTGAGACTTAAAAATAAAACTAAACAATAACTCCTCTAACTAAATATATATTACAACATATCAGTTCAACTCTAAAATATTCTTCTTCTTTTTCTTGGCTTCCTGTTTAATATTGTCTTTTATCGTCCACTCTTCTAACATCTGTTCAACTTTCTTAATATCTTGTTCAGTCACTGTGATTGGCAACTGAAGTTCAATTTGTTCACTTCTTATGAACTTAATATTTTCTAGCTTTTGCTTCAGGTATGGCCCTTGTTGGCTTTCGAGTAAATTTCTGTAGTCTGATAGTTTTTTGTTACGAATGTCGTCACAATGCATCTCTGTCAGTTTGCGGAGGGATTCCCTGCGGGATAGCTTGTGGAAAGATCTGGAAAGTGAAGCATAACTATAATTACATATTACAAGATTTTGAATTTCTGAGTACCTGTATAATACTATTGTCTTATAAAATCATAAAACATAGGATAATTTGTTATCTAGACATTAAGTCGAAAATGTATGAATGTCTTAGCTCAAGGAAGGTCATTATATATGATTACGTAAAAGGATGCATATAATGTTAGACGCCTTTAGATGTGTTGTACCTACTGTTTTTCTATACCTAAATTAAAGGCACATTTGATGTATAATAGCTAAACAATCAGCACTAAGGGTTGTGAGTCTAACAAAATTATATCTAGATGACCTGCAGGTAGTTTCTTCTCGGTTCTGGGTATTTGTGTATGTGATTTTTTTTATCGTAAGCCCGACTGCAAACCAGGTCACATTCATAATGTGTAAATCAACTAGGTAAAAAAAGTTATTTATTACAACTCACTCTGGATATCCCTTATATTCTACGTTAAGTTTCTCCAACAGCCATTCAAACTTCTTGTAATCATATTGACGTAAATAATTCATTAATTTCTTTCTTCTGTCGATTTTTTCTTGCACTACTTGCTAGAAGAAAATAAAAATTATTACCAGAGATCGGAATAGGTAGGTAGGAGCTATTTAGGTTCATTGACCGCAAACATTGATGTTAATATGGATATTCTACGGGATTCCGACTAATACTACAGGATTTTATTGAATTTCATAATTTTTGTCAATATGTATAAAAATGGTTTATGTAAGCCAATAAGCGCATGAGCGACGTTGTCAATTTTCAGCACGCTATAAAACTTTTTGACAAGCGCGCGACGTTGCCGCTTTTTTGAGACGCGTAATTAGTCCTGGAGGTGAGAATAGTTTTTTTTATGATTTTACTACTTAAAAACCTAATCGGGGGACTCGGGGAATATCCAAATTATTCTAACCTATGGCAAGTACATACATAAAACAGCTCTACCTATTCCGATCTCTGGTTATTACTTAATTTCTTTATTATTTCAGTTTGACCCATAAAGTGAAAAAGAAGTAAAGTGGTCCTTAAATCCCTTGAAGTAAAGTGGTCCTTAAATCTTTTGATCTCATAGATCACTTTACCATATAATGTTTTTATGCAAATTCATCAACTTCAAGTTAGTTTTTGACAGCGAGTTATACTAACTCAAATTAATACAAAAGGAGTTAAAATTTTGTATCTGCTACATTACAAAATTACATTGATTACTGTCTAAAAACAGAATGTGAAATAACTATATTGGATGGAATAGTGAATTCATGACTGTAAATTTAATGTCTTTTACCTTCATTTTTTTATTTCTTGGGTATTTATCCATGATGTCCTGAAGATAGCGAATCTGTCCAGTTAGAAATGCAACTGCAAAAACAAACGGAAGCTGACAATAACTAATTTTAAGAAATCACATACCATGAATGATAAACCTTTGATTTTGAAATTGAAATACTTAGCAATATTTATTGATTTGTCTGTCTTGTCTGAAAACAATGGTTTTAACCAATGAGGCAAGATTTATAGCAATTGGATTTGATTTAGTCCAAAACAAGAGTTTTATTAATATGCATTTCATTAATTATAGTAATAATTATTTATTAAACACTTGACCGTTATTAGAAGCTTATTATAATGAGAAGGCACTTCCGATTTCCGTTGTATTTTACATCTTTTTCTACCGTATATCGCTATCTCTTTCGCACATCTCAGGCGTGGCGGTGTTGGCTACCTGATGGTTCCAATCACCCTGTTCGTCATTGGCTTGACAATTTCCGTTGTGATAACTTGTGCTCCTAGTGCTAGTTATTTCCTACCTTGGAAATATTATATTGTTTAAAAGTGTTACATAATACTTACACGTAAGTTGCACAAGTATTTTATTATAATTTTTTTTTCTATTTAACGGTGTTACCGTTCGATATTGTTACTTTTATTTAATATGATTAAGCGTAATATGCTATTACATATTACGGTTTTATCGTTTAAAACCGTTTTATTTTTCTACCGACTTAACCAGTATAATTTCTTTTTACAGTTTTATCTAATGTTCAACTGTTTAATTTTCTACCCGAAAATTATTAATATTATTTCCTTCGTATTTGAAATGTTTTCTTTCCGTTTAGGTTTGTGCTTATGGATTAATAGGAACTACTTGAGTAATAATGATAATATATCATGTATCTCCGACGTTAGTCGTGACCTTTACGAGGACGTTCCTGACGATGCCTCGCAGGCATTATCGTATACCTTGTAACTTAAATACTGAAGTGATACCGCATCTGTCATTTGATATTGAGTCTAAACTTAAAGATCTCACGGTGCAGCCACACCGTAGGAATATTCAAAAATGTTTAATGAGATTCAACGATTTGATACCTAATAGCACGTGGTCGCATATTCGATATGCTGACACCCAAAAGCTGTTATAACCATTCACCCGGATTTACAGAGCTAGAAACAAACTAAGAGGTGAAGGCGTATGATAAAACACGCCACTTGGCTTACTCTGATAAATCCTACGCAGGGATTAACTTTTGTATTCTTGAACAAAAATAAATCCATCACTGGTTAATAACTGTTCTAAATACATTACGTATTTTATTAGCTTAGTCTAACTCGCTGGTTAATAACTTTAACTTAACTTTTTATATAAGGCGAATTTCATAAGGTAAGTCTATACACATCTGTTTCAAATGACTTGCGGCCACAGAGCTGAAGAAAGTAGGGATAGTATTCTCAGATGTATTCGAAATCTTTAAGTTTAAGTGGCTTTAAATAAAATACCCCCTTCAAACTCTCAAGCTCTTATTGCTGCTCTGGACAAAGCAGGCGGCGTTAGAAAAAGGGTCTTTTTTTTTTTTTTTGACGAGTAAAAAAAAAAAGCAAAACCTGTTATTTCTGTACGGCACCCCTCGCAGGGGCATGGCTGTCATTACGTACCACCGCTTGGTCCTTCTGGCTACTGCTGTGAGCCAGCTCCTGCTGCTCACACTCATTGCCACCAAACAATCTAATAGCGGGAATGCTTCGAAAGCAAAACCTGGTATACCAGTACGGCACCCCGCGCAGGGGCACGTCTGTCAATACGTACCAACGCGTGGTACTTCTGGCTACTGCTGTGAGCCAGCTTTTGCTGCTCACACTCATCGCCACCAAACAATTTAACAGCGGGAATGACCGAGGTCGCTCTCACAAAACCTGGTATTTCTGTACGGCACCCCTCACAGGGGCAAGCCTGTCATTACGTACCACCGCGTGGTACTTCTTGCTACTGCTATGAGACAACTTCTGCTGCTCACACTCATTGCCACCAAATAATCTAATAGCGAGAATGCTTCGAAAGAAAAACCTGGGTATTTCTGTACGGCACCCCTCGCAGGGGCACGCCTGTCATTACGTACCACCGCGAAATATTTCGGGCTACTGCTGTGAGTCAGCTCCTGCTGCTTACACTCATCACCACCAAAAATTCTTATAGCGGGAATGATTCGAAAGCAAAATCTGGTATTTCTGTATGGCACCCCTTGCAGGCGCACGCCTGTCATAATGTACCACTGCGTGGTACTTCTGGCTACTACTGTATGCCAGCTACTGTTGCTCACACTCATCGCAACCAAACAATTTAATAGCGGAAATGTTTCGTAAGCAAAACCTTATATACGGCACACCCTCGCACGGGCACGCCTGTCATTACGTACCACCGCTTGTTACTTCTGGCGACTGCTGTGAACCAGTTCCTGCTGCTCATTACCCTTCAAAAGGGCACAATAGTGCTACCGAGGGCACTCCCATCCCAATCTAATACAGCTTTCGAACTCGCGGTTCGAGATCAAGGCACCCAAATGAAAGAGACCAGAAGCGCTCCTTTTCACCTTCTTACAATACAAGCAACAAAAAAGAGTGACTCGCTGACTTCAGTAAGTACTGTGGTGGTCCCGCTTGGAACTGTGAATAAAACTTTAAATAATAACAGAGTATCGCATACCCTTCATACAAAAACCACTCATGAAAACTTCCATTATCAGCGTCGTACAATAGAATTGAGACATTTCTATGTCTGCAATCATTCAAAAAATAAAAAAGCAAGACGTTCTGAAAGCAGTAGCTCCTTCCCTAAGCTTTATATAGCTTTGTATTTCTAGTGCCAAAGAGCGCCGGGACACATCGTCCGGTTTTCAACCTGAGGTTATTGAATCAGTTTGTCTCGTAAAAGACCGATTCCGTTTAATAAACATGTACCGTGTGCAGGATTTCCTCTAACCCCGAAAATGGATGTGCAAGGCAGACTTGACACAGGCTTATTTCAATCATCCGATAGCCCATTTACAAAGACAGTTCGTACGTCTAATTTACGTAGATTATTAAAAATGACCTGCGAGCCCTTCGGACTAAGCACAGAAAATATTCGCGTGTCGTATGAACTAGATACAAAAGTATGAAAATATTCGACAAAATGGTGTAAGGATCATTGTTTATATATCAAAATCGGAACGGTTTAAAGGCGTAGTTACATATGCTATTGGGCACTAAAATTTCTGGCTCTTCAAATAAAATCCGAGAACGTTCTGTTCCTACAACAATATATAAACTTTCTCGGCATTATTTAGGATCCTTGGACTCGCAAGTCCCTGTCAGCGGCTAGTCGCTATCGCAAGTCTGCTGCTATTGTGAACAGTCTCGCAGTTCATAATAAGCAACAAATTCACACTAAAGGATCTCCAGAGCTCAGTAGCCATGAAGGAATTGTTAACGATATTGAAAGTTCTAGAAGCGCATGCGACAAGCATTGACCAGAATGATTGAACATTATTCTTTAAACACATTTTATATTAAACCCGTATATGACGACGGTAAGACGACATATTCAGATGGCATGTCTCAGTTCTGATCTAATCAGACAATCGTTCCGCGATAGCTTATCTCCGCAACGAAGGGGGGGTGAAATCTCGATCTAGATCTCTCACAAATCTAACCCATCAAATTTTGTATGTCCTGGACGAGTATCAGATTCACTATCGAATTTATCATATTCCTGGAACATTCAACAATCACGCAGATTGCCTGTGCAGACTTCGTTAGCCTCCGGAATGGCACCTACTCCCGAACTGCACAGAAATATTTTCTTTTTTTCTGAAAATGGGAACTCCCGTGATCTAACTATTCGTATCTAAAACAGCACGAGTAGTAGGCAATTACGTACCCTTGATCTCACGATCAAGTCACGAAACGTTAAGTCACGATGCTTTCAGCGTACCTTGGAATTTCCTATTATCATGGGTGTTTCCACCGTTGGGGAACCACATGGAGTTTTCCTAGTTCCTCGAGTCCTAATGCACTGAAATCAGGCCACAGGAATTTATCTGATTGTATTGCTACGTTGGAAAAGTTTTTCTGGAGAGCGGATCTCATGTCCCGGGCCATCGCAGCCCCGTTTACACTGACGGATTTAAGACTGTTACTTGTCGACACGAGACCTAATACCTTTACTTTAATCTTGGCGGCTGCACTTGGAAAATATACAAAGTTGCAAAATAACGTTAATCCTACGGCCCAACGGAGCCCAATTAAATCAATTCCTAGCAGATTTGTACTTTAACTTTAAATTCACCTACAATAGTATTCTTGTTTATAAATCAGTAATATCCACCTTATGCAATACCAATTATCTAGTAAATTAGGTGAAGATGTTCTGGTTAAACATAAACACATTTTAAAATCTATTTCTTTGAAAAGTCCCAAGACGATGCGATACCTCATGTCTGGGACATGTAAGTATTCAGTAGACAGTAGCAAAATTGCACATTGTTCGACATACAGCAACCTTATTTATATTATATTCAGCTCGAAGAATTTACGACCTGACCTTGTTGGACGATCATTGTATTTATTAATACTGATTCTATTATTTTTGGGCCTCTCTTTGGATCTAAGACAGATTGCAGTGATAATAGACAGTCTGGATGAAAGTTATTAATTAATCCTAATAAACAAAATTTATATCCTGTTTACTGGATCAACAAAACCATAGCAATACTGAATGAAAAACGTATCAAGTCTGAATCATCAAATTTATTGATACCGTTGCGCAGATTACCAAATCCTGCCTCTCGAGCTGTAATTGCAGGGTGGATCAAGGCGCATATGAGAAGAGCTGTCATAACATAAACTCCAGGCAGCGTGCGATCCGCGGTACCTTCCAAAATGTGTGTTGATCATTTACCCCTTGATGATATTCTAGGTAGGGGCAATTGGAAACCGGTTAAGACTTTTCAAAAATTCTATCGCTGTGAAATTATTATGCATACTAATAATTCATCAATAACCTCCTTATTTAAACCTGTAGAATGATTTAATTTTAATATAATAGATTACGTGACAGTTAATACGTAAGTAAAAATTATATATTTGTGTAATGGATTCTAATTGTTAAAAATACCTTATTGCCTTGATTTTTTATTTTAAGACACGGTGAAGTATGTTGTTAATCTTGTTACCGAATTTAAAAATATTTTCCTTTTCAAGTTTTTATTTAATTTAATAATTCACATTGGCTCTTTCCCACCAGGCGATAACAAACAGGTCTCATTATAATAAGCTTCTAATAACGGTCAAGTGTTTAATAGACGCGTTTTACCTGAAATAAAACGCATATTAAATACTTACCCTTATTAGAAGCTTACTTTTTATCTCTGCCTGGTATAATTCGACGCAATGACGAACAGGGTGATTGGAACCATCAGGTAGCCAACACCGCCACGCCTGAGATGTGCGAAAGAGATAGCGATATACGGTAGAAAAAGATGTAAAATACAACGGAAATCGGAAGTGCCTTCTCATTATAATAAGCTTCTAATAAGGGTAAGTATTTAATATGCGTTTTATTTCAGGTAAAACGCGTCTATTAATACACACACAAAAGGGGTGCCTTTTTCCTCGAAATTTTTTTCAGTATGAGAGTGCAACTGCAAGTTTAACTAATAGAAGACAAATTATATTTACTTTTAGTCTCAGCAGTGCACTGATCATACTTGTGTCTCCGTACTCTGTCCATTAATTCTTCTTTGACTAAAATATTGTACTCCTTGCGGCCAAGGTGGCCCACTGAGAATATCTTCTTCACCGATTCTGGTGCACTGAAAAAAAAGTCAAGAAATAAAATTATACACAATAGAAAAAAATTAGGTGTTGGCCACTACACTTGCGTATATGCAGGGAAATTTAAGAACTAACTTCCTCTAGTCAAATTATATAGGATTGGTAATAGTAACTTTAGTAGAATAGTAAGCAACTGACCTGGTATAATGTGAGAAATGAAATTATATTTAATTCTGTAATCATAAATGTTTATGTATGTTCTGTAAATAGATCCTACAAAGACACTTTTACAAGTCAATTTTTTTTTTTTTTTACTAGTTGGCACCGGCTTTTCCTATCTGACGACCTCTGAGAAGATAATCCGAAACTAACTTAGAGAATCATGGTCTCTTTTAAAGTCCAGACAGTAGTAATATTATTAGATATGCGAGTTTATAATTTTATTAAGGGAAATGTTATACAAGTATGTGAACACTGTCTGTATACAACAGTCCACCTATAAAATGTCCAAATAAAACATTACTTACTCTTTAATTTCCTCACATAAAGCATAGTTTTTGCCAAGAGCACTCTCAGGAATAGGAGGTAGGCCTTCTAAATCTCCGGACCTTTCTGCTTTGTACGCGGGCACATATTCTGGGCGTACCCATTTTACATCCACTGTATGTTTGATACCACGAGATTGGATTACTGTACAGGCTAATCTCCGCAACATTGCGTCGTTATGGATATAATGTTATTGATTGATAAATTATATTTTATTAAGTCCAGAGTTACTTCTTACAACATAACCTCAAAATTTCCGAAATTTAATTTACTGACATTGACAGTTGTCACTCAACTGTCAGATTCAGGTTGTCAATATTGTGTGCATTTTTAAATTGCGTTCCAATATCTGCTTCCATGCTGTCATTTGTAGCATTGTGAGAGGTTACAAACTGACGCGCGGAGTTTCAAAATAATTAATGGACAAAGGATAAATAGTTACCCAAACCAAACTAATCCACCAATTTTAACAGCTGTTTTTGGGCCGTTTTTCACAGCCTAAAAGTTTCTTCTTAGTAAACAACTAGTTGTATTTTCACTACATAGCATAAAAGTAAGACAACTTATAAGTTCTAACAATGTGACAAAAACTTTGAAGTAGGTACCTACTTGGTATTTGTGTAGATACGACTTTGTTTTTGGGGCTTATCGAATTATCCGTGGCATACACAAATATTCATCTCAGGTGGGAATCAAACCCACGACACGCAGCGCATGCGTTGTGGCGAGGTGACCAAATTAACCGCTACACCAAAAGTGTAGTCGAGTTTGTGAAACTTTGGGTCCTTGCAAATCGGGATTATGAAACCGTTTAAATCTCTGGCTGTTATCATTCTGAATTTAAAAGTAGACTACATTCTTAGATAAAGGATTATTTAAATAAAACACCGCACTTTGTGAACATTCATTTATTGCTTTGTGAGTATGAATACCCCAAACTTACAAAAAGAAGCAATATTTTGTACTAATGTACCACTCCACATGACTGTACAAACTACGGTATGCGAATACATATCTCTTTATATACAATTTTAGGAGAAAAAAAAAACAAAATAATATAACAATCCTATTTTGCAACATTGAAACATTTTTGTGTAATGTTATGGCAGTGATTTTGGTCACTAAAACTTAGATTTTCAGGGATAAATGTTTCGATTTAATGCATGAAAAAATATTATATTTAGTTACACATTTTTAAAACCGGCTATAAAAGCCTACCCTGTTTACAGCCAATATTTTGAAAGATTTAGAAAAACAGGAAGTAGTTAAAGGTACAAAATTAAATTTTGATTTATAGAGAAAAACCTAGAATAACGTGGAATGTAATATAAGATGCTATACAGAATTTAAATTATTAACTATTAAAATTAAAATATGATCAATTTTAAATGAATGCCACTAGAGATTAAAATAAGGTTCAAATTCTGCTAATTTTTAACACCTAATTTAATTTATCAATAATAGGAAATTGGTTTATTATCTGTTCTTACCCAATTTTAACATGCGAGATATCGATATTATAAAAATATGCTGAATTATTTTTGGCACCATTGTTACATTTTGTAAATAGCACGTGATTGATACTTTTTATAAGTGTGTGTTCGTCGCTTTGAAGAAGTTCAACCGCAGAAGAATGACTAAAGCAGTTAACAGAAGTATATGTAAGCTATTTGCGTAATATGCGTTGGAACTTGACCGATTGATGCTTATTTTTGGTCGCTAGTACGAATAGTTCATCAGAAGGGGTAGTGGTAATATTTAAGTACAGTCGCCAGCACATCAGGGAATACAAAACTGTCAAATTTCTCTAAATGATTTTTAACCTTAAAATATTGATGATTTAGTTAAAAATTGGCTGAAGAAATTAGTTATTTTGTGGTAACCTGATGTGCTGGCTGACCATACAAGACTATAATGTGAGTAAAACATAATGCAGAGTCATTTTTTTGTGAACGAGAGCGTGTAAGATAACTATTCTGAGAATAAATTAATATCAATAAAAACACACATTTATTTTCTAAGAAAACCTTAGCAGAATTTGAGACCTACATTTACCTAATTCACAAACCTACATTAAGTTATAGAATAGACGATAGATTTGCACACTGCTATTTTTTATTTAAAATTTTTATTTTTTAAAATTACCCACAATGTTTAGGTACGGTCGCCAACGCATCAAGTTACCTCAAAATGTCAAATTTTCTCAGTTGATTTTGAACGTAATCGTCAACATTTTAAGGTTTAAAACCATTTGGAGAAATTTTACAGATTTGTATAGCCTGATGTGCGTGCGACTGTACAATCATCTGTTTGAAAAATGCAAATTATTTATTTTGTTAAAACCTCTTTACAATCTTTAGCTTTTTGAAACGAGAATGTAAAGATAATAATAATTTGCATTCTACAAATTTAGTATAAACTAGTACATTTAATATTCAAAACCTTTACATATCAAACAGTAATTTTAAAACGTGTCTAGTAAGGAATGCGAACACTGAAAACCTCATATGGTGAATTCATTCCTATTATAATAAAAACATCCTTTATTTTAATACTGGACTTTATTTATCTACTTAACATTAATCATCTTTTTACACGAGATACAAAAATGTCTTTCATCCGTAAATTCTTATTATTAATTAGGACTAAATTAACTAGACATTTGGACAATATATTTGAAGGATTTAACATACATAACATATGTTTATGTATTTCTTAAATTAGTGTCCAATTATATTTTTTCTAGTCAACTAAGCCATACAAGCGTAAATACAAAGCCCTAAACGTTTAGTGTGTGTAAAAAATAAATAATAATCATATAACATAATAAATGTACCTTCTACTAGGTAAAAACAATTATTCAAAATAACAGGACTGAAAATAAATTAGGAACAGCACCAAACGTTTTTGGAATCAATAGAATCACACGAAATAAATATTATTTTGGATTTTTATTATTTTTATTTTCTAAATTTAAACATTTTATGCCAAACCTCATTTGATAGGTATAAACAAAAAGATTATATATTTTTTTCTTTAATATAATACGGATCTAATAGAACCTTCTCAGTAATTGGCTATTTAGAAAAAAAAAACTAAAGTAACTTTCTCTTATTTTCTCGATAGCTCCATAGTGGACTATTTTGAGCGGCTAAGCTTATTCTAGTCACACGTTTAAACCACTATGTAGTGTTTTTTATTAACTAGTTACATAGTTATGCTACTTATTTACATTACTGCTGTAAAGGCAAGAGCTATATTGGTCGGGCAATAGCTGTTTGGAAACTTATAAATGTAAAATAAAAATGTAGGGTTATGAATGAATTTTGGAAGCCTGCTTTGAGACATCCTTTCCTAGCAAAGGAGTTTGAGCGTATTGGTGGGAATTTTATAGAAAAAAAAATCATGGAGGTTCCCTCTCTTAAAGGGGAGTACTATCAGTAGTTTTATGGTAAATAGATGATGAAATTAATCTCGGAGTTTAGTCAGGACGAATTAAGCTCGTATTGTCAAATTCTATTCGAATATTTCGGTCCACCTAATTTATATAGTGCAACCAATATTAAATGAGTACCTGTAATGATGGTTTTATTGAAATAAAACATTTGACTTTGACTTAACGTTGATGATGCTCCGATATAGTTTATCATAACGGTAGGTTTTAATTATCTGTTTCTTATTAACATTTGTGCCGCTCTTGGGACCATATATTGGCAGTAATTCCGTTTATTTATTCATTTAGTATTGTATTTATTCGTTTTGGGCGAAAGTAAATATTTTTTTCTTTCTTTTTAGTAGAGCTGTTGTAGTAATAAGTCCTATCTATAATTAATTGTGTTACAAGGATGGTGCTATTTATCCTTTATAGCCTCATCCCTCTCTTAATAAACTAGCTTTTTGAAAATAATTGCTTTTTTCCCAGACCATTAATTAATAACATAATTAAAATTGCCTCAATCAACATATTGGTAAATAAGAACTGCTCAATTAAACTACATTTACTCAAATTATTTATAGCGTATTTTTTTATATACGCACCTATCAGTAGCCTATATACAGCCAGTTATTGCAATATTTTCTACCGTCCATTTAAAATGGCAACACTCTTTGGTAAGGGCATAAACCTTTTTTTAAAATTTACATTAGGGAGATTTCTGTCTATGGTCACTTAAGAAAACCAATTATGAGAATATTTAATTATTTATTATACCTTATAAGATGGAAGAACTTGAAAAGAGTTTGAATGTGAAATTTTTACTTTTCCAAATAATTCCAGAGACGAGCTATAGTCTATGCATTTTCTAATAAAGGGAGACAAGAGTAATGCTGTGTGGATGGATATATGTATTGTCTGTCTTTGTCTTTTGTAAGTTAATGAAATGAGAGATTAAATTGAATTTAATGTGATTAATAAAACAAGCATTCTGATGTATGTAAATTATTCACAGTGTTCAATTATTTTGTGTAATACAGTAAGCCAAAATGGGACCACAGCAAGAGTATATACAATATTATCTATTAAATAAATGTTTCAATAGCACTAGGAAACATTACAATTTTATCAATTTTTTTGCTATATTAGTCGAAAATTAAAGTCAAATAATGAACAACCTTTGCTCTAAAACTTTTATAAGTCACTCAAATTTCTATTTTTTTTAAGTAGTAAAGCAAAGGTTGTTTATTATTGTTTAACATCCCTTTTCCGACAACAATTATACTATTTATTTATTATTAAATCTCCCACTATAGTTACATAAATGCCATTATAAAGAACGGTAGGTACGAGTCATAAGGTGCAGTGGCCACGCGGTGTGCAACATAACACGTAACCTGCAACGTGTATTACTCGTTGCAACGTGTATCACGTGTTGCAACGTGTATCACGTGTTGCAATGTGTTTCACGTTGCTGCAACCTGTATCACGTGTTGCAACGTGCGCCACGTGGGGTGACGTGCGACACGCGCAACATGTTGCTACTACCGACGCCGGCGAGCGCGCTCCGATGGCCGCCGTCGCGCTAATTAATAAAAAAGAATGTTAGTGGCTTCTTCCTAATAAAAACACTCGGAGGCGTTTAAGAGCTGTCTATAAATGTAAAAAAAAATACTTTAAAAAAGTACTACCAAGCAGTCTACCTTGAAAAAATGATTTGACGATATCTTAAATTAAAAATGAATATTGAAATACATACCAATAGCGCCCAGAGCGTCGCCCGGCGAACGCAGACCCTATTCCCGTTTCTTGCCCTTCTTTTTACCGACTCGCTTGCTGTAATTCTGCGCAAGCGCATTCACTATCGACACCACGAAGTACACCACCATGGCTAGCACGAACTTCTCTAAGAGACTCGATAGAACCGAGCCTTGATTCTCAATGGGCGTTGAGGAATCATTTTTGTGCAAACGAGCCTTCTGGTTCCGAAGGAATTCTAGTAATGGTGCCTCTAGTTTTGGCCCGATGTATGGTATTCTTTCAACCCACGAAAGTACTTGGCTGTGGAGGATAAATATTTGCTTGAGTTATTTAGTTATTTTTACTGGTAATAAAAAAAATCTTAAGCATGATAATGATGAAATCAAATTCGCAATAAAATAATAATACAAAATTAATTAATAACAGTCCACCCGTGACCTGATGCTGAATGCCTGATGAAAAAATATCAATATAACGCGATAAAATCCGTAAAAAGTAATTTCATTTCAATGTCTAATATTCGGGTATTAAAAAAAAAAAACTACTTTATTTCAATAATAATAACCAAATAACAATACATAATTGTTATTTAAGTACCTATAAGTTTTATGAGACACTTTTCTTGAATAAATTATATTTCTAAACCGCAACGGATTTTATAATACGATATTCAATGTGATTAAGACATTTTTTTAAGTAACACACATACAGTTTGTTCGAAATAACTAAGCTTGTGTGAAGTTGTCTGCAAGTGGTTTAGCAGTGGTAAATTTTAATAGAAAGAGTAGGTGTTAAGACAATTGGAGTCGTATATGTTTCACAATTGTGACTCTTTTCTTTACTTATTTGGATATTTATGTATACAATTTTGCCTGTGCGATAGTTCAGAACGGCTAACTTCAGAGAAGCTTAGTTATAGTTTTTTTTATGTAAATAGATCTTTTAAGGACAGTTTTACAAGTAGATTTTTTTTTTTTTTTTAAACTTGATCGCGCCGACATTTCCTATCTGACGACCTTTGAGAAGAAATATTGAAACAAACTCAGAGAATCATGGTCTCTTTTAAAGTCCAGACAATAGTTATATCATAGAGTGTCTGGATATTATATTTTTCATAGACAGTAAAGAGCTAATTAGTAAATTCGAACCATGCCAAACCTTGGGTGACTATTTCGCTAATAGTCATTATTAACCCGTTCATTATCACACTTTTGAACTTGAACTCTTCGTTAGTAGGAGAATGAAAAAAAAAACAAATTAAAAAGTCACTCACCCAACCAAAGTTTCATTAAAAGCGATGATCACAAACATTTTCTGTATATGCATTTTGATGACCGCCTTGCCGATCACAGTGGCACCGAAGAAAGTCCAGAAAGGTACCAGAAAGTGACCACAGGTGAGTCCGGCCAGGTCGAACAGGGGATTTGGTACTGACGCGCACGCTAATATACCAGCGAAACCCACTTTCTGTACTAGTTTTTGTACCATAATTTTTGCTCTAAAAATAAAAGGGTTTTGTTAGAAGGCTAAAAAAATATGGTCGAGAAAGAAAGAAAAACAGATTTATAACATAAATACATTATCACGCCTGTATTCCTCAGAGGGGTAAGGTAAAGGTGTACTTATGTACACCTCTAATATAGTGCCATGTAATATGGAGCGAGCCTATTGCCATTAGCCTGGAAATCGAACCCTTGACACCTAACGTAGCAAATTAGCAATGCTTTTTTAGTTACTTTTCGAATCCGACTGGCAGTTCCAAAGATTAAACCAAACGAACAAACAAACTACACCTTTCTTATATTAGTATGGATAGTCCGTACTAAAAGCATTGCCTCAATCCCAATACTGGACAAAAAGTCGTATTACAATGATGTTATTCGAAATAAGTTATTAATCTTCGTCATCATGTAAAAAGTATAACACTGATAGACAATAATTTGGTACCTATTGAATGCTTGAATAAAAAATTAAGAGGTTCTTAGTTATTGGAGAAAAAATTGCAAAGATGTTTAATTTTTTTGTGGGTGATTTCTTGTACTAGTTTTTTTTCTAGTCAAAAACATGTGTCAAAGTTTAAAGTTTAAATTTCAATGACCATTTCGCGAATTGGCAAATATAATGCATTAATGAGATCCAGTTTGAAGGATAATGTAGTCAGTGAAATTACTGGGCATATGAGACTTAACAACTGAACATACCATCACGCCTGTATTCCCCGAAGGGTTAGGCAGAGGTGTACTAAATAAAGTAGACCCACATTTCGCCGGTATGTTTAGGTCCCATGTAATGGGTAGCGAGCCTATTGCCACTAACCGGGCACAAATCCAGACTCCGAGCTGCTACTAGGAATTTCATAGAAAAACTTAATAACACTTTGCTCGACCTGGGGATCGAACCCAGGACCTCTGGCGTAGCAGTCAACCACTAGACTAATGAGGCAGTCAGAACAACTGAACTAACAGTTCAGTTCACAACTGAAGTTTTAATATAATAATTAATAATCAGGTTTTATTTCTCTTTCACAAAGGTACACACGGTAAATGTTTTCCGTACAATTCAAGACCGGCCTAAACTCGTTTTGTATAGCTTGATGTGTAGCCGTGCGTACAGTCAGCCCCTTCAGGGAAAACAGGCGTGATGATAAGTTAAACTATCTTAATGGCATAAAACCTGGTAGAATAACAGCTGCCGCGTACAGGTTTCATTCTAAAACATGCTTTGTGTCATTGAGATATAGTGTAATTTCCTCGGTAGTTCAGATCATTGTGAAAAGTTTGAACACACCGCGGACTGCTACGCTAGAGGTCCTGGGTTCGATCCCAAGGTAAAGCGAAGTGTAATTGGGTCTTTCTATGAAATTCTCAGTAGCAGCTCGCAGTCTGGATTTGTGCCCGGTTAATGGCAATAGGGTCGCCCCCTATTACATGGGACCTAAACATACCGGCGAATTGTGGGTGTACATTAAGTTGCGGTAAGTTAAACTTTATCTTAAGGGCATAAAACTTGCCAGAATAACAGCTGCCGCATACGATGTTCATTCTAAAACATGCTTTATGTCATTGAGATATAGTTTAATTTCCTTAGTAGTTCAGATCATTTCGAAAAGTTTGTACACACCTATACGAATCCAGTTTAAGCTGATCTCGCATTGTATAGACTTCCCATACAACAAGAGGCCAGGGTAAACTGGTTTTTGTATAGCTTGATGTATAGCCGTGCTTACCTCAAGATATATCTGAAACAGACTCTACAATGAAAAGACATCTTACCTTCCGGTCCTGGAGTCATCATTAGCGGCTAGTTCCGCGACCCCTCCTCCGGAGAGCCGCGCCGCCCTAGCCATGAAGTAGGGCGGCAGCTCGCCCAGGGCGGTTCCAATCCCCCACATCATGGACTCGATGCGAACCTTGGACATGATCTTCCATATCGTCACCACGTTGTTGGGGTCCACTACTGCTGGACATATTATGCTGCAAAGGTAAAGGTAAATAAAAAAAATGTTTTGTGTTTATTTTTTGCTAAACCCTGCCGGAAACTGAATTTCTTTTCCCACATAATACTTGGTCGGTTTTAATTCTTAAAAAAAATATTGCATCTTTTGTTTTGCGGCTTGAGTATCTCTACTGCCGTGAGCGGTCAAAAAGGCGGTCGCGGTCGCTTAAAGATACAATATTTTTTTTAAGAATTAAAACCGACCACTTATATTGAAAAAGGGAAAATAAATTCGACATCACAGGGAGTAATCTCGGAAGCTTAGTTGGCTAAAGTGCCCAGTGTCGCTCACCAGAGGAAGCAGGTTCAAATTTAATGCCACAAAAAATAAATCTAAGGACATCTCAATCAAACATCAAAATGGGAAGATATCCCATGTCATAGAGAACCTCATTTTTCTAAAAAGAGGACTCATGTCATGTTAGTCTGGTGATCCTAAGCGCAACTGCTACGCTAAGTTCCATACGGTTTAAAAAAAAAAAAACTCATGAAAATAAAACAACTTTTTACGGATTTTATCGCGTTATATTGATTATTTTATATATTGATTTCGTAAAAAGCGTTCCTTGCGTAGTATGTTGGGGTAACTAGGAATGAGAGACTGAAAAATAGTGTGATAAGACAACGTTGCGGACTGAAAGATGATATAGTGACACGTATTGAAAGGAATATGCTAAGATGGTTTGGGCATGTCGAGAGAATGAATGAAATACGATTAACGAATGGAATTTATAAGGCGAATGTTAGTGGCAGCGTCGGGAGAGGTCGCCCTAGAAGGACGTACACCGATCTTATCGGCGAGGTTCTCCAAAAAGGTCAGGTGCGTAGTACTCGCAACCGGCGCGGGTGTATGAAAAGATGTATGAATGTGGAAGAAGCGAAAGAGATATGCAAGAGTCGTAGCAAGTGGCAGTCCATAGTTTCTGCCTACCCCTGTGGGAAAAAGGCGTGAGTGTATGTATGTATGTATGATTTCGTAAAAAGTAGTTTTATTTTAATGTTCGCGTAAGTGTTAGAAACCAGTAAATCTCATTAACTTGCGAATTTGGAGTTGTGCCTGGTAAATGGCTATATACTCGCCCCCTATTACATGTGTCCTAACTTCAACACTTTCGCCTAACTTTTCGGGGAATACAGTGTTTGAGTATAAATTAGCATGCTTTAATTTAAAGCAGAACATGTATATCACTTTTGAACAAATAAATACATTATTATTATTAGTGCCAACTGCCTCATTAGTCTAGTGGTCCTAAGCGCGACTGCTACACTAGAGGTCCTGGGTTCGATCTCCAAGTCGAGCAATGTGTTATTGGGTTTTTTTGTGAAATTCTCAGCAGCAGCTCGGAGTCTGGATTTCTGCCCGGTGAATGGCAATAGACTCGCCCGGTATAACATGGGACCTAAACATACCGGCGAAATGTGGGTGTACTTAGCACACCTCTGCCTAACCCTTCGGGGAATACAGGCATAATATTATTATTATAAATAGACTCACTCGTTAGGATAAGGTGGCTCTGGGAAGTCGAGGGCAGCGCACTCGTATGCTGCGAGCGTGACCCTGGCGATGTGCGGGCCCAGGTACAGCAGGAACGTGTGCAGCCCCGTGCCCAGCCCCACAGAGCTGCACACGCCCAGCACCACCCACCAACCCCACCAGCCCAGCGTCCACACCAACGTCTGCACATAACCGATACACTCTTAAACACACGTCACTTTAGCACATTTATCTTGATATTTTTTAGGGTTCCGTACCCAAAGGGTACAACCTATACTATGACTCCGCTGTCCGTCTGTCCGTCTGGCCGTTTCAGAATTTCAACTATCTAACTATCACGGTTCATGAGATTCAGCCTGGTGACAGTTATTCTATGAAATTCCCAGTAGCAGCTCGGAGTCTGGATTTGTGCCCGGTTGATGGCAATAGGCTCGCCCCCTATTACATGGGACCTAAACATACCGGCGAAATTTGGGTGTACACCTCTGCCTTCGGGGGATACAGGCGTGATGGTATGTTATGTTAATTTTTAGGGTTCCGTACCAAATTCGCAAAAACGTAAAAAAAAAACAGACGGACAGCGGAGTCTTAGTAATAGGGTCCTATTACTAAGACTCCGCTGTCTGTCTGTCTGTCTGTTCGTCTGTCACCAGGCTGCACAGCATGAACCGTGATAGTTAGACAATTGAAATTTTGACAGATGATGTATTTCTGTTGCCGCTATAACAACAAATACTAAATAAACAAAAAAAAAGAAAATTTTGGTGCCCCACTTAAATCTTTGTTTTTTCTACCAAACAACAGACATGTTTTTTTTTACAGTTTTTATAGATGAGGTACGGAACCATTCGTGCGCGAGTCCGACTCACACTTGGTTTTTGAGTTTAATATTATTATGCCCATTATTTACATTTCTTACACTATTTACATATTTTACATTCTAAAATAAAAGAAACAAAAAAACACAATCACAAAAACAGTGGGCGCGACTAGGCGTCAAAATACTCCTTGCAAGCGTATTATTGGGCTCTTGCTTAAGGCAGCTGGCAGTGACTGGATGAGGAATGCCAAAGATCGGGCTCTGTAGCGTTTACTAAGAGAGAGCTACGTCTTTTAAAAACTTTTTTGGCTCTATTCATGCCCATAAATAATACAGTTGTATTAAGATATTTTTGAAAAGTAAATAGATTACGTACAGTCGCCAGCACATCAGGTTATACAAAACTGTCAATTTTCTCCAAATGATTTTAAGAGGATAGTATCCGCTTCGCGCTCCATACAAACGTAGTTTGGCCCTTGCTTGAATTTTAACCAATGAAAGTCATTGAAATTTTGCAGTAACAATCTTATCATTAAAATACGTGTTCCTGTAGTATACAATTTCATTTCAATATACGGTTAAAAAGTTACACGAGCTCAAAGATTGGCAATTTTCGTTGAAAAACGACCCAACTTTATGCTAGTATTTCTCGAGAATGTATCAATACAGAAACATTCTGATTCGAAAGAAACTCAGATAATATAGTGAATATATTTTTCCATTTTTTTTTACGTATTAACAATATTATAGGAGTAATCTCCAAAATTCGGAACATAAGAAATACGCGTGAAAATGTTGCAAATGTATTGTTGTTTCTCCTCTCGGGCGTTCGCACGCGTTCGCATCGCGAGGGATAGAGACAGTGACAACTGTGCAACATTGTTGCGTTCGCGAGGGACACTCCTCTTAAACCTTAAAATGTAAAGAATTAGGTTCAAAATCAACTACGAAAATTTGACATTTTGTTGTGCCACCGTACTTAAGTAAAAAATGTACCTACCTGTACGTAAGGCTGATGGGGACCGCTTACATAGTAAGATATGACTGTGCCTATTATTGCTGTAAATATTGTTAGCGCCAACAATTTGTACGCTAATAACCTGAAACAAAAATACAAATAATTGCACTCTTTAAAGTAATTAAGTTAAATTAAATTAAATATAATATGTACGTAATCGTCTACGAGCAATTTTATCTCGACTCTAAAGATTTTAATTAAATTTACACAGGGGACGAATAATTGAATACGTACGTCTGGGAAAATTCGTTGTTCCGTTTTATTTTGGGCATAATAAATACTTTTTTTTTACAAAACTTACAATATGTATCTTATGTCAAAGTTAATTTAGATACACTTCTTACACACGTCCTGAGCATAGCCAGATAATGTATACAGGGACGTATTAAACCATTCAGGGCGCCTGTGCATAACTCTTTTGGAAAAAAATTAGACCGATTATGACTCTTTTTATGAGCCTTCTACAAGCGAGGACCTTTTTCTAATTTTAATCCTGACTTCAGGCTAATTATGACATAAATCTTCGATGTACTCACATCCTGTTATCGCAATAGTGTAAAGTGAATAATGTAAAATCTTTTATTTTAAAAGAGTGTCCATGGAGTTTCTTACCGGATTCTTCTCCATAGGATCAACTTATTGGAACCGTGCAACTAGAGTCAATAACGTTTCATGAACGCTTGTAGAAGCTTATTTGAAATAAAAACATTTGATTTGATTTGATTTGGACCCTGGCTTGGTCCTAGGCTTCTTGTAGGGCTTAAGTCAGAGACAGAGCGGTTGTATTTTAATTCCAGATGATTTTCTGATTCCCATTTCCAAAACTCTTAAGGTGATAGTCTCGCCTTTGGCGCCTTTCCAAGAATAAGTCAATATACAATACTATCTTCTCAGCTACAATAATGAGTTTTACGAAAGTTAAGTACTCAGTTGTGAATTATTTATAGTTGATGTCTCACTTTTATGATCCTAGAATGTGTTATAGACGTACAGTCGCCAGCAGGTCAAGGTATACAAAACTGTCAAATTTCTCCAAATGATTTTAAACCTTAAAATGTTGAAGATAAAGTTCAAAATCAACTGAGACAATTTTACATTTTGTGGTTACTTGATGGTTTGGCCACCGTACAATTTGCGGAAAATAAAAAAAAAACTGACGATCCGCCTTAAATAGGTTTCAACTGACGAATAAACTTCTAATACAGATATTGCTTTACCTCTGCACCCCCGTGGAGATCAATATGACCAATTCTCTGAAGAAGTATTCCAGTGTGGTGAGGGGCCGCCTCCATAGCACCAAGCTTTCACTGTCCATTGTTGTACTTTTGCTTCTACTGTAACAAATTTATTTTTGTTAGTTTTTATGCTTTTGCGTAGTGATAAAAAAATACACGAGAAAGTACGGAAAGTATACAATACAATTTGACATGAACATGGCTTTGAAATTACTTTCGCAGACGAAAAGATACTTTATTTAGCCCGTTAAGTAAACAAATTACACAATAGAAAAAAAAACCGTGAATGATGAGCTATGTAGCTTTTTTTGTTTATATAGCCGTGCGCTTAACTGCCAGTTCGCCTAATGTTAAGCGACAGTGCGATCTACTATGGAGCACTTGCCTAGGAGAAACCAATTCGTGATTCAGACACCCAGATTATATGCATCGGGGAAGGAAGACCCACCCGGGAAGCTCATTCCACATTTCTGCCGTACGCATGATAAAAATGGACTAAAAGCGTTTCGTTCGGGTTTCGGAATGTCCACCATGAAACGATGTCGCTTTTTCGTATATCCGGCCGTCCGATAGAAGAAAGGCCAAGAGGGAATAAGATCATGAAGATCTAATACGCACTCTCCGAAATGTATCCGATAGAAAACCGATAAGCTAGCAACTTTGCAGCGATATTCCAGGCTTTGTAGTTTAGCTCGGACAAGAGAATGAGCTTCTTGGCACGTTTCTCAACGGATTCCAACGCCTTGAGCCGAGGTACTTAGCTGATCCATCTCAAAGGTGCGAGCAGTATTCCATGCACGACAGCCAAGTTCGCAAAAAGTCAAAACGGCCGTGGCTTTACATGAATCATGAAGAGAATAGAAGGCTCATTTAAATTGAGTGTACAGTCAGCGTCAAACATATAGAAGCGAACAGACTGCTCATAATTATATGAGCAATTAGGGAAATTAAACTTTATCTCAATGGGATAAAATACATGTCTGAATGACAGGTGTCGCGTACGGTGTCCATTCTAAAATATACTTTGAGCAGTTGAGATAAAGTTTAATTTCATTAGTTGCTCCGATCTTTTTGAGCAGTTTGAGTGCGTAGATAAATTTGATGCTGACTGTACCATCTTAGGCTCTGTTTAAGCATACCAAAAACGCTAAATTCAGCAATAAAGAGCAAGAGGCGGCACGGTAGACTACTAATTAGGCGTCGGACTTGCGATCTTGTGGTTGCCAGTTCGAAACCCACCCATTGCACTACCGACGTGAACCCACTCGTATTACAAGCATTTAGCATTGTTAGGAAGTTTTAAAAAAAATTAATTGCTAGTAGCATTACCAACCGTCACACGCTTTCCTAGGAGAAAGCAAGAAGATAGCCGATAAACAGCTAAGTGTTAATCTCAAAATCGTACAATACTTTCACTATTATAATCACTCGCGTAATTGGTAACTAGGTTAGGTAGTACTGCGCGATAGGAATTAGAAATCATTGGACGTTTCGAAGGCTGGATTTGCAAATGTGCATAGACTGGATCGCTAGATTAGAGGTGAGGGGGCATTAATTTATATTTTTAGTTTATTTTCTTTTTGACAAAGGCCGTGGAAAAATATAGTGAGATAGGTAGACTCAAGTGAAGACTGCCACGCTAAAATGGAATGTTGGGCCAACATTGTAAACACAATGGTTCTAAGAATGACAGTTGCTGTATCCTGTTTTGATTCTTAAACATCCCTAGTATTATTTTTAACCCCTCGTGCTAAGCATTTAGCTTAAGGCTAACGCCGCTTATTAAGGTATACTTCTGATCATTTTGCAGATTGACGTCCAGGTATATCTGATTCTGACATTGCTGACTGACTGACTGTATAACGAACCCGTATTAGGCCAGCATGTTGAACAATAGTTCCTCAGCACACACACCCCCAAAAGTGGAACAGTATCGCAGTAATATAGCAGCTCGATTTAGGATTTGTGCCACTTTTTACAAGGGAGCTAGAACATGCCGGTGAAACATGTACATTGGTGTACAATTCTATTTAGTCTCGGAGAATGCGTCATGCATGAAACGTCAAACTATCTTTGATCAGTAATTAATGTAATGTCACGTTGATCGTTTTAATTTATTAGTTGATAAACTAGTGACATTGATGGACGCATTTAATTTCAAATAGTGTATTATATTTTTTTATACAGTGTAGGTGCCGCCTAAATGCAATTACATGGAGACCCTGCCTACAGTCTATACGAGTCGGGGTGTGCATGCTAATGATTCCAAATTGTTTGTATTATTTAATTAATGGTTTGAAGCAATTTATGTTTTTTTTATAGTACGCAAATGCCTCATCGATCTTCTGCTACCTGGGGAGACGGCAGGGTATGTCGAACTCATACCGAAAGAACCCCATTTGCTCTATAGTCACGACCATGGTATCTGTGACATTTGTCGCAACCGTCTCCATGCCTCGAAGACCATAGAGGCGTCGATCCACAACTAACTATTTTTTTTCTTTAAAAAAAAGTTTACTAGCAATGTGGGTCACACATTACTAGCATTCTTGTTAACGCCTTAAACGCCTGCCGACCAGTTTATCCATAATTCCATAGAACATCAGCATTGTTCAGAAGTTGGGTCTGTTGGCGATCGCTTCGTGCAACACTGATATTAATTATTTACATTTGATTAAAAAGCCAATCACGTAGCCAAAGACAATTAATATTGCACAAAATAACGAGCAGTGATAGCCTTGTGATATGACCATAGGACTGCCATGTCAAAGAAGCGGCGGTAGCCTGATGGCTAGGGCGTCGGACTTGCGATCATGTAGTTGCCAGTTCGAAACTCACCCATTGCACTACCCACGTGAACCCACTCGTAACACAAGCATTTAGCTTAGCACGAGGGGTTAACAAGATTACTAGTAATGTGTGACCCACATTGCTAGTAAGCATTTCATAAAAAAAAAGGTCTCGAGTTCGAATCCAAGGCACGCACCTCTGACTTTTCGAAGTCATGTGCATATTAATAATTAATTATCACGCTTGAACGGTGAAGGAAAACATCGTGAGGAAACCTGCATTCCTGATAGGTTTTCTTAACGGCATGTGAAGTCTGCCAACCCGCAGTAGGCTAGCGTGGTGGACTATAGCCTTAATCCCTCTCGATCTGAGAGGAGATCCGTGCCCAGCAGTCGGACAATGTAATGGGTTGATGATGAAAATAACGAGAAATTTTAATTTTTTAGGTAATTTGATTGGTTTGCTTTACCTTATCTCTTTGGGGTGTGGGTGGGGGTGTGGATGGTGAAGTCCGTTGCGCGGGCGCTGCTCGGTGTCCGCCTGCACCGCCGCCGCCAGCTTGTAATACCCGAGTCGGGCGAGCTGGGCAACAACACACAATTTACTAATTAATTTAAAAACTATGACAAGTCATTAAAATATTAGCGGTTCCCTGCGATTTCACCCGCTTTGCCCCGCTCCTAAGGATCATAGCGTGATGCTACATAGCCTATAGCATTCCTCATGAATGTGGCTATCATATACCAAAAGATTTTTTTTTATCCAACTGGTAGTTTCAGAGATAAGCGCGTTCAAACAAACAGTCTTCAGCTTTACTATAGTAGCATAGCTTTTAAGCGAGGTCTCCACTTATATTTTAGAAATGTTTGTTGCCAACATGTTCTTACAACGTAAAAGTTGTAAACTTTCGTCGGTGGAGATCCAACTTAAAGGTTGTTAGACAGCCGCGTCGCAACATAAAACACTGACATTTAAATGTATGAATTTTCATCTTACATTATAATTATAAGCCGAAATCCTTTCCGGATATGAATGACTTTGAAATATTCAACAGTATTTAATTTATCCTTTATTTCTAGAATTCATACATTTAATAACCAACGATCTCTGTAAAAGATTTAATCAAAAGGAATGTGCATTTGTTTTGTGAAGAATGTCATAAGATAAAAAGCGTGACACAAAGGTGTAGAATCCAATATTTATCAGGGTATTATACAAATTATGCAATAAATATTTTGTATGTATATACATTTAAATGTATATTACGTATTTTTTTAGTGTTAGAATCTATTATACCTACCGATTATATTTTTACTTGTTTATAAATAAGTATATATGCAATACTGCTCCATTACTAGTGGTCCTAAGCGCTACTGAGATTACGCTAAAGGTCTTGGGTTGGATTCTCAGGTCGAGCAAAGTTTTATTGGGTCTTTCTATGAAATTCTCAGTAGCAACTCGGAGTTGGATATGTGCCCATTGAGAGGCAATAGGTTCGGCCCCCTATAACATGAGACTTAAACATACCGGCGAACTGTGGGTGTTAATTAAGTACACCTCTGCCTTACCCTTCGGGGAATACAGGCGTGGTAGTATGTTATTTTATAGATGTAGTAACAGTAGATTTATGTCTATGAAAGACAGTTTAAAAATTTGTTATGTCATGCATCTAAAACACAGCGTCATGCACATATACTCGCATAGTTATTTTTTTATTAGCTTACTAGTAATGTGTGTCACACATTACCAGTATTCTTGTTAACCCCTCGTGCTAAGCTAAATGCTTGTATTACGAGTGGGTCCACGTCGGTAGTGCAATGGGTGGGGTTCGAACTGGCAACCACGTGATCGCAAGTCCATTAGGCTACTGCCGCTTTATTTTTAACTAGCTTTCCGCCCACGGCTTCGCCCGCGTGGTTTATTGGCTTTTCTATACTAAAATATGTATGTATTATACATATAAACCTTCCTCTTGAATCACTCTATCTATTAAAAAAAACCGCATCAAAATCCGTTGCGTAGTTTCAAAGATTTAAGCATACAAAGGGACATAGGGACAGAGAAAGCGACTTTGTTTTATATGTAGTGATGTTAATTTAGTAAGAGCACTGGGTGTTTGAACATCATTTATTATCAATATCCATTAGGGTCTTAGGGACTAGGGCTTTATTTAGGGCCGTATTAAACTTCATGAAGGGCAATCTATTTTTAGTTCCATCGAATGCCCCTTACACAGTCATGTATGAAATGCAAGGTGTCTATGGTAGGTAATACTATAATTTAACAAAAAAAAAACTCCGTAATATTCATAACTGGACTCCTATTTAAGAGATTGGGCCGTAAAAGCTTTAAGCCGTGAGGAATGGAAGGAAGGCAGGGAGGCCTTTGCCCAGCAGTGGGATCAATCGGGCTGATAAAGAAAAATATTCATAAAAATATAAAATGTCCAACAAATATCCTAAACCTATAATGTGTTTTGTCTTCTTTTCAGAAAGAGTAAGAACTAATTTTCAGAACTAGCTTTCCGCCCGCAGCTTTGCCCGCGTGGACTGTAGCTTTCTTTTCATTTTACGGGATTATATGTATATGTTTCTGTGTTACTCAGGTATAATTTAGCTTCCTATTGGTGAAAGAATTTTCAAAATCGGTTCAGTAAATCCAGAGATTATCCCCTACAACCTAACAAACTTTACTTCTTTATAATATATAGAAGTATTCATAGATAGGCAGGTGTCTTCGATAGCTATTTCAATAGAATGGATGTGACTAGGGCGTGTAAAAACGGGAAATCTTTCAAAACCGGTTTTGAATTACTGAAAAACTTTTTGAAAAACCGGTTTTACACGCCCTCGATGTGACGCATCCATAAGGAAAATAAGTTTAGCTTTTATCTTATTTTCCTTAACTGAATAATGAGGCCACTAGGACGGAAAGTCCCGAAATCGCGTCAGTAGAATCTAAATAAGCAAGGCATTTATAAAACTCATACTTTCGCTAGTGCAGCAATAAGGTTCTATGAAATTCTCCGTAGCAGCTCGGAGTTCGAATTTGTGTCCCGTAAATGGCATATTGCCAAATAACCCATTCAATGGGAACTATTCCTCGCTTATTTCTTGGGACCAAAACATGCAAGCGTGATGGTATGTTAATTTACAAGTTGTGTTACATTAATCGAGAACGATTTGTGTTTACATAACTGCGTTTACGCAATCGATAGGTAAAGAATCAAAATGAAGTTATCACGGCAATTCTTGGTAGACGAACAATGACGTACGTAAGTAAACACGTTTGTAAACGGCGCTTACGCAGAGAGACATTTCACGATTGATCCCATTGGTTGAGTAAATTTACAATTAGGGTCCAGATTTTTTGAGAAATTCACGTAGGTACTATCTCTAGAGATATCTATCCAAAATATGATCAAGTTATTGTGACAATGGAGGTGATTAGTAAGTTGAGAGCTTTGTGCTACCTCACCTATGAAAATTTTCATACAGAGTGTAAATAGGTATGTAGTACAGATTTGTCCGTTACGCAAAAATAGGGTCAAAGAGAGCAATTTTTTTAAGGCTGACGCTTTAGCTTTAAAATAAATACACTTTTGTACACTGGCTTTTCAATAGATAAGTTCACACAACAGATCACAATAAAACTGTTTGGAACCGCGAGTCCGTAAGAGTAAGGGTAGCTTACTAGGTGGATCGTTAGATCCAATTTCATCGTGTTTTGTACTAATCTTTATGAGCTCAATTCTTTTTGGTAGAGCAATCTCTTTCCTGAAAAGATGTGTAGTGGAATACTTGCAGTTAGGTTTAAATATAGAACGAATTGAACAATAATTTATTACAAAGATAATAATAATACCCATTGAACAATATCATAGTTTGTATTCGAGTTTACGAGTACGTTATTGGCCTCACTACACGGAAACCGTGCTCTCGAAGGGCGCACTAGTTACTTATGTCAATCAAAGTGATAAAACGCTATTTCATTATTAACTTTTATCTAACAACACTAGCACGGATACAGATAACATTTTTTAAATAATATTTAAACATAGAATCCTAACATAAATACTCACTTGCAGAAACTCTTTTGTTTGTATTTCAAACTTCGAACGTCTAAACTGCGAATATTTTATCACACACGTAAATAATGTCCGATGATAATATTATACAAGAACAATATTATTAAAATTTTATTGTATAACTGTGTAGATAACCTGTTTATTACGATGTCGTGAGTGAAATGTCTGACATTACGCCACCTCCTCCGAAATGAATTTCACTTTCGACGTTCACTCTCTCTTTCGTTTGACTGTCGTTCACAAAATCACAGAAGGAAAGAACTAAATTTGAATTACGCGACAAAATGTTTTTTTATTAAATAACTTTTTCGTTACAAGATGTGCGGTCATTGTGCCAGCACCAAAGAGACTGTCGTCTCATTGAAAACAAAGAAATGAATCTCAGATATAAATGATGACTGTTAGGTTTTATGTATGCACAACTAATTAAAGTTCTTAAGCATAAACCATTATTTAAAAATAATGAGGGACTATTTTGCTTTTTGATTTGCTACGAACGATGTATTGTACTTCAGTTTTAAATTTGGTTTGTAATTATAAAGTGTCTGGCCACTATGTCTTCATATGACAGTCTTTATTGTCTTATGGCTGTCCTCCAAAAAATTCCGCCAAATAATTTTCAGCTGTAGCCCATCGCCATAGCGTTTCTAATTAAAAATCAGAAAATAAACATACAATCGACTTTATAACGAAGAACGAATAATTTGACATTAACGGTGTTATATTGATAATGGACCCTGCGTCCTTGAAATTAGAATTCTTAATTGAGCACGTTAATTAGTTTCCGGAAATAAACAGCGGTGGCGTGATCATCGCGTGCGCTCGCGCAGTTCCACTGACCCCTATTTATATATCGAACTAAGTATCGATCATTTGTTATCAGCAAATATAGGACAATGATGTTGCAATTTTTTTATTGCATTCATAGGCATACTGGATCTTGTACTGACGTGTGGTAAATGTATTGGTTATTACATTGCGCCCGCGCCGATTGTAGTAATGTTTCTTTATATAGCAGGTCAATGCCTAGTAGACTGCAGTAGTTCGTAATCAAATGAGTCTCGTTGAGTTCATAGTGATAGGACTGACCTATACGACGACAGATTATTACATTCCAGATGTTTTATCGTCCAAATCTGCATTAATTCTTAACATCTTTTTCATTACAACGTTCTGAATTTGATCGTTTTGAATCATATACTAATAATGATTCTGCTGAAAAAGTCGGTCATAGTGTTTAGTCGCGCTATTGCAAGCAATTCGATTTGTTTAACTTTTTAATGCGCATAAGCAATATTTTATACAACTAGAATATTTTAGGTATATATTTTAATGCTTTAAACTACTCACTCGCTAATTTAACACGAATATTTAAAAAAAAATATGAAATAACTATAAATATTTTTTATTTTGAAAAGTAAAAATTGTGGGAAAATCTTTGTTATTGAAAAAAAATGTTATATAACTTCAGGTATCATTAATATCACGGCCAACAGTCACGGTCACAATTTTTATTTTATAAGGAACGAAAGCATTTACATAACTCTTCTTCTGGCGCAGTCGGGTAAAAGTCATTAATATACACACAGCGCGATTGAGTAGTTAAACCATACTTATATAATGTAAAAGATTTGTTTCGCTAAAAATATTTCAGCGAACAAATCGTTTTCCATCGAACTCTTATAGGAGTAGGTTACATTATTATTTTCCCGAAAGGATACTCGTAAAAATGCAGCTCAATACATTGAAGTATCCGTTCATTTCTGTGTAAAACAATTTGCTTTATGTATTGTTTCCGCCGTCAATTTAGTCATCAATTGAATAACAGATGTTTAGGGGCGATGCAGACAAACGCGGCTACGAATTTAACGGATAAACGTGCGTCGTCATCTGAACTTGTCATGCATTTTCTTTTACCGCGTCGTAAAATGTGTTAAAAAATATGACATAATATCACATCTTCCCCTGACTCTCGCTTCACCTGCGACAGATGTGGCAAAAGATGACAAGTCACAAAAGGAAATGCAGAATCACAAGTTAGCCACACTGCCGAACCTAAATCTGACGATGTTCGCCAATGATTATGAGGGTCAATGCAAATATTGCAGACAAACGCGGCTTTGAATTTAACGGATAAACGTGCGTCGTCATCTCGAACTTGTCATGCATTTTCTTTTACCGGTTTTTAATGGTAAAAAAATGGCATAATCTTGTAAGTCGTACCTGGACATATAGAAAATATTAATAAACACTTTCATACGGCTTGCCAAAGTGTATTAGAATGAAGTCTAAAGAGCAATTGACCTATTTCTCAGGTTCTCTATAGCCTGATCTCTCTCCTTCTAAGAGTAGAAGCGTGCCCAGTAGTGGGTTTATATATGAGTTGATGATGATGTACTCTAAGGAAAAAACTTGGTAATACTCAATCTTCCGTAACTGGATTTCAGAAATCTCTAGAAATAATAACTTTAGGATAAATCAGTTCGGGAATTCTTAATTTTGGTCACCAAAAAAAAATGAATAGATGTTTAAACACTGTCTTAACAAAAACATTCCTTAATAGAACTCTTTTTTTTATTGTTGCTAACTTGTGAAAAGCAACTTCCAAGAAACCTTGCTAAAGCAAGTTTGTGTCGACCTTTTGACCATATTTTAAAGCTAGATCGTTGAGTAATCGTGCGTTCTTAGTAAACGCTTAAAAAACTTTATAAATCCTCATTTGAACTCAGCTTTATAGTGGTTGCGAAGCCCGCATTGTCACGAGTAAGTGGGCTATGAATACGTTAGTAATTGTTGAATAAATTTACGAGTATATAAAAACTACACAGTTGCTGTTTAAATTCATCTGATATCCACTAGTTGTACTATAGGGTAACAAATTAGGAAAAAGTTATACACAAATCTAGGATAAACTCAAATTAAGAATGGGATGGCGCAATTATCCCTGTACGGCATCTCGCTCACAAGTCTCATTTAAAAAATGTCTTTGAGAAGATTCGTTAAACTCACTAGCATTGGTACTATTGTTCCGTATCACTAAGATCGTTCAGATTTGGACTTGGATGCATTGCACACTAGAAAAAATAACATTATCTTAAGAATGCTGTTTCACAACACCAATTGATAAATATCCGTTCTCATACATCTCATCATCATCATCTCTTCAGTTTGTTCGAAATAACTAAGCCTGTTTGAAGTTAGCAGTTATCAGCAAATGTGTTTTTATACATAAATATCGAAATTAGTAAAGAAAATAATTACAAATATGAAATATAATATAATGACCCCAATTATATCTACACCAGCTCTTTCTATTAAAATTTACCACTGCTAAGCCAATTGCGAATAACTTCATACAGGCTAGTTATTTCGAACAAACTGTACAATACCATTAAGGATCTCTAGGGTAACTACCCAAACAGTTAGAAAGATCTTAGGAAGCGCGTCGACGTGTATACTGACATTATCAAAAAAGATACATGTTTTTACAAATGCAAGAAGATTTTGCTGTTTTAATTACACACGTTCGACTAGTCACGTCTACGTAAGTAGATTTTTATTGCCAATATCGTTCTGCTAACATAGAAGGACCACACAATCGTACAATTACTGGCAACATTTTTAAGCATGAGCATTGTACTCGGTACAATTTTGATTATGTCTGAGATAACGAAACTGTTTACAGTAGACAGATACAAGTTAATTATTATTTCATTGTCTCTTATTGTTTCATTTAGAGTGTTTTGTTTATTTAAAGGGTTGATAATTTTACGTAATTAGTTATTAACCTAACACGGTTTATTTTTTTATGTAATAACTCTGCAAACTACCAAGCGAGCTACTTGATGGTAAGTAGTAATCGCCGCCCATGGACAACTGCAAAACCAAAGGAGTCGCAGATGCGTTATCGAGCCTATTTAAGGAAAAGGGAAGGGAAGGAGAAAAGGAGAAGGAAGGGGAGGGAGGAATTGGGCCTCGGGCGCTCCGCACTCACCGTACGAAACACAACAGTATGCATACTGCTACTTGACTCCATATTCTGTGGGAGGATAGTACTTCCCGGGTCTACAAAAGTAGTTTTTTTTATAGCAGGCACTACGCCTGCTGTAAAAAAAAGCCATGCCATTTTTTATGGCATAGCAAATGATCAGACGAGCCAACAGATGGGTCAGTAATCGCCGCCCAGGGATATCTGGCAAAACCGATGTTGCTGGTGTTTGCCAACCCTTAAGAGATCCTTGAGAGCCACAAACCCTTAGCAGCCGAGCCGAGAGGGAGAAGTGGTGCAAAAGTCAGGTGGACCGCATGAAGTCTTAACACTGAGTCAATCAGATACTTTCTCGTCTCTGACGAGATACCTGTGAGGTGAGGTCGGTGAGGAATTGAATTTCGACCCGTCGAAAATAATAATAGCTAGCTAACTCTTGCCCATTTCGTTGGGCGATATAGTCTATGACACTCATAAATAACGTGGCTTTCTATTGGTAAAAGAATTTTCAAAATCAGTTCAGTTGATCCATAGATTACCCCCTACAACCTCACAAACTTTACCTCTTTATAATATTAGTATAGAAGACATAAATAGGTGCGTCTTTAAAACTAAGGAAATTAATTTTATGATAATACAATAATGGTATTCTATCTTATGCTGTATTAAAATGTGTTATTAATATAGATAGCAACAAGAGGACAGACATATTTTATGTGTTGGCAAGTCGGAGAGACGGAAGCCTGGTACTCGTCTATCACGAAACTTACGGGTAGACACATCAAACGATTTATTTTTGCTTTGGTAATCGATAGCAATATATTTGAAGCGGTATTTGAATTTAGAAGTGTTCTTTACGGCCATCGATAAACGCGTCATCGTTTATTCGATCTGTTTGGTTTCAATTAGGTAGTGGCAAAGACAAGAGAAGACTACTTTATGGAAGATTATAACGTTATTTCAGTGAAGGAAACTTTCTACTGTGGTCAGGATTCAAACCTGCATCATCTGGTTAGATACATCAGACGCTCCGACAAACTTAGCCACCCGCGAAGTCGAAATTTGCCTTTAAATTTACGACTTTGAGGTTATGTCGACGTTCCATTTATATTGGATTGTACCATGCATAACTGCGTAATTACAAACTTTCAAAGTAGTGGGACATTTAATTTTTTTTTATACCATCACATAAAAATATTGTCGAAGTCTTTAGCCAAATGGTCGCTAGCCAATGTGACAGCTGTTCTTGTCTAACTTACAAACAGTAATAGTACGAGAGCCCACGACCAAAATTTTTGTCTCATAGCAATACGGCCAAAACCACATCAAATCGATGGATACGATTATCCTGAACTCGAAAATACCAATATCAGACATTTTCCGCGTAGCGTTTGATCTGACCGAATTTTCAAAATTGTCAAAGAATTTTACCGAACTGCATCATAGCAATATGTCTGATTTGCAGACTGTAGTTGAAAATAGTTCTGAGATACCGGAAACATATTTTTCAGACGTAAGTGTTGTAGCGCAAACCCGTAAAATCACTTAAAAAAATTAAAAATGAGACAAAAAAAATGTCTCATAGCAATACGTCTGAAAATCTTTTTTATTAGTAAATTTTGGTTATTTGATGCGAACAAAACAATTTTCAGACGGAAATGTGAACGCATTAAATTTTGAGACCGTTTTGAAAATGTTAACAAATTTTACCGATCGGTATCATAGCAATATGTCTGAAAATTGTTGGACATGATAAAATAAGTTGTCCACATGTGCAAAAAATTTATATCAGACAAATTAAGTGTAGCACCTTCTCTATCAGACAACTTTTCGATACTCAGATATCATTTAAAAATCGTATTGAGGCATCTTGAATTTTCTGTTACAAACCAATGAATACGTTGCGACCCTGAATTTATTAGATGATAATTAACAAAGAATTTACCCGAAACCGTAACATTGAAGTTGAAGGACTGAAATAAATCTCACAAGAAACTGGGATGAAGTTGAAAAAAAAAACGGTTTATTCAAAGTTACAACGTATGACAACTAAGTGAGCGTCGTTCCAACGTTTGGAGCAGCTGGCGAGTGAGCTGTATAATAGTAAGAAAGGGGCAGGAGCGTAACAATTAAGCGCTGAGGCTGTTGAAATTAAATACTGATTGATTTGATAGTTTTGGTTTTATTTAAAGCACACTTGAGTAACTTTTACAAAAGAAATAAGTAATGACATCTGTCATCTGTCAAAGTACATATAATAGACAAGGGAGATTCTTGAATATCTATGAAGGTTACAGCCATTTAAAAAAACATTTAACAGAGGCGTCGGCCAGGCGACTCCGAAACGTTATTTTCGATTTTGGGAGTATATGCTACACTTAAAGTGTCTGAAAACAGGTTTTTGGTAATCATGGCAGCAATACGAAAAGTTGAAAAAAATATTTATCCGTATTGCTATGATACAGGTCGGCTAAATTTGTTGACATTTTCAAAAATGCGCTCAGGCTATATGCTACGCGCAAAATGTCTGAAAACAAACGTTTTCGTAATACAATTATAAAATCTATGTACATTTTCACTATCAGACGTATAATACCGACTGTCTTTTTTTTTGACACAGCAGAAATGGCCTCCCACGCTGTTGCTACACTTTCGACCGTTACTACACACCTAGTCGGGTTCAGAATCATACAATCTAACGATTTTATAGGGTTTTTGCCGTATTGCTATGAGACATGGTTTTGGTCGTGGGATCTCGTACTATAAATGAATGCTTTTTATACGAATGGATCGGGTAGTATTGATTTCAAATTATTTTTACGCTTAAATCAGCGAATGAAAGTAGAAATCAGCTTAATAATTTTTTAATCGATGCTGTTTGCGATGAAGGAATTGGACGGTTATAATTTTGCAAGTCAAATTTTTCTTGGCCACTATGAACCAATCAAGATCCGTCTATACGCGATACAGAGAGCACGCTAGGCGATCGATGCAATTTGTTATACGAATAGGTACTATTGATGCCTAGGTGAAAGTCCGCCCGAAAGTCTAACAACGAGTTCATCTTCTAGATATCGGTATGGCAAATATTCATTTCTCTTTTTTTTTAAATATTCGATACGAATCCACGTCAACAAAGTTTGTAAAGGATAATAATAAGTTACGAGTTAAAATCGCACAATTTTTCTACACGTGCGACTTATCGATTTTCCCCACGTAAAAAACTTATAAAAGATATAAAAAAATTATAAAAATGTAAAATAAATAAAAAACATAATTATATGAAATAAAAAATAGTTTGTCAGAAATATGTCGTAGTAATGAAATGAAATGATATTTATTTCTGTAAATAGATCTTTTAAGACACTTTTACAAGTCGTTTTTTTACTTCTTTTTTTAACTAGATGGCGTCGACGTTTCCTATCTGACGACCTCTGAGAAGAAACGTCGAAACAAACTCAGAGAATCATAGTCTCTTTTAAAGTCCAGACAATAGTTATATTATATGCGAGTTCAATGTAGGGCAAAATCTGAACAGGCCTTTTGAAGAAAGAACCATACCAGCTTTGAGTTGACCTGTCCTAACTGACGGAACGCATACATCAGTCATCGTGTAGCTCAACCATTTTTTAGGGAGCCCAACGACCCGACGCACAACGATACCAGATCAGCAAGACATTTGCGTAGTTCATGGGAAATACTCAAAACTTTCAGAAATCTTTAATATAAATAAATGTTATACGAGTTAAAACTACCCGACATAGTAGGTATTCTTATCATCTTTTAAAAAAGATTAGAGCACGTAGTGACGAAAGGCGACTCAGGGACTTTCCCGGGCGATAACCCCGCGAAATTATTTATGATGTCTGTGTTAATTACTTATGTTATATTTAATGCTTTAAATCCTTGCTCACTTGTGCATAGAAAAAGACAGTACATGAATACTAGGGTATCATTTGTTAGTTACAAACAGTGTCATCACCTGTATATTGTAGTTCTTTTTTCAACGAAAAAAGTTTTCTTTTTAGATAGTTTTTTTTTCAACGAAAAAAGTTTTCTTTTAAACTTAATGGCTTCCAATTAGAATAGTTATTGAAAAAAAAACACATGTATATGAAAAATCAAACATCAAAGGGATGTGCTACATAAATCACAAGGTCAAATACAAACCTAGCAAAAAATAAAAAGAGCAAATAATAATAATAATCTATTAATGCAAAATAAACTGCAAAGCAACATAAATGATGCAACAATAAGTTGTTACTAATTTATTATATATAAAAATATATTTACAATATTTAATATTATAGTGCACTAACATCTCAAAATCGATTTTTTGATCACATCACTATTAATCTACTAAAATAAAAATTAAAGCATCACATTACAACCGGCAAAAAAAAATTAGAATGAAGCACAGACACAAACGCAAACAGCTTTATACCAGCTCATTTTTGTTGCCTGAAGCTCGCTGCCCCCTTTTCCTGCACTCAGCACGGAGTTGTTCCTTATTCATAGCTGCTAATGCCTCAGGACTAAGATTCTGACGAGTCCTTCCATTGTCAGACACAGAATTCTGACGTGGTATTATCACTGAATTGGCATTATTACGAGCACGCCTTGTGCCCACCATATTCTATACTTTATTATTATTCCTGTTTAATTATTTTGTCTTCTATATTTTAATGATATCCCTTGTCTTCTTGCCTTGCAGAATTGTGGAGAAATTTTTGATATAATAAATACATGTTGTATTGTATGTAATATATAATAAATCACTCGTAATTAATATTACACTGAATTATAATAATAGTACATATGATAAATACTGAAAGAACTAATATTAGTCATGTAAATTACACTGTAACATGAAGAATGGTAGCTATTATAGGAAATAAATATAAAAAATGTGGCTTAAATAAAAACATGAAAATCATGAAAATAAATCCTGTGGTATGAAATTTATAGGTACTAGTTAATGAAAATACATAAATAAGTAATGCTGACTGAACTCAGACATCAATTACCATCAAAACATTTTTTTAATATTAAATAATTATACCAAATGGCATCTATTTCAATAAAATATTATCCTGTATTTATTGCTGGCTCAGTAAATATTAGTTTAAAACAAAAAGTTTCAATAATTATGATTTAATGGTGAAAACGAATAAAGTCACTAATTAAAATAAAATTAATGGTTAGTCTGCACGAAAATATTTGCATGAAAACGCGAAAATTACCCTCGTCACTCTGTTATTGATTATTTATGTTCAGTCAAGCGTAACATAATCGTATGTTGAGAAACATTGATGCTGTACGTTGAGGGCGTTTTCCAGCATTAAAAAACTAAAACAAGCATTTTCAGCCCCTAGTAAATAAAGCATAAATTTTTAAATATCGAAATGTTCAGGGACAGTCAGCGGAAACTATAGGTAACATCTAACCTAACATAACATTTAAAATATGGTACTGTAAGTATACTCACATTCGCAGAAAATCAAGAAGAGTTCGGTAAATAATCCTTAGTCCTTTTTTCATTCAATTTCCATTTATTTTATTGGAAAAATATTTTTCACACACAATATAAACCCGTGAAAAGCAAAATGTTGAAGTTCAAAAATTTGTTGCTAGTATTAAAGAAAATCTCCCTTCTATTGTCTAATTTGAGTTCGTGACTTGATGTCGTCTAATTATATTTTCTCACAAACTTGGTCCATTAAATCGAAATTTAATCTTTTAATTTGCGTATATTAGTCATAAAAATAATGTTATTCAATTTCATCATTATAGAAATGCTTGCGATCTCATAATTGCCAGTAGCCTCGTTTTTATACAGTCATGACAAAATTTCTCAATTTTCCGAAAATGGCATAAAATATTTCTTGTAGCAACATTTTGCTTAACACTGACGTGTGTTTGTTTTCATAGACAACGGTAGCGATGTGTTGTTTCGTTACCTAGCAAATTAATCGACTTAACCTATGATAAATTAAAATTTAACAATGAAACAAAAAAACATTATTTATAATGACCATTTCACCAATATATGTAGGAACTCATCATTTAGTAAAACTTTTATTGAAAGTGAAAATAATGACTAAAAAATAGATTTTCTGTACGTAATTATTCATTAAGTAATATTCTAGGTATTTCTTAAATCGATTCTATTATTTGAACCCCCCCTATTCAGGATGATAAATGCATTTAATAATTTTCAATTACATTTTGAATTATGTTGGCCGACCGCCTACCCAAAACCTTCGCAATAACTCATAAATAAATTGAATCTAACTTAGTAAGTTACTAGATAAAAGATTTAGTAGAACTTAGAAGTACAACTCTATAGCACCAATTATTGTTTGTTTGACAACTTTGACATTAAAAAGTCATTCGAGTAAATAAAACACAACTTCTATTTACAATTTGTACCAATTGTACCTTCGTCTAACAATTCAATAGTTTGTTCATTATTTTACTACGTTTACCTTTAATTGAAATGGAAGATGAATGGTGACGATATTAATGAATACGTACCATCTATTCTAAACCCAAGAGCAGTAAGAAAAGATAATGGAAATCTTTCTTTAACGCAGGTAGGTCTTTGTATGTCTACACCAAAATTTAGGTATAAGGTGCAACATGATAGAGGTTTACAGTAGAAATATAATAATTGTAGGTATAGGATAGATTATAGTCGATTGATCGCTGTGACTTCATTACGAATCGACTGCTGAATGCTGATTCAAGGCCATCATTTTGACTCAACTCGAAGGATAATTTTGTGATAAAGTCGATCATTTGAGCTGAGTATGGATTTTGAGGAACTAGCGCTGCTTGCTTTATTGCTAATACGGCGAAGACGTCGAGCACGGGTCAGTGAAGCATGTTAATTTATAGTCATTAACAAGAGCACCGCCTACAATCAGGGCCGGATTAACGTAAAGGTAATGTAGAGCCTCAGAGAGGCTAGATGCGGCTCGTGATAAAATAATCAGTCATTTTGTGGAAGAAAGGTAGAAAAATACTTCAAGAGTTGTTGCTAAGCTACAACATGGCTTAATCCGGCTCTGTCTACAATATTGTGTACATACTTACTATCTAATTATTGCGCTACGCACAAATTGTGCTTATTATGCTCCTAAGGTTTTTCAATCATTGATAATTAGGTAGTCTCCAGTTTGTTCAAAGTAACCGTGCACAACTGAAGCTGCCAGCAAGTGATTTAGCAGTTGTTAATTGGTTGTATATGTTTCACGTTTGTGATTTATTCTTTACTAATTTTGATTGTTATGCATTAAAACAAATATACAATTTTTCTTGTGTGGCAGTTTGGAATGATTAACTTCGACAAGCATAGTAATTTAAAAAAATATTCTAGTAAATTTTAAAACACAATAAGTATTAGTGTCACATGACATCAATGAGACAATGGCAGGGTCTTCATCAGTGTTTAAGAATTTTCTATCTTTGCTAAACAAAAAGAGTGAGTGAGAGAGTTACTATATTATTATAATATTACTTTAATGTTGTATCCGTTAAAAGTATCTGTTATCTAGTTCTGCGTTAAAACAGATTTTATTAAATTCCATTTTTGTTCCTGTTTTATAGTTCTTCGTAAGTAAAACAAATATTCTTAAAAAATAATTACTAAATTTCAGTGAATGCTTTTGTTTGACTTATTTACATCTAATGCCTTGAAGGCATTAGATGTAAATATCCATCCTTCAAATAAGTAAATACAAATTAAAATTGTAGGTGTCTTAGGGATTATTCATTATGATAAATACAACAATACCCTTTTAGCTTGAAAACAATTAAAATTTCATAGTGTATAATAAATATGGTGGACTTCCCATAAAACAGTCTAGGGTAGCCAGACATCACCTTATAATTACTTTAGCAAGAATCAACAGAAAAGCCCACCTATGGTTGAGCTATTCTCCTTCTGTGATAGAGATGCTTCATTGTTCTAGTAGCCAGGTTCAAATCTCAAGTATAATAAGCCTTTTAAGTTAGGTTCTGTGAAGTTAAATATTTTTTTCTAATTTCTGTTTTATAAAAAAAAAGCTTACAAGCAATGTGGGTCGCACATTACTAGTATTCTTGTTAACCCCTTTGCTAAGCTAAAATGCTTGTATTATGAGTGGGTCCTTGACAGTAGTGGGTGGGTTTCGAACCGGCAACCACATGATTGCAAGTCTGACGCCCTAGCTATTAGACTACCGCCGCTTTAAATAGTCAAAATAATCCTCATACATCAGAGTATAATAGAGGATTCTGCCCAAAATTACGACACACAAATTGACATACACAAATACTTGCTTCAAACACAATATCGAAGCAAACATTTCAGTACTCCGTTATGAATAAGTTAAAGTCAATGTCACAATTCTTACTTCACTTCTTACCATGACTGCAGAAGGCGCCTATGGAGAGATCATTAGCCTTAAGTTTTAACTTAAGTACATACTTAAGTTAAAACTATGTTTTGTTGTGGAAGGGCCACGCTGTTCGCAGCTTGAATGGGCTGGCTTGACCGGGGAAGTACCACACTCTCGCAGAAGACCGACGTCCGAGTAGTAGCGTTTAGTTACTGCGCTTCGTTCGGTGAGCGAGAGGGCCGGAGGCCCAATTCCTCCCCCAATCCCCTTCCTTCTCCTTTTCCCCTCCCTTTCCCTAAATCGGCTCGGCAACGCATCTGCAACTCCTTTGGTTTCGCAGATGTCCATGGGCGGCGATGACTACTTACCATCAGGTAGCTCGCCTGCTCGTTTGCCGAGTTATACCATAAAAAAATAATAAAAAAAAAACTTCTTAAGTACATAATATTTTTTTGTATTTTTGCAGAATTCAATTGTGAGCCGTTCATCCCTGTCATTAAGACGAAGCAATGGTCTTAATCTGAAAGCAAAGGCTAGGCTTAGGGTAAGTACAATGTAATCTTTAAAAAAAATAATTTTAGAACATAGGTTTAGTTTATAACAAGAATATAGGAACCAAATATAGTAGTGCAGTGATAGCCTAGTGATATGACCATTGGACTGCCAAGTCAAAGGTCTCGAGTTCGAATCCAAGGCACGCACCTCTGACTTTTCGAAGTCATGTGCGTATTAATAATTAATTATCACGCGCTTCAACGGTGAAGGAAAACATCGTGAGGAAACCTGCATGCCTGAGAGATTTTCTTGACGGTATGTGAAGTCTGCCAACCCGCAGTAGGCTAGCGTGGCGGACTATAGCCTAACCCCTCTCGTACTGAAAGGAGACCCGTGCCCAGCAGTGGGTCAATGTAATGGGTTGATGATGAATTAGGTAGTAGTGCCTACATACCAGCATGTAATGTCTACATGTTAGCGTGAATGGGTCGGCATGACCGGGGATGTACTGCCCTCCCACAGAATATCGACGTCAAGTAGCAGTATGTATACAACAGTATAGTAGATATGTGATACGGTGAGAAAGGCGCCGAAGCCCAATTCCTCCCTCAGTTCCCTTCCATGTCCTTTTCTCCTTCCCTCCCTTTTTCTTAAATAGGCTCGACAATGCATCCATAGCCGGCGATGACTTCTTACCATCAGGTGGCTCGCCGGCTCGTTTGCCGAACTATCCCATAAAAAAGGTATTTTGAGAGAATGATGCAATTAAATGTTTCTTTCATCTTCTATCAGCAAATATAAAATACAAATTGTTGTTTTTGATCATTTACAGATTCATCCTATAAACAAGGAAAACTCGCAAAATGTACGAAATTTAATCACCCAGAATAGTCCTAATACTGTTACCAAAACAACATCAAAAAATAAAACTCCGGTAGATAAAGATAGTTTAGGTTTCTCGGCTATCGAAGATATTCAGAGCGTAGGTCAGAACTTCGATTGTACCTCACTTAGTGCGGTTGATGTCACATCCGTTAAAACTGTAGCAACTGCTAGAGCTACACCATTGATATCTGTGTCTTCCAACACTGAACTTGACCAAAATGTAGACGCAAAGAGCGATACCACAGTTATCTATAATGCTAGCAATAAACCCACAATCTCTATATCTTTTGGCATCGACAACTGCCAAAGTGTCGACGTTAATTCCAAAAAAAGCTCCATAAAGAGAGTATTATTCTCACATACCGATAAAAACATAGTAGTTGATTGCGACATGATTGAAGGTTCTGCACCAAGCACAGAAAGCGATCTCGACGAAAACGAAAACGATCTTCTTTCTCCAAGATCACTAAAAAGGTCGGCTGTCTCCGTCAATTTAGAAATTAAAAAGAAAAAGCCGTCAGCCACAGAGACAGCAGAAAACAAAGTTCTAATTTTAAACACAAGTGCCATCGAGAAGATATCCCATGTCATCGTTCAACCACCAAATTATAAAATAGTGAAAGGGAAAATTTTGGACAAGAGTAAATTTAAAAGCGGTAGTAAGAGAAACTCAGTGATAGGTTTTAATATTAATAATGGAAATGTGCGTGATGGACTGAGGCAGAAATCTATTGATAGTTTTTTCCCTAAACGTACGAATGTTTTAAACCTCAAAGTATCGGAAGGAAGAAGTCTAGCAGAACCAGTGTCTGACGTGAAAGCTGTAGTGAGTTACAATAGTGATGAGGAGGTCATGAGTAGGAATTCGGGTGTCGCCGACGCCATTAAAAGCGAAAGGAATCGTAAGTCGCCTTACAAAGGGAGCCGAGTCGATAATGATGCGTCAAGTAAACCGACCAGGCTTCCTTCCCCAAGGAAAGACGAGACTCCCAGACCGGAGATTAAGACGTCGTGCTCGTCACCCCGCGGCAAGGCAGACAGCCAGAACTCTCACAGTCCGAGGAAGACTGTAGAGTCTATGCATTTTAGTTTGCCACCTAAATCAAGTGTGTCAACTAAAAGATCCATGTCTAGTAGGCACATACCGCATCATAAGATCGTAGCCGGTAAGTTGTCTAAAAGTTTCCTAGTATTATGTTTCTTTCTTACCTTCTATCGTGAACATCAGTGGCAGTGTCGATTTTGAAATGAGGGGCATTTCAAAATCGACAGCTAGAGCAAAAAATGCTCAAGCACCTTGACTTACTATATTGCATCAACATTAGTAGACAATAATAGTAATTGAAAATGGTAGAAATAAAGTTGTAATGACTTCCCCACTGCTGGTAGCCTCACTAGCTTCCACAAAATGAAATATGTTTTGAATGCCCAAATCCATACTCATATTATGAATGCGAAAGTTACTCTGTTTATTACGTTTTCACACCATAACCGCAGGGCCAAATGTGATGAATTTTGGACCTTGAAGAAGGACAAAAGCTACCTTTTATCACAAAAAGTTCTTTGGGGTCCGACAATCGCAGGGAACAGCTAGTTTTAAAAAAAAAACTCATCTGATCGTCCTCATACCTTGTGATACCGTGTTGTAGGCATGACAAGGTGCATTTCAAAATTGTTTTCCAGGCACCCATTTCGCGGTGGACGCGTTCTCGTACGGCGAGATACCGAACGTGAAGCATTACTTCCTCACACACTTTCACTCGGACCACTACTCGGGTCTCAAGAAAGGCTTCAGTAAATTATTGTTTTGTTCGAAAATTACTGGTAATCTTTGTTTTTATTTAATTTATTTTTTAAATGGATTGGCTTCTGCTTCACTCTTGATATTTCAATTCGCGCATGCAGCATATTTGATGATTGGTGTAGGTGCATAATGTGTAACTGCACTCATGTTACGGGACCTACGTACGGGACTCATATATTAAAGGTCAATCGCTCGTACGTTTTTTTCTAATGATACTAAGGCTATATGGACATCGTCTGGTTAAAAGTTTGAAGTGGCGGTAGCCTAATGGCTAGGGCGTCGGACTTGAACCCCACCCATTGCACTTGCGTTCGAACCCCACCCATTGCACTACTGACGTTAACCCACTCGTAACACCAGCATTTAGCTTAGCACGGGAGGTTCACAAGAATACTAGTAAGTAATGTGTAACCTACATTGCTAGTAATCTTTATAAACAAAAGAATGTTTTTACTCAACACTCAGCTACATAACGACTGATATATGCGTGCCTTCATAAAGCCGGAATGGCTCTTTAAACATATACTGCTACAACTATGTCTGGACTTTAAAAGAGACCATGATAATCTGAGTTTATTACGGTATTTCTTGTCAGAGGTCGTCAGGTAGGAAATGCCGTCGTATTTGATTTGACACTTTACTAGTCAATGTTTAAAGTTTTTTAGTTAGTTTAAAAAACTTTGAACATTGACTAGTAAAGTGTCAAATCAAATCAAATCAAATGTTTTTATTTCAAATAAGCTTTCACAAGCGTTTATGAAACGTTATTGACTCTAGTTGCACGGTTCCAAAAAGTTGATCCCATGGAGAAGAATCCGGCAAGAAACTCCATGGACACTCTTTTAAAATATATTGTTTTAACATAATTTGCTGGTACATTATGCCGATAACAGGATGTGAGTGCATTGAAGGTTTATGTCATAATTAGCCTGAAGTCGGGATTAAAATTACAAGAAGGTTCTCAGCAAATGAGAACGCAATGTCAAACTAAAACAGATACACTATGTGTAAGAATACACATCAAAAATATGAACTAGGATAACTATAAACTACTTAGACATAAATGGCTACGATGTACTCACATTTACAGTTCCTGTTTATATAAAGTGGTGGTGTCTTTAAAATGATCTTATTCTAAATATCATTCATCATTTACTTTGTTTAGAAGAATTTATCTGAAACATAACGTAAAAATGGTATCTGTGCCGCATGATGTCTCAATATAACTTATAATTTGCAGCGGATTTGTGCATATCGAGGCTAGGCGTGAGTCCTAAGTGCATCCATATTATTAAGATAGACGAGACTATTCGGATTGACGACGTGGAAGTCACAGCTGTGGAGGCGAACCAGTAAGTATTGACATTTGTAGATCTGAAAATCGAACCTAAGACTTTATGCTTGGCATTCGAAGATGGACTAATGTTTTTACTACCTCTATTTATTCTGCCGCTAAGGCGCCATGCATTTATTACGTACGCACGTCTACACATAAAGCTTTACAAAACCAGTATAGACTGGCCTTGAATTGTGCGAAAAACCTTTACAATGGGAGGTCAGTCTAAATTAGTTTTATATAGCTTGATATATAGCCGTGTGTACGACAATTTTTGCCCGTTTTTGACACCATCCTCCCTTGTTTAATTATGAATCTAAAGGAAAAATGAATACACGCTTGGTTTGTTTTAATTTTATGAAATTTTAACGATTGTTTTGCAGGTACTAATAATTTTTAAGAAATACAAAAAAATATAAAAAATTTAAGCTTTGCGCATTTTTGTGATCTTACGTTAAGGGAGAACTATGAAGACTCCCTCCCACTCCCTTGTAAGAAAATATTTGATATGGTCGACCGGGGGTCTCTCCTAGGCGTGTAATATCACTGGTGTTGCTATACGTCTATAGGTTGTTGTTGCCATTTACCGTCAGGCGGCCTGTATCAATTCTTGCTTAAAATCAATTAAATAATCTTCCTTTGTCCATTCCTGCTGCTTGCTGCATTTTTGCCGAGATGGGGACCTATTCTGGCATCGCGTAGGATAACACTACTGTCTTTATATTTGATTTATTTCAATTGTTTTTTTTTTTTTTTTTTTTTTTTTATGGGATAACTCGGCAAACGAGCAGGCGAGCTACCTGATGGTAACCTATTTCTGGAAAGGGAGGGGAAGGAGAAAAGGAGAAGGAAGGGGATTTGGGGAGGAATTGGGCCTCCGGCCCTCTCGCTCACCGAACGAAGCGCAGTAACGAAACACTACTACTCGGACGTCGGTCTTCTGCGAGAGTGTGGTACTTCCCCGGTCAAGCCGGCCCATTCATGCTGCGAACAGCGTGGCCCTACCACAACAAGAATTGTGTTCTGTGTTGTCTTGTGGTTGCTAGAATAAATTATTTTTCTTTCTTTCTTTCTTTCCTTAGTTGTCCTGGTGCCATAATGTTAGTGTTCACTCTACCCAATGGCAAGACGTTGCTTCACACCGGCGACTTCAGGGCGTCGCCTGTCATGGAATCTTACCCTATATTCTGGAATAAGGACATACACACCATATACTTGGATACCACGTGAGTTACTCTTAAAAATACCACCATTATTCTAGCTTTTTATATAACTTTGTTGGGGCGGCTTCCAGGGTAACCAGATGCAGTTAAACCCCTTTACATATTTTCTGGACAATAGGTACCGAAATCCTCAGCATTAAATTAGGCGAGACATTTTTTTTTTTGGTTTTTCGCAAATTGTTCGTATATAACGCATTCTAGGTATATAGTTGTAGAAATTGCGACGATAACAATAGTTTACTCACAATTGAGTATTAAAACTTTTGCTTAACAATAGGTACTGTGGAAGATTTTGGCGTAAAATAGAGTATTTGGCCAATAATTTTAAAAGCGGTGGCGTAGCCTTGGCTAGGGTCGGACTTGCGATCATGTGGTTGTCGGTTCGAAAACTCACCCATTGCACTACCGACGTGAACCCACTCGTAATACAAGCATTTAGCTTAGTACGAGGGGTTAACAAGATTACTAGTAATGTGCGACCCACATTGCTAGTAAACGTTTTTTTTATTACACTTAAATCTCCTATGATGGCGTGTGGCGTTAGCTTCAGGGGTTAGTTTGTAATATGCTGAACGTTCCATTTCCCCCCGAGTATCAGGTCGGTCGCGATGCACTGATTTTTTTGGACCGAGTTTTTGTTGACATATGGTATTCGTTTCAATATTCCCTGTTAATTTTATGCCGGCAAATAATGCGTCACACATTACTGGACGTGGGTGGGCAGCCTAAGAGGGCGCGGGGAAGTATGTGTTATAATATGTAAGGTTCACTTAAAGAGGCCTACGTCCAGCAGAGGACGAATACGAGCTGAAGATGATGATGATGATGATGTAAGGTTCAAGAATGGAATAATAATAATGTGTTTATTTTCTCTTCCACAAAGGTATCTTACAGCAAAATTTTACATGGATTATTTATTAATCTCAACCTCTGTGGGAGACTGGTATCTAGGAAACCCTGCCACACAGATTACCAGGCTGCCCCAAGAATAACGTGCTTATACTTAGTAACATAATCCTTTGTTAAGAGAGTAGACAATTGTTATAAGAATCAAGGTGGTTGTCTTCTATTTACCACTACCTTATAGGACCCTCAACATCACATCTCAATCGTGAGGTTTCTTCCAGGTATTGCAACCCACGCTACGACTTCCCAACCCAGGAGCAAAGCTTGGAGATGGCGCTGTATATACTGCGGCAGAAGAAAGTGGCGCTAGAGAAGGTCGGCAAGAAGTTCTCGTCCGTACTCATCGTGTGCGGCACTTATACTATTGGTGAGTTTAATAATTTCCGCAGTATCACCCGCTTTGCCCGATCCAAAGGGCCGTAGCATGATGTTAGCCTATAATCTTCCTCAAGAATTGCGCTATCAATTGAAAGGACTCAATCCACACAATGTCACTTTTGAGTGATTGAAGTTTCAGCTGTGATTTCTCTAACACAAAGTTACTTTTTTTTAAAATTTTGACCCTTATTATTGACAGGAGAGTTTATATTTTATGTGTCTATCAAAATAATGATATATTTTGCAATACATTACGAGATATTAACAGTAGTACGGTGGCATATTTAACTCGGCCATTGTGTGGATTGAGTCCTTTCTGCTTAACTATGTCCAATTGCAGAAATGATTTTGAAATCTGTCTAGTAGTTCTCGAGATTAGCGCATTAAAAAAATACTTCAGCTTTCGAAATAGTATGAATCTAAGAACCTCCTTTTTTGAAGCAAGTTATAGATGGTTTAAATAAGATTGTTTTTTTTGTTGTTAATCTTAATTTGTGATAATTTGGGATGGAAGCGATGTATCCGAATTCTTGTGTATTTTCTTATATCTCGGTTAGTATATTGTGAGTCAAATCTGGATTATCAAAAGAGTGAAACGTGAACACTCGTTATTGGAAAAATTTAATGGGCATAGCACTAGTATATCACTGCTTGTGGTAAAAATAACATCCAACCCATAGCATTGTCCCACTGCTGGGCAAGGGTCTACTCTCAGGACGAGGGAGATTAGGCTATAGTCCGCCACGCTAGCCTACTGCGGGTTGGCAAACTGCACACACCGTCAAGAAAATCCATCAGGCATGCAGGTTTCCTCACGATGTTTTCCTTCACCGTTTTAAGCAAGTGATAAATACTTATTATACGCAAACTTTGAAAGTCAGAGGTGCGTTCTTTGCATTCGAACGGCTTGACAATGTCCAATGGTCATCATCATCATATCCTAGTAGGCCTCCCGCAAAGAGCGCCAATCGTCGAACCTGAAGACCACATCTATAACTACTACGTCCTTCACGTGATGACTTATGGAACCGAAACGTGGACACCATGGGACTGGTCCACAAATTTAACGGTCATATCACTAGGCAAACACTGCTTTTGGTAAAAATGTTGTCATGATTTGTGTGCAGGCAAGGAGAAGTTCTTCCTGGGCATGTCTCGGCGCGTGGGGTGCTCGGTGTGGGCGTGTCCGGAGAAGGACCGCGTGCTGGCCGCCGTGGAGGGGCGGAGCTTCGGCCACGCCCCGCCCCACGCCTGCCAGCTGCATGTCGTGCCCATGCGGGACCTCACGCACGAGGTCAATACATATGCAGCTATATACTAAAGATAAATGATCATTATTTCTGTAAATGGGACGTCTAACACACTTTTAAAAGTCGATGTTTTACTTCTTTTGTAACTATTGCTCTATTGTGGAACTCGCTACCGGAATCTTTGTTCCCTGAGACCTACAATTTGTGTGTCTTCAAGACGAGAGTGAATAGGTATCTTCTAGGCAAGCGCACTCCATCGTAAACCACTTCGATGCTTAACATCAGGTAAGTTGTGGTCAAGCGTAAGCCTATCTGTGATAAAAAAAAACTAGATGTCGCCGATATTTGCTATCTGACGACGTCTCAGGAGGAAGGCCGAAACAAACTCAGAAAATCTTGGTCTCTTTTAAAGTCCAGACAATTTTGCCATTGATTCGTCATCAGTGGCTTAGAAGTTAAGATTCTACATACACAGACAAACAGACCGATAGACGGGCCAACAAACCAACAGACGAAGACTTCCTAAGCGCGACTGCTACGCTACGTTTCTCGGTTCGATTCCCAGGTCGAGTGTTATGTGTAATTCTCAGTAGCAGCTCGGAGTCCCGATTTGGTCCCTTACCCTTCGAGGAAAACAGTCGTGATGGTATGATGATGACTTCGGAAGTTTAAAAAAATGTAAAATTGTTTGTGTTTGATCAGAAACTGCGCAGCTACCTGGACACTCTGAAGGGAGCGTTTACAGAGATCGTGGCGTTTAAGCCCAGCGGCTGGGAGAACGGCAAGTCCACCAGTGTAGAGAGAGACATGGTCACCATACACGGTAAGTGACCCCAAACCAGGGATGGCGAACCTTGTGATCATTAGCAGTTTTTGAATTGAGAATATTTTTTTAATGAGATTACTCGGGATACGAGTAGGCGAGTTTTTTTTTTTTTTTCTCAATACTCAATATATTTATTGCACTCCACAATGTTTTCTGATGGTAAGTAGTCCACAATGTCCACGAGTTTTCTGATGGTAAGTAGTCATCGCCGCCCATGGACATCTGCAATACCAAAGGAGTTGCAGATGAGTTGCCGAGCCTATTTAAGGAAAAGGGAGGGGAAAGAGAAAAGGAGAATGAAGGGGATTGAGGGAGGAATTGGGCCTCCGGCACTCCACACTCACCGTACGAAACGCAATAGTATGCATACTACTACTTGACGTCGATATGTGAATACTTCCCCGGTCGTGCTGACACATTCATGCTCAGACACTACTTCTACTATATTTTAGCATTTGATAGCCCAATTGTTGAGCAAGCTTATTTATAATTACGCTACGACCAATAGGAGCGGGGCACAGCTAGTTGAAAGAATAATAATATTAATCTCACTAATAGCTGAAATACCGCACACGAATAAAGGGTAAAGCAGGTGAAACCGCGAGGCATAGCTAGTTTCTAACGAAACGTGTATAAATATGAAGTGACCTATATAACTATGAATGACCTGTATAAAAATATGAATGACCTGTATAAATATGAATGACCTGTATAAATATGAAAGACCGGTATAAATATGAATGACCTGCATAAATATGAATAGCCTGTATATTTATGAATGACCTGTATAAATAAGAATATATAAGAATAAACTGTATAAAATATTATCCCCAGGTATACCGTACAGCGAACACTCAAGCTTTTCGGAGCTGATTCGTTTCGTGAAGTTTCTCAAGCCGAAGCAGGTTGTGCCTACTGTCGATATTTCTGGCGGAGTCAGGGCTGTGCAGGTAACAAAAATTACTTCCAATCATTGTATTATCTTTTGTATCAGTCAAATGTATTATTTTGATTGAGAAATGTGTTGCTGGGAGTTTGTTAGTTCCATTAAAAAATATTAAAAAAAAAATCTACGAAATAAATATATATTTATAATAATATTAAGGTTCTCTATTCGACTGTATGTGTGTCTTTATGTATGTTCACCGATTAATCCGTCAATTGAGAATTAATATTGAAAATTCTTACACATAGGTTATCTGTATTAGGTTGACATTGCGTTCTCAGATGCTGAGAACCTTCTTGTAATTTTAGTCCCGACTTCAGGATAATTATGACATAAACCTCCAATGTCCTCACATCCTGTTATCGCCATAATGTACCAGCGAATAATGTAAAAACAATATATTTTGAAGGAGTTGAGTTGGAGTTGGATGCATGGAGCATGGAGTTTCTTTCCGGATTCTTCTCCAAAGGATCAACTTTTTGGAACCGTGTAACTAGAGACAATAACGTTTCATAAGCGCTTGTTAAAGCTTATTTCAAATAAAAACATTTGATTTGATTGAAAATTCCTTTTTTGTGAATAAATGATTTTGACTTTGATAACATAGTAATGTGTTATGTTTTGTCAATTGTTACAGAAATACTTCCCGTGTCCGCTGGTTCACAAGGAGGAGATTCAGTGTCAGAGCAAAGTGACGGACTTCTTCAGCATACACAGCCAACAGCAAGTGCCGGCCGTCACCTGAACAATGGTGAGTGTTGCTAGAGCCGTTGCAAGAGCCTTAGCTAGAGCCATTGCCAGAGCCGTTGCTAGAGTGCGTTCTGGTGAAACGCGGCAAGGGTTATTTAGGCGACGTACAATAACATTGTAATGACTATTGCTTGCAATTACTTGTTCGGCATTAGGTTGGTGTTTGTCAAACGAGCAGGCGTGTTACCTGATGGTAAGTAGTCATCGCCGTCCATGGACATCTGCAATACCAAAGGACTTGCAGATGCATTGCCGAGCCAAGGAAAAGACAGGGGAAGGATGAAGGAGAAGGAAACGGACTGGGAGAGGAGTTGTTTCCCCGGCGCTCTACACTCACCGTGCGTACCGGCGAAGTGTGGATGTACATTAGTACACCTCTGCCTAACTCTTCGGGGTATATAGGGGTGATGGTATGATTATTTTAAAATTACAATATCGTATATAGATATGTTTTTTTTTGTTTCAGATGTGTCCTAGTTGATATTTCAGTAAGCTGCCATTTACTAAACCAGTCTGTGATTTTTGATATGATATTATTGTATACTAGGTTACTATTTATAAAAAGTTGATTGATTTGTATTAAAAATGTTTCGAATTATACTGCTGTGGTTTTCGTTGATATTTATTTAAATTAACTTTTAAATAAATCGTTATTTCGATGTAAACTTTTTTTAAGTTCCGTTATTTAATCGTAAATAAAAAGGCAGTGATAGCCTAGTGATATGGCCATTGGACAGCCAAGTTGAAGGTCTCGAGTTCGAATCCAAGGCACGCACCTCTGACTTTTCGAAGTCATGTGCGTATTAATAAATAATTAATTATCACGCACTTAAACGGTGAAGGAAATCATCGTGAGGAAACCTGCATGCCTGAGAGATTTTCTTTACGGCGTGTGAAGTCTGCCAACCCGCAGTAGGCTAGCGTGGCGGACTATAGCCTAATCCCTTTCGTACTGAGAAGAGACCCGTGCCCAGCAGTGGGACAATGTAATGGGTAGATGATGACGATGATGAAAAAGGAATGTATAATGACTAAAATGCAGTCATTTCAAATGCAAAAACTCGCGTTGTTGGTCTTATGTTGTAAATCGCATCGGATTTCGTGTAAGTAAGCTGTACGCACGACTAGTCATCAAGCTACACAAATCCAGTATAGACTGGCCTTGAATGGTACAGAAAACCTTTTAAATGGGAGGTCAGTCTAAACTGATTTTGTATAGCTTGATGTGTAGCCGTGCGTACGTAAGATAAAAAATCTGAAATAACGTTTACAAAAAAAAATCACGGTATATTTTCTACTTTATATGACATTAGGTTATGTTAAGGGGGTGGTCGCAGTTTGTTGCGCCGGCGCACGCCACCAGCCGATACAGGAGCGCGCTGTACCAGTGCTTGACGGCCGGGAACACAGACTGCACCGCGTTGTACAACTCGTACGGGTCCTCAGACAGATTGTAGATTTCTACGAAATTCTGTAAATAATATTACACATCAGATCGCACCGTTATTCCAATACCGTCAGTAAACGAAATTTTTCAAAAACTTGTTTTTAACTCAATCTATACGTAGATAGAGTTAAAAACAAGTTTAAAAAAAAATCGTTTACTGACGGTATTGGAATAACGGTGCGAGATATTATTGTAGCTAAAATTCATAAACACGTTACTTACACATACGCACACATCCTCACACAAACACACATACATACACCCATCCTCACACAAACACACACACACACGTCCCCACACAATCACACATAAAAACACACACACACACACACACACTCACACGTCCTCTTGAAAACACACACACTTACACGTCCTTACGCAAACACGCACATACACACAACCCACACACTTAGGTACTTTTCAGAATCATGTGCGTATTAATAATTTCAGCCCGCGGCTTCGCCCGCGTGGACTATACGTTTCTTTTCATTTTACGGGATAATATAATATATAGCCAATGTCACTCGGGAATAATGTAGCTTTCTATTAATGAAAGAATTTTCAAAGTCGGTTCAGTAGATCCAAAGATTACCCCCTACAACCTTATAAACCATACCTCTTTATAATATTAGTAAAGATATATATTATCGCTTGCTTAAAACAGTGAAGAAGAACATGGTGAGGAAACCTGCACGTCTAAAAGATTTTCTCAATAGATTCTGAAGTCTCAACCCGCAATAGGCTAGCGTAATGGCCTATAGCCTAACTACTCTCATTATGAAAGCAGACCAAGACACAAGATGATGATTAACCTATGCTATCTATGCTAATATTATAAAGCTGAAGAGTTTGTTTGTTTGCTTGAACGCGCTAATCTCAGGAACTACGGGTCCGATTTGAAAAATTCTTTCAGTGCTAGATAGCCCATTTATCGAAGAAGGCTATAGGCTATATATCATCACGCTAAGATCAATAGGAACGGAGCATAAATGAAAAATGTTGCAAAAACGGGAAAAAATTCGGGCGGAAAGCTAGTGAATTATATTTGTGGAATATGAGCTTACCTCATGATCGATAAATTCGCAGTATTTCATGTTGACTCTATTAGCGATGTGTCGTACGCACGCGTACGTGTTGTTGCGGGAGTCCTGGCACTTGCAGTCGTACTGAGGGTAGCACTCCTAGAAGTAACGATCAATTTAGAAACGGTACAATTTATACTGGTTTCTAACACTCACGCGAATATTAGAAATTGAAACAAAACTACTTTTTACGGATTTTATCGCGTTATGTTGATATTATTTAATTCCCGACGTTTCGGATCCTTTACAGCATCCATGGCCAATACAATTTAAATATGTCACCAGGGGCCGTATTACCACGTATTAATGCCATCATTTTTAGGATGTGAGAGAGGGATGCCGCTCTACAGGTTAAATAGTGGCGTCCCTCTTTCACAACGTAAAAATGATGACATTAATACGTGGTAATATAGCCCCAGAGGACGTAAAATGTAGAAGAGAAATTCGATATCACAGGCAGTGGTCTTGGTAGCTTAGTTGGTAAAGCGTCTATAGCCCGATTCACGTAATTAAAACCGTAGCGACGTCGCAGCGACTTGATCGTTGAAACAGTTACGCACAGTCTAGTGGTCCTAAGCGCAACTGCTAAGCTAGAGGTTCTAAGTTCGATCCCCAGGTCGAGAAAAGTGTTATTGGGTTTTTCTATAAAATTCTCAGTAGCAACTCGCAGTCTGGATTTGTACCCGGTTAATGGCAATAGGCTCGCCCCCTATTACATGGGACCTAAACATACCGGCGAACTGTAGTTGTAAATTAAGTACACCTCTGCCTAACCCTTCGGGGAATACAGGCGTGATGGTATGTTATGTTTATTTTAAGTGTACTCACAGCTAATTGAAAGCCGTCATACTTCCACGGACACTTGTCGTCCACCGAGTCAGTTCGCCCCTCACCATGATACTCCACAAGCATATACCTGAAAAAAGAAAAGAATTTTTCAATGAAGATTAGTAACTTTTGACTTTTATTGGTTAAAATTCAAGATAGTACCAAACTACTTTTGTATGGAGCGCGGAGCGGATATTATCCTACCATCACGCCTGTATTCCCCGAAGGGTTAGGCAGAGGTGTACTTAATGTACACCTACAGTGCGCCGGTATGTTTAGGTCCCATGTAATAGGGGGCGAGTGTTTTGCCATTCACCGGGCACAAATCCAGACTCCGAGCTGCTACTGAGAATTTCATAGAAAAACCCAATAACACTTCGGTCGACCAGGGGCCGTATTACCACGTATTAATGCCATCATTTTTAGGTTGTGAGAGAGGGATGCCGCTCTACAGGTTAAATAGTGGCGTCCCTCTTTCACAACGTAAAAATGATGACATTAATACGTGATAATACGGCCAATGGGGATCGAACCCAAGACCTCTAGCGTAGCATTCGCGATTGGGACCACTAGACTAACAAGGCAGTCTACCAGACCACAACTTGCCTGATGTTAAGCATCGAAGTGGTCTACGATGGAGCGCGCTTGCCTAGAAGGTACCTATTATTCACTCTCGTCTTGAAGACACCCAAATTGTAGGTCACAAAAATTGGGAAACCTTGGGGAAGAGAAGAAATATAACAGAATGAATACTGGTACTCAACGTCAAATTAATTACCTTTCATAATCCTCGTGTTCCTTCAACAATCTGATCGGTCTACCATCCATATTCTTCGATGGTGTCATCCCAGCCAGCTCTATTATGGTTGGTGCCAAGTCTATGTTGAGCAGGGGCTGCGTGCTCGTCGTGTTGGGTTTGATGCCCGGACCCTTGATGAGCAGCGGCACTTTTATGTCTGATTCGTAAGGCTGGCGTTTGTCGTAAACTTGGGAGAATTGACCTGGAAATAAAAAAATAAATAATTATTACCTTCTAAACTAGAGGAGACAATTTTTCTTTGATATTGTTGTCGAATGTATCCCTCAGTGCCCTTCCTTCTCCTTTTCTCGATCCCATTCCTTAATGGGATCGGCAACGCCTCTGCAATTCCTTTGGTATTGCAGATGTCCATGGTTGGCAATCAATACTTAGCTCGCCTGCTCATTTGCCGAGTTGTCCAATAAAAAAATAGAAAACTCAGTTATTTTGAACAGAACTGCGTCATTAGTCTAGTGTTCCTAAGCGCGACTGCTACGCTAGAGGTCTTCGGTGCAATCCCCAGGTCGAGCAGTGTAATTAGGTTTTCCTATGAAATCCTCATAGCAGGGGAGCCCATGAGGGGATTTCGGGATTTACTCGAGCGCGGCAGATTAATATATAGGGGGATACCTTGTACCCGGTTAAGTACTTCCACCAAATATGAGCCTCATATATATGGCCGCCCGTCAAGGATAAAGGATCAGATTAGTAAAAAAATTTTTCATCTGACATTCTCGAGCGCGTCAGATTAAGGTAGAGGAATATACATGTTTTATCATGTAACTAACTCAGTTACATGATAAAACATGTATATTCCTCTAATCTGACAATTTAAGGGTGACGTAAAGAAACGGGAGGGCTACAAAGTTGTAAAAAAAAAGTCATCTTGACATTCTCGAGCGTGGCTAATTTTTTTTTATTTTGTAGGCAATAACTTAAGGATTACGAAAAATATATAATCTGACGAAGTCCACAAGCCGAAGTAACAAAAAATCATCGATAAAGTTTAATGCTTGCATATACGTTATGCCTGTTTTCCTTCCCCTCTCCGCGTTTCTATTCCTCTCTCACTCTTTCTCTATATATTACTCTCTCATTCCGTCCCCACTTTGAAGATGATTATTAAAAAAAACACAAAAAAAAATATTTTTTTATAATTATTTTCTTATAAATACAAGTATTTTACTGAAAAAAAACCTACAGATTTTTATTTGCATGCTATTTCCTGAGCTTTTCAATTAAAACATAACATACCGTCACGCCTGTATTCCCCGAAGGGTTAGGTACAGGTGTACTTAATCTACACCCACAGTTCGCCGGTATGTTTGGGTCCCATGTAATTGGGGGCGAGCCTACTGCCATTCACCGGGCACAAATTCAGACTCCGAGCTGCTACTGAGAATTTCATAGAAATACTCAATAACACTTTGCTTGACCTGGGGATCGAACCCAAGACCTCTAGCGTAGCAGTTGCGATTGGGACCACTAGACCAACGAGGCAGTCAAGGCAAGGCAGTCTTTTCAATTAATTAAGTTCAATGATTTAAGAAAATAAAAAATAAAAAATTTTAATTGTCAGATTAGGCGAATCCCTCCAAGTAATCGTCAGATTATGAAACAGCACGTCTAGGGCATAAAGATAAACCATATATATCTTAATCTGACGCGCTTGAGTATTTCAAAATGGCGAATTTTTTTTGCACATTCTTATAATGGCTGCGAGTTTGCGTCACATCCAAATCGTCAGATTATTATATAAGAGCTTTTTTTTAGGTCTACTTAACGTCCCCTGAGAAAATCTGACGCGCTCGATTAAATGTTTTTTTTTTTCCATTTTCAACCCTTACGTACGACCACCCCCATCATGGAAACAATCAGATTAACATACGTACATTTTTTAAAATACGTAGGACATGGATGCTATAAATATCTGACGCGCTCGAGTATGTCCAGGCCACAGTTTTTTTTAACATTTTTGAAAATCTATAGCCGCTCCCCCCACCGATGTAAAGGTATTGTTATATGTCATTTTTTTTCTTCTTATCATCTAAGCTTCGCAACCTTATAGGTCTCTATGACGCTCGAGTAACTACCGATTTAGCACCTTGGGCTCCCCTACTATCAGTATTAGCTCAGAGTCTGGATATGTGCTCGGTTAATGGCAATAGGCTCGCCCCCTATTACATGGCACCTAAACATACCGGGGAAATATGGATGTACATAAGTACACCTCTGCCTAACCCTTCGGGGAATACAGGCGTGATGGTATGTTTATTTTTTTATGTTTTATTTGAAAGAAAACAAAACACACTACAAATTATACAAATTACATAATAACTGAAAGATGTTTGTTGCACATCGTAGATGCAACAAACTCAACACGACGCTAGATTTCAGTGAGAACATTAAGAGGAGTGTCCCTCGCAAACGCAATAATGTTGCACTGTTGTCGCTGTCTCTATCCCTCACGATGCGAACGCGTGCCCGAGAGGTGAAACAACAATACATTTGCAACATTTTCGCCGTATTTCTTGTTCCGAAATTTGTAGATTACTCTTTTAATATAGTCATTACGTAGATTATTTTTTTGTAAAAGGACATTCATTGTATTATCTGGGTTCCCCATGAGTCAAAATGGTTATGTATTGATACATTATCTTGAAATACTAGTTTTCAAAGAAATTGACCATTCTTTGAGCTCGTGTAACTTTTTAATTGGTATTGAAATGAGATTTTACGTTCAAGGAACACGTATTTTAATTATAAGATTGTTACTGCAAAATTTCAATGACTTTCATTTAAAATTCAAGATAGGACCAAACTAGTTTTGTATGGATCGTGGAGCGGAAACTATCCTCTTAAGTGACGTGAAGTATTTCGATCAAATTTCACCATTCACTCACCAATATGATATCCGTTATCAGATGTGTATATGATGTAAGTATTATCGAGCATCGCCTGTCTCTCCAGCGAGCCTACCACGTCGGCAACCATCTCGTCGACAGCTAGCAGTGTCTCCCAGCGGGACCGGTAGACGCGGTCTAGTTCCACCAACATTGACTCGGGGAGGGGGGACGGAGACATGCGCAGGAGCCAGTGTTTGTCCTGCAAATGACTTTCGAATTTAACGCTGTCCATGGAAAGGGGACACCCTCTGCGATGGATAGATTTTACTAATACCATTACAAAAAGTATTTTTGGAAAAATTCTATCTATTTAAGAATTATGACGAATTAAGGCAGATCGTTTCGCCTCTGATGCAAAATTCTGCTGATCCGTGGCAAAAATTGACAATTCACACTGCCATCTGCTACGATAACGATCTTTAAGCAGAAGTTTTGGTACAGATTTTGGTACTCAAAAACTATTGCAAAACTCCATGAAAAACACAAATATGTACATATTACATAAGTAAGTGAACATAAAAAGAACTATAAAGCATGATAATAAAGATTATTCACGTTATACTATAGGGGAGGCCTATGTACACCGGTGAACTGATAAAGACTGAATGTGAAATGATAATGTTTAGGTTATACTACAAAGTAATAATTTAAGCAGGTATCCCGTTTCCATGGACATCCCGTTTGCATGTCAGTCGTAATTGTTTCGGTCAATTTATAATTTAAGTCCCAGATATTCACTGAGGGATAAATTTAAGGAGATTAATGTTATGACTGTTCCATCACAGTATATTTATGAAAATTTATTGTATGCTCACAGGAATATTAATCTCTTTAAAAAACGTAGTGATACGCATAATGTTAATACCAGGAATAAAAATAAATTTATAGTTCCTGCAACCAGGCTCCAGAAGATAAGTAACTCATTCAAATGCCAATGTATACGCTTGTACAATAAAATCCCAAGCAACATTCAAAACCTAAGCATCAACAAATTTAAATCAATTGTTAAGCAGAAACTGTGTTCTAAAGGTTTCTATAGTGTAAAAGATTATATGGATGACAGAAATGCTTGGGATTGAACTGTTCTAATGAACCAGGCTATTGATTTTTGACATCAAATTTAATTATTATTTTATTAATTGTGGTATTTTATTTTTTTTGTAATTTATTATTGACATTATATCTTTATACCATTGACATATACCCAATTTATTAGATTATGACATATTCTCTGTATACAATTGACATTTACATACCCGATTTATTTGATTTATTTTATACAATTTTTAAATTATTGTGATCTTTTTTTTTTTTGGCCAATGCAGATACTAGGGACCTCGGTAATCAGTTCAACATGTTTCTGTTACATTATTTACACCTGGCTGCAATGTCGTCATGCTCCCTTAGATGTCATTGCTTGCGGTAGCGTCATTGGTCGGGTCACCCCCTTCCCTCTAAAATGGCGAGGGGGGTGATGGCTGATCCGTGCGTTATACTCGTGAACGGGTGCTGCTTGTGGTGACTGGTCGACTTGCTGGCCATTGTGTCTTAAATATATTTTTATTTTTCATTATAGTGGTCTGAGTTGCCTTGTAGGTCCTAGTTATCTTGCATAGTTTTATCATCTGTACTAATGTAAATTGTAACATTGTCTTTGGATATGCTTTTGTTTTCATTTCAAATGTGTATATTTAATGTTATATAAAAAAAAGGATAAAAATGTAAATGTGAGTACTATGTAGGTTAGCTCTACAATATTAAGATTTATAATAATACAAGTTTTCTGACAGCTTTGAGTGTTTCACATGACCTACGCAAATGTCTTGCTGATCTGGTATCGTCATGCGACGGATCGTTGAGCTCCCTAAAAAATGGTTGAGCTACACGAGGACTGATGTATGCGTGCCGTCAGTTAGGACAGGTCAACTCAAAGTTGTTATGGCTCTTTCTTCAAAAGGCCTGTTCAGATTTTGCCCTACATTGTAAAACTCGCATACCTATGATATAACTATTGTCTGGACTTTAAAAGAGACCATGATTCTCTGAGTTTGTTTCGACATTTCTTCTCAGAGGTCGTCAGATAGGAAATGTCGATGCCATCTAGTTTAAAAAAGAAATATGTAAAAGAAAACAACTTGTAAAAGTGTCTTCAAAAGATCTATTTACAGAAATAAATATCATTTCATCATTTCATTTCATTTCATGGTCATCCCGTTTACATGGACATCCCATTTACATGGACATTCCTTTTACATAGACATCCCGTTTACATGTATATCCCTTTTACATGGACATCCCGTTTACATGTATATCCCTTTTACATGGACATCCCATTTACATGGACATTCCTTTTACATAGACATCCCCTTTACATAGACGTCCCCTTTACATGGACATCCCCTTTACATGGACATCCCCTTTACAGGGACATCCCCTTTACATGGACATCCCCTTTACATGGACATCCCCGTTACATGAACATCCCCTTTACATGGACATCCCCTTTACATGGACATTCCTTTGACATAGACATCCCCTTTACATGGACATCCCGTTACATGGACATACCCTTCACATGGACATCCTGTATAGCCTAGTAGGGTCCTCAATATTTCAGCTTGTTACAACTAGCTCTTACTTTGGCATTCGAGTTGAAGTTGGGATGTCTAACAGCAGTGACGTTGTTGAAGGCGCCTTCATGACGCGGCGCCGCAGTAAATGGCTGGTGCGGTGCCGGTGGAGCCAGTACCATCAGGAACGGCTCCGAGTCCGACTGGTTCTCGATGAAACTCACGCCGAGCTCGCGCTGGATTCAGAAGGTAACGTAAAAATTATAGGCGAATATTTTAGTACAGTTGATTTTGACCTTAAAAGTAAACGGATGTTCTTAAAAAAGGCCAGGTTCCGAGCACCCTAAACCGACGGTCATGCATGAAGAGATTAATGAATGTAGATGAAGCGAAAGTAGTGTGCCAGGATCGTAGCAAGTGGAAATCTATAGTCTCTGCCTACCCCCATGGAAGAAAGGCGTGACAATATGTATGTAAGTAAACGTTTTAAGGTGTAAAATAATTTGAAGAAATTTTACATAACCTCATGTTCTGGCGACTGTATAGTCGACTAAATAATTTAGAGGTGTAACTAATATATTCGTAATAGGTATAGATATTATGATACGAGCTGTATATTCATATTAGTATATATTAGTTTAGCGTAGACTATTACCAGATATTAGTCAAATAATAGGCACGCCAAGAGATCAGTGTTCTGATATTCGCGGTGACTTGCGCGGCTGTGTGCGTCGACGAGCGCGCTACGGGAGGTTGCCGCACGCACACACACACAATGACTCCGCTGCAACCGCGTCATAGCGAGACGATTCGGGGGAGTGAGCGAGTTGCCTATATGATTCTGCTTACTTCTGTTTGACGTGTGCGTGCGTGTTTGAGTGAGATTTCTAAAGACAACATTATACACGTCGGGCTTTGTATGCAAGCTGAATGTGATGGTTACAAAGTAAACACTCAATGAAAACAAAATCACTACATTTAGCGCTGAATATGCAATATTAGTTTGTGCATAATATTTCATAATACAAACTAATATCATGTATTAGGAGGTGTAACGATGAATAATTATTATTCATTAAATAATTCATAATACTATTATCTATAATATACAGAATAAGGTACGATATCAATAATATTTTAAAAAATAAAATTATGTTCGAGTAATGAATATGGAGAGAATAGGCATGATATCAATATTATGTTCGATTAACGAATACGGAGAATAGCTACGATATCAATATTATGTTAGATTAACGAATACGGAGAGAATAGGTACGATATCAATATTATAACGAATACGGAATATCAAGATGGCTGACTAATATTTGACTAATACCTGGTAATAGGTATGGTATGCTAATATCAGCTAGTGATTATATTCAATAATAGTAATATCCAGATATCACCTTAATATAACACCTCTAAAATAATTAGATGTCCAGGCAGCTAGCGACATCTGTGTTTTGAGTATGGTTGTGTCATTTTATTATGTGTCAAATTGTGGGTTTTTGAAATCTGCCTACATACTACAGAGCATCCCCTCTCAATACCCACAAAGAACTTTAAACGCTATCTTATCTTAGAATTGTACAAGTCGATTTTAATTATTTTTTCCGTTTTTAATATAGCTTAACTCAATTACAGTTTTTTTGAAATAACTGAGCCTGTCTCAAGTTAGCCGTTCTGAAATGCTGCACGGGTCAAATTGCTTAAGTAAGTGTTTTTATACATAAAATCGAAATTAGTAAATAAAATAATCACAAATGCGAAACATATAAAATAGGTACAGTCACCAGCAGGTCAAGGTATACAAAACTGACAAATTTCTCCAGATTATTTTAAACCTTAAATTGTTGAAGATAAAGTTCAAAATCAACTAAGAAATTTTGACATTTTGTGGTAACTTGATGTGCTTATAAAACGCGGGGTAATATCCTTGACGTACAAACAGCTACAGGTCAAGGTATAGAATTCCGGTTTGAGCTGATCTAGCATTGTATGAACTTTCCATACAATAAGATGCCATCGTGAACTGGATTTTTATGGCTCAACGTGTAGCCGTGCGTACCTAGTCAGTAGGGTTGCCAACAGTGAGGATCAAAAATCCAGGAGGTGAAATAAAAAAAAAATTATACGACCGCAATGATATACTGATTCTTTCTATTAAAATTTACCATTGTTAAACCATCAGACAAAGACAGTTATTTCGAACAAATATAATAAAACCCGTCTCAGATAGCCATGAACAGATGTTACTGGAAGGAGACCTGTGCCCACAACTGGGATTTTCGTCGGGAAACGTTTGACTTTTTTTGTTTAAAAAAGGTTTCTCGCAATGTGGGTCACACATTACTAGTAGTCTTGTTAACCCCTCGTACTAAGCTAAATGCTTGTGTTACGAGGGGGTTCACGTCGGTAGTGCAATGGATGGATTTCGAACCGTCAACCTCATGATCGCAAGTCCGATGCCCTAGCCATTAGGCTACCGCCGCTTCGCTTCTTTCGCCGATCTCTAGTCGTGTACAGTCTACTTACAATGACGTCAGTGAGGTACTGGCCCTCGGAGTACGTAGGCACCCCGTTGTTGGATATGGTGTAGTTGTAGTACACCGAGTTGCCGACCAGGCCGTGCCATTCCGTCCAGCCAGGCGGCACTTCCTCGGGACCACCGGCCCCCACGGCGCCATACTGTAATTGTAATATATTAGCTATAAACATACCATCACGCCTGTGTCCCCCGAAGGATTAGGCAGAAGCTACATCAAGTTATACAAAACCAGTATAGGCTGGCCTTGACTTCTAAAGAAAACCTTTACATTGGAAGTTCAGTCTAAACTGGTTTTCGCACACTTCGCCGGTATATTTAGGTCCGACGTAATAGGGGGCGAGCCTATTGCCAGTAACCGGTCACAAGTCCAGACGTAGTAGAAAGCTGCTACTGAGAATTTCATAGAAAAACCCAATAACACTTTTCTCGACATGGGGATCGCGCCCAGAACCTCTAGCGTAGCAGTCGCGCTTAGGACCACTAGACTGTGTGTAACTGTTTCAACGATCAAGTCGCTGCGACATCGCTACGGTTTTAATTACGTTAATCGGGCTATAGACGCTTTACCAACTAAGCTACCGAGACCACTGCCTGGGATGTCGAATTTCTCTTCCACATTTTACGTCCTTAGGTGACACTACAGGCAGTGGTCTCGGTAGCTTAGTTGGTAAAGCGTCTGGTGTACTTAACTAGAAAGACGTCGGTTCAAACCCTGCCTGAAGCCGAATTTTTCATTCATTAGAAAATTCATATCTTTGTGAACATTTCGCATTATTTAATGCTAAAATATAATAAAAAATAAGCATGACAGAAACAATTATAATCATGTCTATGGACGCGACGGCGCCGCCGGCGACCGCGACTGCGTGGCGCCACAACACGTCAATTTATCAGTTGCCGCGAAATCGCAACTTCTAAGTGTTGCGTTTCTTTTAAATGCATCAAAGTTATTAAACAATGGCTTAGAAATAGGTACTTAAAAGTTTACCGCACTGTGTCTAAGTCTACAAAATCTAATTGTTGTACGGTGTGATTTTTTTGAAGTTTTAATAAAATAAGACCGCCCCTAAGGCTCTGATCAAATAATGTTGAAGTGTGTGTAAATTAAATTTTGTGAATCTTGAGAAACCGTGAGCGACTGCAAACTCGAAAGTGATGGAGTGAAGGTGGAACTGACTCAATAGTAAGTATGTACATACATTAAATACACGTCTACATCAAAATGTTATTTGCCAATAGCCGATCTCGCATTGTATAGGCATCCTGTACCTACAGTCACAGTTTGGGCCTTACTTTCAAAAACTGGAGTAAAAAGTCGCTGTTTTCATAAGACTTTTAAAAGTTATTTTAGGTACCTACATATATGATTTAAGCCTTTACTTCAGAGGGGTAAAGTTCATAACTATATTGCTTTAAGCATTAAGTGCGCCTGTGTACGGTTTTACTTCTATGTTAAAAGTAATTTTATTATTTACTAGGTTTCCGCCCACGGCTTCGCCCGCGTGGTTTCTCGGCTTTTCTAAACTATAATATTCATGTATTATACATATAAACCTTCCTCTTGAAACACTCTATCTATTAAAAACCGCATCAAAATCCGTTGCGTCGTTTTAAAGATCTAAGCATACATAGGGGCAGACGGACAGCGGGACGACTTTGTTTTATACTATGTAGCTAGAGTGATTTATATTTTTAAATTGAAATCAATTAATAATTGGCGGAATTATCGTCATTGAGAACCTCCTTCTTTTGAAGTCGGTTGAAAATAATATAGTTAACTAAATAGCTGGAACTGTAACTCTTACCTCGTTCAAGTACTTGCCAGCATAGAAGGTCTTATACCCTGCTTCCTTCAGCACGTTGGCGAAGGTGCGGTTCTGAAGGTTCTGTCGCCAGTGCTGGCCGTTGCAGCCGCCGTGGATGCTGTTGTTGAATGTCCGGTGGTTGTGCTGGTAGAGTCCCGTTAGTAAACTGGCGCGGCTTGGACAGCATATCGGAGATGTTACGTACTGAAAAGCAGTGATAACGTTTAGTACCTACAGAGATAGTGATTCATTTTGATCTGTGCCATTTTTTCTTTAAAAACTTTTGAAGACAATTTTCAGTTTAGAAATAACATGACATAACTTACCATCACGTCTGTATCCCCCGATGAGTTAGGCAGAGATGTACTAATCTTCACCCACATTTCGTCGGTATGGTTAGGTCCCATGTAATAGAGGCGAGCCTATTGCCATTAACCAGGCACAAATCCAGACTCCGTGCTGCTACTGAGAATTTCCCAGAATACCCCAATAACAGTTTGCTCAACCTGGGAATCGAAACCAGGACGTCTAGCGTAGCAGTCGCGCTTAGGACCACTAGACTAATGAGGCAGTCTTCGCCGTTTCAGCCCGTGTTAATTTAGTATTAATACGCAAATGACTTCGGTCTGTCAGTCCAATGGTCATTATCACTAGGCAATGATTACATTACCTTTACAAGATTTAGATACTTTACCACTGCAAAAGTACTTACGCTAGGGCCACACTACTAAGATCCTCGTTTAATGCTAAATGCCATCTGGATGCTTAGTGAGTGATCTTAGAGCCGGCGCCCACAATCAGCACGGATGACAGAACAAGAGTGTCAAGGTATACTCCGGTGAACCTCGGAAGTCTTCGGGAGCGTAATGCATATCATGGACACACCTCGGCAAACCTCTGAAGTCTTCGACTGCGTAAAGCATACCTAAGGCCGCTAGATTCGGCAGTCTTCGGGACACCGGAACCGATGAAACGCCATTTCCGATGCCGATAATTGCCGTCAGTGTCTCTGCGTAGGTATGCCGAAGGATTCCTTGACATGCCGTGCCGACGGTAGGCATCGGGCCATACTGGAAGCGAAGCGGTCTGCTTCGTGACTTCTTGTAAATAAGCATTGCTCGTAGCGTAGCTCTTGGCACGTAAAGTGTGGCTTTAGCCTTATGGACGTCAGATAAACACGTCACGCAGGTAGAGATAGGTTTATACCGAGGTATTTTCTCCGAGTACTCAGACGTTGAGTGCGGACGAATGCTACGCTCCCGTATTCCCGGCACTAAAGTGGTGACGCGTAACGCCGAGGTTGATTTTAGTCGGTAGCTCGGTCTTTTGAGAGCGGAGTCCGACACACTCCATAGCTCTCCCTGGGACGGTGGGTAGTGCATAAAGCCTTTCCAACCCCGTCAATAAAAAAGAGAATGCTGGCTTCATACAGGTTACTGTATCAAGCCAGCATGACCCAAAAGGCGACCTGCGCCCAGCAGTGGACAGTATCGCTATCAAAATCCCGAGGACATCCCGGTTGTCAGGTTTTTTGGCCATCTGACTACTATTAAAAATTGTAGTGTTCATATGACAACCAAGACCAACGCCTCTACGTGCTCTCCAAGGCATGGACGGGTCTACATGTCTTAAGAATGGTAACCCATCCATACACTGATCACGGCAAACAGCTTAACCTTGCAAAGCGTTTAAAGGTTGCGAAAATACTATAAACACTTTTTACTACAATAGTTTTTGATATCTCCAAAGACCTTTGACTTCTGCATGTAGAAAAGTACCTACCTAGTGTCAAAAAGTTAAAGATGATTAATCTTAGTGTAGAATCGGTACAAAAGTAAATTCGTTGGCTATCTATTGTTCTTTGTTGCATATCAAACGAGCCAATCTACCTACATATAACATATTTTAATTAGCAATAAGTGCCTAAATAGTTCGGTCATACGCATGCATGAATACTACAGCCATATAAAATGAAAAAAAAAAAAAAAACTATAAGCTTTAGGATAAGTTACCATAACTCAACTTCAATTTTCAACAGTTTTAAGCTAAGACATTTTCATGTAAGTTTAACTTATCATTCTAAACCAGACTTTATCGTCATCGTCTTAAGGTGGATATTTGAGCAAATCTAATTACATATTTCTCGTTTTGACATTTTCATATGGGTATAACTTGTCATTCTAAATCAAACTTTGTTATCTTAGTCTTAAGGTGGATATTTGAGCGCGTGCTAATAACATTTTTTTTTCATTTGGTGCTAGCATAGAAAAATTTGGGCTAGAGGTGTTTTCGAGTCGAATTGGTAAATGGAGTCTAGGACTCTCTCTCTCTTACTCTCTCCAGCAAGATGGAGAGTTGATTTGGGGAATATTGCTGGCGGAAGCTGGATGCGAGACGCCGAGGCGATGGTAAAATGGCGTACATTAGGGAAAGCCTAAATCCAGCAGTACTGTTATAGGCTGATGATGATGATGATACAAAAATGGCCTGAATGATCATGCATACTATAATGAATGTTTTAGACTCACCGAATTAGTAAAAGTGACGCCTTCATTCCCAATAAATCGATGCACACTCTTCATTGGCGTCTGAAATAAAAAAGAAATAAAACAACACATAGGTAGTTCCTAATCCATTTATTTGCACATCACTATCACTGTACTACTAACCATACCGCCCAATGCGACATCTTGATCGTCTGTCAAAATCAAGACGAAATTCGGCCTCTTTTGTTGACAAAAACCGACTCCAAAGAGCGAAAACAACAATAAATAATTTAACATTTTTATGTATATTCTTATTTAAAACTTAGGAGAATATAATTTGTCGGATATTGTTTATTGTGGCATCGCGGGCATTATCTCGAGGCCGGAACACTCGCTCGCGATCACCACGCCAACTGCGAACACCCCGACGCTCTTCACTAGTGACCTGAAAGATTAAAAAAGTAAACATTAATTACACAGATAACAAATACCGAAGTAGATTACCTACTTGAGATTTTTTAAATTCTTTTACAAATGAATCGGCACATGACATTTGATCTGGTGTTCCGTGTTCCTTTATATGATAACTAGCAATTGCCTGCTCCCCCAAAAGGATTGAATATAACTTTACATACTATAACTAGGCTTCTACATGGTGTATCAACATGAAACCTGTACCAGATTTAAGTTAGACCTCCACTAATACAACTATGACATCCGCATCTAATTTTGTGCAGAAGTTTTTGCGTGACGCAGGTACAAACATACAGATAGACAGACTGAAATTCTAAAAATTTTAGATTTGGCTTCTGCTGCACTAATAAAGACCATCATACTAGTTTTTCTTCAATATCTATAATGTACAGACATCAGCTTGGATTTTTTTATTATATGTATAGATATAAATTTCCTTTTAAGGTATATTGGGCTTTCATAAATCGAAATTATATTATTATTCTTTTTGCCTAGATGAAACACATTTTATTATTGAATAAAAAAACAAACAGACCCATTTGTATGTTTATAAAACACTTATACTTAGATAAAGATGTCAGAGCTTGATAAACTCAGTTAATTGAGTTTAAATAAGATAATCCACCAACAAGTTAATACACCTAAGTCATAAAATTGTTAATATAATATTAACATTTAATTTTCCTCATTTAAATAAACATATCATAATAGTACAGTCAGCATCCAATATGTCTCATTGGTCTAGGGGTCCTAAGCGCATCTGGTAATTTCGTTTAGAGTCAGATTGCAACAAAAAGTGATCTCGACATGTTATTATAGTTGTTAATTAATTTTTAAATAGTACCTAGTTTAAAGTAACGGAACTCTGTTTTTTGCGCTAATGAGTTTGAGGTAGTTTTGCCTCGTTAGTCTAGTGGTCCCAAGCGCAACTGCTACGCAATAGGTCCTGGGTTTGATTCCCAAGTCGAGCAAAATGTTATTGGGTTTTTCTATGATATTCTCAGTAGCAGCTCGGAGTCTGGATGTGTGCCTGGTAAATGGCAATAGGCTCACCCCCTACTTAATGGGACCTAAACATACCAGCGAAATGTGGGTGTTCATTAGTACACCTCAGCCTAACCCTTCGGGGAATACAGATGTGATGGTATATTACAAACTGTTCAAAATGATCTGAACGACTAAGCAAATTCAATGTCACAAAGTATGTTTTAAAATTAACATGAATAGGGCAGCTATTATTCTGACATGTTTTTTATTCCATTGTAATAAAGTTTAATTTCCCTAGTTGCTTCTATATTAATGAACAGTCTATTTGCTGCGATAAATTTGAGGCTAACTGTACCTCATTTTCCTGCAATATTATAATGTACGATTTCACAGCAATTTTTTACGCAATTTGGACCCTATTATGCCTCCTCCACATTCATACATCTTGTCAAATCAATGCATCAGTTGTGAGTATAATGTTATCTTATAATGCAATTAATCCATAAAAAACAGCTTACTATCACTACATATTGTACCAATTTAAATTAAGAATAAGTTATAAGATAATATTTATAATAATAAGCACAATTTTCAATACTCATTCAGAGTTTGGCCTTAGGGGTGGTCTCTGTAAAGATCAAACTAAGATCTTGCTATGAATTTTATGAGTGAATTCTTTTAAGAGGAATTGCTTAGTGAGTCCTAGTTAGCCAGAACCATGACTAGCTTATAAAGTCAAAATATTCCAGTCGCATTTCAGCATCCCTCCAGGGTCTATGGCTTGTTTTTATGGTTGTCCGCCGCCTTAGGAGGCGACAGGGTATATCAGTCTTGTAACAACTTAAACGGCACTTCCTTGCCCTATAATCACAGTCATGTGATCCGTGACATTCGCCATGAAGGTCATCATATACTCCAACTCCCACACTCTGCCCCTAAGCGACTCTTTGACCATAATTCGCGCAAACACTAGCACATTTACCTACAAAGTCTGTAAAATCGTAATACCTATTATTACGAAATTTACAATGTTCTGTAGCTTATGTTATATTATTTGTACGTTTAGTAAAGAGTTCTTCGCGTATAAAAAATAGGCAGAATCTATGCTATTCCTTAGTTCTTACGATTTCACGAAAAACGGCACGGGTTATCATATTTCCAAAAGAGGTTATGTACTCACCACTTGAAAGGATCGTAATAAAAATCTTTGATGAATGTCACGACACCTTTTTTGCCCATATTATATTTTGTAAGGTCTAAAACGGAAGACGGTCTAAAATTTAACGTAGATACGTTAAATTTATTCGATGGAAAAAATCAATAACTCTGCGTTTGAAGCAAAAACAATGTGACACTTATGACAATTAGTCTGTCTGTCAGTTCAGTTCAGTAGACAGTGACAGTTTTATGTTGCTAGGCTAAAAAGTAATTCGTTTTAGATTTTTGCACTGGTCTTTTTTTAACGCACTTAATCAAGGAAGAAGGTATGTTATGGTTGGATAGAGGCGCTTTTTTTCCCTAAATCTACCAGGTGAAAAGAAGTTATTAACTAGATTACTTTTTAAGTAGAACCTTACCGTTGAGTAGAGTGGGAGGAAGACCGTAAGTAAAAAGATTATAAGAAAAGATGTGTAGCAATCATTTAATATTATTCACAGTTTTTAAAATCCAGTTAGTGTAATGCGACACTTTTGTATAAACGCCAGGGAAGTAGCGATGCCCGCAGGAATATCCGAAGGAAACAATGCCTACGACTAGGCCTTTGTATATGAGAGGTCCCCCTGAATCACCGAAGCATCCATCAGGTCCCCCTGCGTCTACTTTCCCAGCACATATCATAGAATCTTGTATGACTGCTCCAATAGTATTGTATCGAGTGGTGCAAATCTTCTCGTCCACTGTGAATAAGTTGGTGTGTTGCAGTTGTTCTGGCTGTGGGCCATCGGGCTGTAACAAATTATACTTTCAATATCCGTAGCAAAATTATCTAACTATTTTTACGCACACACGTCGAGCCACACAAATCTATTTTACGCTGTACGTAGGTATGGAAAGCTTAAAAAATGTGAGATCAGGATCTGGATTTTTGTATGCTGATCTTTAGTCGTGTGTACAAAAGTACCTAGTATTTAGTGTGTTGATTATTATAAAGAAAATAATAGAAAACAGGTTGGAAGGAACTTTTAGAATTTTCTTATTACTCTATGCTTCTATACTAATACTAGTTGACTCGACAGGCGTAATTTCGTAAAATCTTCTACAAACTATTAGAAAGACCTAATGAATAACGCACCTGGCGTTCGGTAACGTAAATGATGATGTTGATGGCGGACACTGCGGTATTTATTACCTCCCTATAGTGAAATTTTCAAATAAATAACTTTTAAAGTAAAGCTCGTACCGCTGTGTCATACATAGAGCATGTGAAATGTATGCCGGAAGTGCTTGGGAAACGGGAAAAGGCTTCGCCTAATTACATACTTTTTTATAGTGCGCAAATTCCTTATTGATCTCATCACGTTAGGTCACATCAATCAATTTTGGTTTCTCCATAAAAATATAATATGCAACGTTCGTTTTTGATTACCCGAAAGTCGAAAGTAGTTTGTTCAGAATCAGTAACAGAATCGATTGCAATGGTTTTTATATTTGCCTGTTATATTTTTACATATAAAAATTATTCAGGTTGGACACCCATTTTTATTGCGAAAATAGGCGCAAGAAACACCGAACGGGCAGGTCAATCACTCGCCTGTGCCGCCTGGCGCCCTTCGTACGCGCAAATTAGGTAAATTTTTGAATTAGGACAAAGCTTTTGAGCTCGTCACCGCGAGTGTTTAAATTTTTTTTTTTTTTTTTCTTACTTTATAAACCAAACGTTTCGGCTTTAGGGTAAACACAAACTAACGTTGTATAGGTAATTACCTCCAAAACTCCCCATCCAACCAATGTGCATACAGAATTGGGCTTTATCTCTACTCCTTGTTTTATAATAGTGCCCTGCTTCACATTGGCATTGAAGGAAAACGGTCTTGTAACCACAACAATGGATACGTCATTTGTGTAGAAATATTTATCAAAGGCGCGGTGCGGTACGATGGTTTTTAAATTGTGGAGTACCCCTCCTCTGGTGCGGTATGTGGACCCAACACGGATCTTCCAGTATTTCGGCAAAGTGTAACTGCAATGGAAATAAATAATTAGGTCAAGAAAATTTCCATGAGTTTTGTGGACCGAATGGATTGGGCCAGGCGCTGTTCGTAGATACAACATTGTACCAACATTCAAGTTAATATATTATCTCATACTTATTTTAATACATCTTTATGATACTCTAAAAAGAAAATGATTTAGGTTTTTTTATTAGATGGCGCTTAATTCCTAATTCCTCTAACCACCTCTGTCCTCGCGTTTCCACTGACGACAAAACATGTTGCAAACATCTATCTAACTTTTAAAGGGTGAGGGGGACAGGTAGCTGTTTGGGGTATTAAATAATTGTGATAGTCAAAATGTACAACTATGACTGTCTGAAATGACCTGCCTAGTTCTATTCCGCGTTGCGTTTCCCTGTGATCATTTATGAACACATGTGCTAATATTGTTCTCACAATTGACGGCAAGTCCCTCTAGACCGGCCGCCTTTTAAACGTAAAATTTGAAGACCTATACGAAAAAACTAAGGTTGAGTTTTGAAGAACCTGGTTTTGAACTTACTTCCTCCCAGTATTAGCATTGTATTGGAAGCAGTGAGCGGCTGACAGGACATGTCTTGCCGTCAGTATGACTCCCGCGCAGTGCTGCACGTATTCCTGGGAACCCCACACGTCCAGCAGAAGCTGAGCCAACACAGGGTATCGATCGATGCTCGTCGGAGATCCCTGGATGACTCGCGTCAGGATGTTATAGTATTGGGCATTTACTGAAAATAAAATGACAATACTAATAGCATTAAGCCTGTATTTCGGAAGAGTTGATTTTTTATGGGATTAATCGGCAAACTAGCAGGCGAGCTACCTGATGGTAAGTAGTCATCGCCACCCATGGGCATCTGCAATACCAAAGGAGTTGTCGAGTCTAGGAAAAGAGAGGAGAAGGAAAGGGACTGAGGGAGAAATTAGGCCTCCGGCGCTCCACATCCTGTACGAAACACGCAGTATACATACGAGTACTCTTACTTGACGTCGATATTCTGTGAGAGGGTAGTACTTCCCCGGTCGTGCTGACCCATTCATGCTAGTATGTTGACATGCCAGCATAAATGGGTTGGCACTACAACTTCAGAAATAGTTATTTACTGATGTACATCTACAGTCCACGCATTCGAAATTTGGAACGACGGTTCAAAATAGTTATCCTGTTTAGAAGAAACTGATTAAAAGAGTGTCATTATTTTAAAGGGCATTACCTGACCCAATCCCAAACTTCAAGCAGCGTCTGCGAAATTCGTAGAAAGCCAACAACATTTTGCTTGATCTTTTTTGTAGAGATGAAAAATATTCATTCATGTCCTGGGGCGCAATGGGGTAATACAGACTACAACCTCATTGCTTTTCCCTATATTCTCTAGGATTTCTTGACATTCGCCACGACCACGACAAGCTATGATTCGGTTCAAAGCACTAGACTTTATCAAGGGAGTACTTTGCTTGTACTGTGCTAATACCGATTAGGTTGTCAATCTATACTAATATTATAAAGAGGTAAAGTTTGTGAGGGGGTAATCTCTGGATCTACAGAACCAATTTTGAAAAATACGTTATTTGTGCGTGTCATATGCTATATCGCACTACTACTATTAAATCTCTTTGTATATCGCCAAACGAAGTGAGCACGGGTCGGGTAGTATTTTATTAGAAAAATGATTCTATATCACATTTTCTCACCTTGTAGAAAGCACAGGCCCGTCAATATAAAAACTCTATACATTCCGGAAGTATTTGATACTTTAAGCACACAATATCAGTTCACATACAGCCACTATTTGATACTGATCCGAAGCAAACACGCGACGATATGATATGATGCTCTCTAGAGGTACTGAGCATGAATTACGGTGAGCTTTGTATATTGCAGTAGCAAAATCTTGATACTTGAATAAAAGTTTATTATATTGCAAACTAACTGTTGCCCGCGGTTACACGCCAAACCCAGAAGGATTTACAAGAAAAAAATGCGCAATTGAATTCCTAAAATAAAATAATTTTCCAAAAATTCCCTTTTTAAATAGGCGGGGCAACGCATCTGCCACCCCTTTGGTATTGCAGATGTCCATGGGCGACGACTACTACTTACCATCAGGTAGCTCGCATATTAGGCTATGTGCCAGCTAAAATCTTGTCAAAATCAGTCTATCGTTTTGGAGATTAACCAGAACAAACAGAAAGATTAGACAGAAAAAACGTTTTTTTGGTTCATTGTCCTATGGTACTCGTGACCACAACTTTTTGACACCTATCTATTACCTATACTTAGATCCTCTTGATCGTTTATTCCATGTAATGATCTAGAGCAGTAGAACAGTAATGGTCTGATTTTTTATCATATAAGTGAGTTTACAAGTAGGCTAGCGTGGTGGACTATAGCCTAAACCTCGTGAGACCTGTACTTAGCAGTTGCCAATAAAAATGGGTTAATGATTAGCAGTGGGACAATGTAATGGGTTGATGATGAATAAATGGGTTAACCCCGCTGAGAATGACCCGGAAATGGCACCAAGTAGATTAGGTACCTACTAAGATTTACTTTGAGTCATTAGTAGTCCAAATTAATTTTTGAGCTAGAAGTCAAATTATTCAAAAAAGTAAGTCAAGTATCAAGACCGTTTCGCCTCTCATGTGAAATGCAAATAGTGTGCCGCGGAGTATTTATGAACATCAATCATTTCGAGAGTAGGCAGTCAGTAGAAACTCTATCTATAAGAAAATAAATCACCTGGTAATTTCGTTTAGAGTCGGATTGCAGCAAAAAGTGATCTCGACATGTTATTATAGTTGTTAATTTTTTTTTAAATGATAGTTTAGTTTAAAGTAACGGTACTCTGTTTTTTGCGGTAATGGGTTTGAAGTAGTTTTGCCTCGTTAGTCAAGTGGTTCCAAGCGCGACTGCTACGAAGAGGTCCTGGGTTCGATTCCCAGGTCAAAGGAGCAAAATGCAGCAAGAGTCTGGATTTGTGCCCGGATAATGGCAATTGGCTCGCCCCCTATTACATGGGACCTAAACGTACCAGCGAAATGTGGATGTACATTAGAAGGTACATCTCTGCCTAACCCTTCGGGGAATACAGTCGTGATGGTATGTTATGTTATGAGTTTGAGGTATTTATTTTATTTATTGCACCTTGCGTCGTATGATGATGATTGATGTCGTCTTCCAGCCTTATTTATTTATTTTAGGAAAGCTTACAGACTAAAAACACTTATAGCTAAAGAACAATATTTTTACGTAAATTGCTAATAACAAGCTTCCACATTTTTAAACTTAGTACCTACCTATATGTATATTGCAAAGAAGAACTTAAACGAAAAAGAAGAAGGAGAGAACTCGAGAACTCAATTTAAGGAAGTGATGCGGTCTTTTTCAAAGTATTTTTTATTGAGTAAGTAGATAGTTTTCTGATTGTGTTGGCACTAGTTGTAAATAGGTCTATATCGACAGGGAGGTTGTTGTAACTAACTGCACTAGGTAGAATGTAGGCGTTTTTCATATAGTTGGTGGTTGCAAAGGGATATCCCAATTCCTTATCCCAATATTATTTTGGGGTTGGCTTCCAGTCATACCAGATGCGACTAAATACTTATCAGTATTTTAGACGAAACAAATGCCACCAGACCTCCACAACCCGATACCTGCACAACACCGATATTCAAAGTATAGAGAGGTTGTAAGGCTTTTTGGGCTTCTGATAATATCGCCGCTCAGATCAAATAAAAAGTTAAGATGGAACTTTGCGAACAAAGAAGTGAGGCCGGCTAAAACTACGCCTTGCCGTGTACAAACACAATTACACGCACACACGTATAACGAAACTGTGTGCGTTACCCCAACAAGAAAGTATCTCCTAGAGTTATATGAGTAGAACGTATAGTTGGTGCCTTATCTGCTGTAAATGTGCCCCCACATAAAAAATGTGTGCCCCCTGTCGTTTCGAAAAAAAAACGAAAAAACGATTCTTGCTGGGGTAACGTTTTTCTAGCAGGAAAATTCTAAACGAATGATCGGAGAGAGAAAAACTGTGCATGGCCAGATAGCTTATATGTGTGCCAAAATGTGCCCCCAAAAATAAAATCTGTGCCCCTTCAGATTTTCGAGATATTGCATTTCCTGCTGGAGTAACGTTTTGATGAATAGTATATCTCTAAAACCATTGCATGTGCCCCTGTAGAATAAACATACGCGAGTAGCTCTTAATGTGTGCCCCTTTGTGCCCCAATTAGATTTTAGAAAATATTTATAGTTTTCAAGTTATCGCGGTTTTATGAAAACCCGAAAAAACATCGCAGCGCCTAAATGAGACAAGGCATAACTTCGCTGAAAACTGTATTCGGTCTTTCTTGACGCTAATAATAACCATACAAAGTTTCAAAAATGTTCATGCATGCGTTTTTGAATAATCTTGCTAAATGTAAAAACGATGGTGTCATAACTTTGACGGCAAAATACAAGGAACTGGCACAATCCCAGATGTGTAGGTGTAAACCAAAATCTTGTGCCTTTAGTCAAAAATATATGGTGAAAATATTGAGCTTCAAATGTTACGCATTAAGTAAATATAAACAAAAAACCAAAATATGTAAACAACGGCTGGTTATCCGACCAAATCTGAATGACTACTAAAAAGCGACGGATTCATACTTAACGAGGACCTTCTTTATTGGACGTATTATACCTAAGCTGTTGTCCTTACAGTCGCGTTCAAAAGTTTTGAGGGCTAATTAAAAAATATATTAAATGCACCTTGTGACTATATAAATGAAACAGCTTGTTGATGTGGAAATTATTATTTTTATTCCCTTAATTTTAATTCTTAAAGTAATTATTGCATCAAATCACAGATCAAATTTCCTACCTATAAATATTATAAATTATTTGCACGTTGTGTAGTCCTTATTATTTAAATCACAGATCAGTTTTTCATAGCCTAACATAATTATAATTAGTAAACATCACAAAAAATCACAGATCAATATTAAGTATAAGAATAATATTGTGTAAAAAAATATTAAATTTGAAATTACAGATAAATAATATTCTTACGAGTAACTTGCTTAAACATACAACATTATCACATGACTGTGGAATGACACTTAGATATCTAAAACGCCATCAAATCAAAATTATGTGACAATACATAATCAGCATTAATATAATCGTTGGTTAATAATTATAAATCCCTCATAGGTACGTAATACGACATACAAAATGGAAACACGTTGTTGCATCACAGATCATTGTGCGGTTGACTATAGGTATACACTAAATACAACTCTCAAAACTGTAGGTACCAACATTTATTTGGTTAAGGTGAATGCTCCAACCAACCCGCGTAATTCAAATTGTCTTACGTTTTTTGCAATTTGCAGGCCAGTGCTTGGTTGTATGTTGATTAAAATATTATTCGCGGCTGTAAGACATATGTAGATACAAAATTATAATCATCAATATCATCAATACAATGCTCTAAGTTCATAAAGATGTAGGAATGAGTTTTCCTGTTTTTTCTTTTTTCCTACGCCTTTATTTAGTACGAAAATATTTAGTGTCAGTTTATTTGTTGTCACGAAACGTCGCTGCAATTTGTACAAAAAAAATACGTGTGAATAACAGTGCATTTCCAAATAAAGAAGCGAGTATTATTTTCATAGCATTAGCCTATTAATACAATTCATGTATGTATCGTCTTTATCTGTATATTACAAGTTATTCTGATATTGTGGCTAATTGAGGTTGTTTCTCACGAAAATGCTACACATATGAGTCACATTTCGTCACTCATATGACGTAACTCACATCTACGTGTAAAGTTAAAACATGTTTACACTGCGGCTGAAAATTTTAACAAATTATATGCCGGCGGCGTCCGGTGTTATCTCCATACAAAACGTTTCACTAATAAATAAATCCGACATTTACGGAAAATAGATATAAAAGAGTTTTAGTGTAATTTTTTAAAATAATAATTTGGAGGTTTCGAATAAATGCTAAATTTGATCATTAAACCTGCATTTTAGCTCCCTGCCGGACCCTGCTCAATTTGAGCAGTAGGACATAGTTTTAACTCTGCTTTACAATAAATGTGACTTACATTAGTATAAAAATACAGGTATGTCACAAAACAGTTTGGTCACGATTTTGAGCATGTTAGTCACATGTACATTTTATTTGAAAATGGCTCTTATAAATGTACTTAATCATGTGTAAGGTCATAGAAACAGCTATTAAAATATAATCCAATAACAACTTTATTTTATTAGTTATTACTTTTCTACTTCAGTGTACTCAGGCACAACACGTGTGAACCGGTTAGTGAGTAAAGTAAAGAAGGTCATCGATATGTATGAATCCGTCGCTTTTTAGTAGTCATTCAGATTTGGTCGGATAACCAGCCGTTGTTTACATATTTTGGTTTTTTGTTTATATTTACTTAATGCGTAACATTTGAAGCTCAATATTTTCACCATATATTTTTGACTAAAGGCACAAGATTTTGGTTTACACCTACACATCTGGGATTGTGCCAGTTCCTTGTATTTTGCCGTCAAAGTTATGACACCATCGTTTTTACATTTAGCAAGATTATTCAAAAACGCATGCATGAACATTTTTGAAACTTTGTATGGTTATTATTAGCGTCAAGAAAGACCGAATACAGTTTTCAGCGAAGTTATGCCTTGTCTCATTTAGGCGCTGCGATGTTTTTTCGGGTTTTCATAAAACCGCGATAACTTGAAAACTATAAATATTTTCTAAAATCTAATTGGGGCACAAAGGGGCACACATTAAGAGCTACTCGCGTATGTTTATTCTACAGGGGCACATGCAATGGTTTTAGAGATATACTATTCATCAAAACGTTACTCCAGCAGGAAATGCAATATCTCGAAAATCTGAAGGGGCACAGATTTTATTTTTGGGGGCACATTTTGGCACACATATAAGCTATCTGGCCATGCACAGTTTTTCTCTCTCCGATCATTCGTTTAGAATTTTCCTGCTAGAAAAACGTTACCCCAGCAAGAATCGTTTTTTCGATTTTTTTTCGAAACGACAGGGGGCACACATTTTTTATGTGGGGGCACATTTACAGCAGATAAGGCACCAACTATACGTTCTACTCATATAACTCTAGGAGATACTTTCTTGTTGGGGTAACGCACACAACGAAACTACGCCTTATCTTGAGCGAGTCGAGCTATAGAAAGCTCGACTGACAAGATAAGGGGTAGTTAACTAATACATGTGTGCGTGTAATTGTGTGTTTTACACGGTAAGGCGTAGTTTTAACCGGCCTCACTTCTTTGTTCGCAAAGTTCCATCTTAACTTTTTATTTGATCTGAGTATCGCCGTAGGTCTTCGTATGACAACTTTACGTTATTTCAACGTAAAGTCGCCAGATAACAATACTATGACGGAGGGGTTTCGATATGCTAGTGGTTACCCATCCAAAGACTGACCGCGAAACGCGTAACTTAACCTTGCTGTTGATCAGCGCACTAATTACTTAATCATGTGCCTCTGACTAGTTTAAAGTCCAAAATGAAATAATTTACGTGCAATAAGGTACAGTCGCCAGCAGGTCAAGGTATACAAAACTGTCAAATTTCTCCGAATGATTTTAAACCTTAAGTTGTTGAGAATAAAGATCAAAATCAACTGAGAAAATTTGACATTTTGTGGTAACTTGATACCATTTATCATACTTTTTTTGCAAAGTTAACGACGCAGCTTTTGTGCCATTGGTCGTAGGTTCGATCAAACAGACAAATTTTTGTGATGATAATAATTATCATCACAAAAATTTGATTTGATTTTATTAAGAGGATATAATTATTATATCCTCTTAATACAAATAAGAGAAGTTTATTTTCGCTATTTTCGATCCTTTCTAAGCATCAATCGTAGTTGTATCGATAAAGTAGAAATAAAACAAAGTTTCAAGATTGCAATAACAACAGTAGGTTTATTTTATATCACAAATTAATGACTGTTTCTATCACTAACAAAAACTATAGGTATACCTATATAACTAAATTATTATGTACAAACGGCTACAGGTCAACCTATACAATTCCAGTTTAAGCTGATCTCGCATTGTATAGGATTCCCATGCCATAAGAGGCCAGCGTAAACTGGTTTTGTAGCAGTGCGTACAAACAAATATTTTTAACATTATCGTTATAAATTAATAATCTGACATAGCTAGCCAAAAAGGAACTATTTTTTAAATAATCTGACAGATCCGTTTCAACTTAGTGCCACTAATAAGTATCAAGTATTTTTTTTCATACTGCATACTTTATCGTATGATTCCTTTGCTACGAATAGAAGCTTGTATTTGGTTGTCTATACTTGTGTAATATTTCATTTTTCCCAACAATTTGACTACAGTCTTCATTTCACCTTCAAAAAACGCTATAGAAACTTTTTTCTGTAAACTTTTTATTTTTGTTTTATTTTCTGCATTCAATGTCATTATTTCTTCTTCAGTTTCTGCATTCTCTACTTCTTCATTCTTTTCCATGATCTGCATTAGGAATTCTTGGTCAACTTCTGTGTTTTCGGGTATATCTTTGCCTCTTAGACGGAGCATGTATATACCTGGAATTGAAGGATATTTTCCAGTATACATTTATTGAAATTATTAGCCATTTGAAGAAACAGCCATAGCAGCTTTGTATAGTCACTTGTTAGACTACACAGTTCTTTATGATGAATGATAGAAATAAAATACGATAGTTCATAAGAGAAATGGTGTATTGTCCAAAATTATACTAAAGGTTAATGAAATGAATGACTGTGAAATGTGAGTGAAAATGTTACGGAACACACGCGGCTCTTGTTAGCTTAACGTGAGCTTTGAGAACGCACGGCTTTCTTTCTAGCTGAACGCGAACTGGTTTAATTAGTATAAGAAGCGCATGTGTCGTGTAAAGTGCTGACTTAACAAATGTAGGGTTGCACCGTACAAGCTTTAAGTTGACCTGTCCTGACTGATTGCATGAATGCATCAGTCATTGTGTAGCTAAACCATTAATTAGGGAACTCAACATCACATCGCATGATAATACCAGATCAGCAGGACTTATAGATAATATGAAATACCCAAAACTGATGTACACTTTATTTTATATCTTATACAACTGAGACAACTCGCTAAAATTCGCCACTAAACTGGTTATTGTATATACTTGACTAGTGCACACACAGTGACAGTGTACACTGCTGTAGTACTAAAAGTTGGAATTACTTTTCATACTTAATCAATCAAATGTTTTATATTTTAAATAAGTTTTTACAAGCATTAATGCAATGGTATTGACTCTAGTTGCACGGTAACAAAAAGTTGATCCTATGGAGAAGGATCGGGCAAGATACTCCATAGACACTCTGTTTGAGTTTCGAGTTTTTTTTTATTTCTAATAGAAGAAATTTTGCCCTAGCTGCCCCATTACGCATGTCGCCCAAAGCCATGGCCAGCCTTACCCCCCTACACTATGCCACAGATCATAGCACAAATTATCTACTCTTCCATAGTTTTAGGTTAAGAAATATGCCTGCTTTTTACCTCTTGTCAAAGGTTCCAGTAATGTTTTGTAGGCTTCATTTACTAATGATGAATATTTTTCTGAAATTTCTTGTTCCTTTTTGTCTCTGAAATGTTTAAGTTACTGAATAGTAGTTACTTATAATATCTACATCATCATCATCATCATCATCAACCCATTACATTGTCCCACTGCTGGGCATGGGTCTCGTCTCAGTATGAGAGGGATTTGGCTATAGTCCGCCACGCTAGCCTACTGCGGATTGGCAGACCGCACATGCCGTCAAGAAAATCTCTCAGGCATGCAGGTTTCCTCACGATGTTTCCCTTCACCGTTTAAGCGCGTGATAATTAATTATTAATACGCACATAACTACGAAAAGTTAGAGGTGTGTGCCTTGGATTCGAAATCGAGACCTTTGACTTAGCAGTCCAATGGTCATATCACTAGGCTATCACTGCACACTATATCTACATATTATGTACATATCTACACTCACACCTATTACCTTTAGGGGTAGGCCAAAGACTAATATAAGACTGGTAACTGGGGTAGGCAGAATTATTATCAGAATGCCACTTGCTATGTTTCTTGCATACTTGTTTTGCTTCACTGTCATTCATTTGACTTGTCACACACACACAACTGTACAAAACTTTGATTCATATTTTAGGCAGCAATTATGGAACATTTTAGAATACTTCCTTAGTAATAAAAAAAACTTATTTTTTCACATAGTGTGAAATAAATATTTACCTATTTCCAAATTTATCAGGATGTAAATATTTCTGTAATTCTTTATATTTCTTTGCTAGTTCCGTTTCATCCAAATCGTAAGATTCATTAACTCCCATAATTTTGAAATAGTTCTCTCCTTCAACTGGCTGTTGTAAAGCGTTGCAATTTCCACAAAATAAATTAAGTTGTACATTCTGCACATCTTTGCCACAAGACCAACAAGATGAAAACCGTATTTGTCTAAGTAATGATTGTTTTATTATGTGATTGATTAAAAGACTTCTTATACTCATGACTTTGAGGTTATTTACAACTTGGAAGGGCCTTGAAATAATGCTAATATGTTATTGAAATTCAGTATGGTCACGTAATGTACACAACTATGATCGAGACTCAATTCTAATGAATATTTTACATAATTTTAAGTTCTACAAGCTAATCTTCCTTCGTTTTCGTAGTTTTCAGATTCATTGACATTTGGCAATAACAATGAATTGACATTGACAAATGTTTTGACTACATAAATCAGCTGATTGTTCAACGTTTAATTTTTGTATAAACATACAAGACATTATAATTTGCAGCCCGTGCAAAAAAACCATTTTACAGGAAAAAAGTGTTTTATTTGATGAACACGATCACTCTGTCGAGAGTGTATCGACGAAGAAGATAGTGAATTGTTCAAAATTTGCATTTTGTCGTGAAAATGCGGAGAATGAAAAGCCCATTTATTATGATTACTTATTAATTTTATCAAGGATTTCTTAAAGTAGAAGGGAATCAGAAAATATTGATATATAAACACAAATATATAAACAAAACGTGTTTCCTAGAGAAAGTTATTTGTCAAAGTCGAAAATCTGACACTGACAGTTGATAAACAGCTTGCGCTTGGTGCTTTGAGCTTGATCGAGGTTATTGTTTTTTATTTATCAAATAAAAGTACTAACCATTCAGAAAGTGTCCTACAGCCATGACAAACTACTTTACGATGGACGGTACAGAATCGACGAACTTCCAGAAGGAAATATCCGGCATGATGCACGGTTTCGGAGACAATCCAAACCCGAACGCTGCCACAGTTGTGTTAGTTGAAAATATCGTACAACAACAGCTAAAGTTCATGATCCAAGAAGCTCACCAGCTTTCCATTCTACGAGGCGGCAAAGCTATTACTAATTACGACATAATTTACTTGATGAGAAAGAGTATTATGAAGTTGAAACGGCTGCATGATTATCAACTTAAATTGGATCAAATTGACAAAAAATGTACGCTAAACATCACTACGCCTACAGAGTCATTAATAACAGGAATTATTCTAGAAGACGAGAAAGATCCTACGATAAAAAAGCGCAGGACTCACATAGATTATATTAGAGAATTTGATGAGGCTGATGAAGTAAGTCAAATTAAATTCGACTCTATAGACTATATTAGAAAAGTCAGAGCTGCTAAAATTACTGAGTCCATGTCCTTCGAGAAGTATGAAGCATACCACAAAGCTAGATGTGCATCCTTCCGTTCGGGCTATGGAATTGGCAAGGGTTTTGTGAAACTAGAACGCTGGCTTAACCCTGTTAAAGAATTCAAACTTGCGCAGTCAGCATTGGAAGTATTGTGCTTTATTGCTTATGAAACTGTTGCAGAGATTGTAGATGGAGTATTTTTAGTACGACAGGATGGTAAAAAGAAGAGTGGAGATCCAATGAGCAAGTTTGAAGGTGGATACTTCTGTAATCCAGTCAGTTTGAGTAATGCGGTATATATTAAGTCGGGGTACGAAGGTGTCCCAGCCATTACTGTGGCTGAAGTCAGAGAGGTTCTGAGGAGGTATTATTCTCCTAAAACTGGTATGAATGGTTTGTTTTATAGAAACATGAGTTTAGATTTACCTGTGAGGTTTATAGCTTTATAAAGAGGTTTTAAGCTAGATATGATATTGGTCAGTTTAATTTTAATATCACCCTTAGCAGGAGAGGGGTTAGCAATAAAATGTGTAGCTAAGAAATATTTGTTTCTGTTTGTTTTTTTCATTTAATAATAAGTTTCAAATGTATTACATATTTTCATCTTTAATTATCAGGGGCCATATTACCATGTATTAATGCCATCATTTTTAGGTTGTGAGAGGGATGCCGCTCTACAGGTTAAATGGCGTCCGCTTTCACAACGTAAAAATGATGGCATTAATACGTGGTAATATAGCCCCTGTTTTTCAACTGAACTTGATTTATTAAAAAATATAACAGGTATATGGTATCTTGTTTTTGGTAGTTTGATATTCTTTGTTTAGGAAAAATCATCTCTCTTTGTAACTTTTTAACATTTCCGTTATACCAACCCAACGTTATACCATTCCGTTATTCCAGAATACCAAAAACACAAGTAATAATACTTGTGTTTTTGGTATTCTGGGAATTCCTTGGCCTTTTTAAATTTTCCTACTTTTTGGATTCGCCTGCTTCATTATTGGTCCTAAGCTAACTGCTATGCTTTAGGTCCTGGAATCCATTCCCAGGTTGAGCTGTGTTATTGAGTTTTCTATGAAATGCTCTTTCCTTTGTGGTTCAAAGTAAGATTCAAATGATTTTTAAGATCTAATATAGTCATTGTTAAAAGTCAGAGCTGCTGAAATTACTGAGTCCATGTCCTTTGAGAAGTATGAAGCATACCACAAAGCTAGATGTGCATCCTTCCGTTCGGGCTATGGAATTGGCAAGGGTTTTGTGAAACTAGAACGCTGGCTTAACCCTGTTAAAGAATTCAAACTTGCGCAGTCAGCATTGGAAGTATTGTGCTTTATTGCTTATGAAACTGTCGCAGAGATTGTAGATGGAGTATTTTTAGTACGACAGGATGGTAAAAAGAAGAGTGGAGATCCAATGAGCAAGTTTGAAGGTGGATACTTCTGTAATCCAGTCAGTTTGAGTAATGCGGTATATATTAAGTCGGGGTACGAAGGTGTCCCAGCCATTACTGTGGCTGAAGTCAGAGAGGTTCTGAGGAGGTATTATTCTCCTAAAACTGGTATGAATGGTTTGTTTTATAGAAACATGAGTTTAGATTTACCTGTGAGGTTTATAGCTTTATAAAGAGGTTTTAAGCTAGATATGATATTGGTCAGTTTAATTCGTGAAAAATAAAAATAATTGGTGAAAAATCATCTCTCTTTGTAACTTTTTAACATTTCCGTTATACCAACCCAACGTATACCATTCCGTTATTCCAGAATACCAAAAACACAAGTAATAATACTTGTGTTTTTGGTATTCTGGGAATTCCTTGGCCTTTTTAAATTTTCCTTCTTTTTGGATTCGCCTGCTTCATTATTGGTCCTAAGCTAACTGCTATGCTTTAGGTCCTGGAATCCATTCCCAGGTTGAGCTGTGTTATTGAGTTTTCTATGAAATGCTCTTTCCTTTGTGGTTCAAAGTAAGATTCAAATGATTTTTAAGATCTAATATAGTCATTGTTAACATTTAATTTACTTGGCCTGTCCTTGCGACAGTCTAGACAATATTTCATTGACATATAGTGCATATATTAAAGTACTAGCTGTGCCCTGTGGTATCGTCCGTTTTGCCCAGTTTCTAAGCGTCACCTGTTCGTAGTGTGATGTTAAATAGTCTATAACCTTGCTCAAGACTTGGGCTATTTTCAATGTTTACTTTTAATTTTCATCGGTTTAGGTTGGGGAGGGCTAGAAGCAAACTTGGATAAAGGTTATTAAAAATTACTTGTATTTAAATGAAACAGTTAAAGGATTAAGATTAAATGAGGTGAAAAGGGTGGGTGGGATTTGAGTCAGGCATAAAAATAAAATATTGAATTTGAAGTGCGGTGTAGGCGTGTCCCAATTTTGATGACCTAAGTAAAATGTGTTGTATGGTAAATAACTGTATTTTTTTTTCTTTTTCTCTGCAAAAGTTAATATTGAATAGAAGCAAGTCTGAAGAGGATTTTTCAAACTGTATCTAGTTTCAGGCAGGCAAGTTCAGAATGTGTATCTTACCATTTACCAACTATAACCGAGTGGCAAAATTGACACTAATAACTGCCACAATGCTATACCGATTTTTACGCAAAAGTTTTATAATCTACTAGCATTCCGCCCGCGGCTTTGCCCGCGTGGGCTATATGTTTCTTGTCATTTACAGGATAATATATCGCCTACACATAATATATCGTCACACAGGAAGAATGTAGCTTTCTATTGGTGAAATAATTTTTCAAATCGGTCCAGTAGTTGCAGAGCCCATTCAATACAAACAAACAATCAAATCTTTCCTCTTTGCAATATTAGTTTAGAAGTTAAGCCCATACGATCACACTCTAGTAAATAGATCGTGTATGACGGGACTTAGTATTTAAGTACCAAAAACTTTATTTCGAAAGTCCTAGTTTTGCAAATCCACATAATATCTCTATCGTAAACAAGAGGTCACTACAGAGTGACCCACACTAAAAGTAAGTTTAACGGCCCAATTAAATAAAGATGGCCGCAGAGGCGCCAAACTTTAATAGTGCTTTTGACAGATTTTATTTTATAATGGGCAGACAAATAAATAATACAATAATGGCTTGCGAAGTGGTATATTATTTTGGATATTGAAAACAGCGGGGGTTCGGAATACTTATTGAAACAAAGCTAAACTTGTTTTTACAAAGCTTTGTGATTTGGACAGGCTATTGGAACAGAAGGAGCGGCAGTGGCCTTGTGGTAACGGCTGTGACTTACGAGTTGTAGGTCGTAGTTTCAGAACCCGCGCTGTACTTTGAGTTAATTATTTCATCACCGCTGCTCCCAAAACGGCGAAGGAAAACATCGTGAGGAAAAACCAAAAATTCGAAGACGTGTGACATCTACCAACCCGTACTGGGCCTGCGTGGTGGATTACAGCCCACTCCCTCTCACCGAGAGGAGGCCTGTGATACAGCAGTGGGAACATTATAGGCCGATTATGCATGCATTGGAATAGAATAACAATAGTAATTATTACTCACAGAACGCTTACTTTGCGGCCATCCTTACGTCGGATACTTACTTTGTAAGTACGCGTTTGTCGACTCCTATTTAGCGCAAATTACGCACACGTGCGCGAGTGTCGACGTCATCTTGCTTATGTATGAAGAAGACTTCGAAATCGGAGAATTTCTATGAACTATCTCGAGTTGTGCCGTTGGTCTAGTCCTTTTTTACGCGCTCCCCGAGGCATGGAGGTGTCTCGATAAAACACATGCTCGGAGAGTACGCACGAGGGTGGAACTCATTCATAGACTGACTGCAGCAGGCGTAGCTTAACCTTCCAGATCTGTTAATAAGCGCAGTAATAACTTAGCCTCGAGCTGCTTAACTGAAAATTATGAAAGTACACAAATAAAATGTTAAATAAAGTCCCATCTCATCTCATCTCTTTAGGGATATTAAACGTTATCTAGGAAAAGGTAATACAAGCTATGAATGCGAAAAAACCTGTTTAATTCTATTCCTACTCTCATCTTACGTTTGGAGGAGGAAGGAGAATTGAGGGGACGCATGGTGAAACCAATAATGTTAGTTTCATCAAGCGTCTTCCAAATTCTCCTTTTCTCCTTCCACTCCCTTATTCTTGGCTCGGGAACGCATCTGCAACTCCTTTGTTATCCAGATGTTCACGGGCGGCGATGACTACTTACCATCAGGTCGCTCGCCTGCTCGTTTGCCGAGTTATCCCCTTCTTAATACACATTTTAGCTAACAAATTTCAAATGTAACGGTTTTTTTAAATAACCTTAAAACCTAACAGTGCGACGCTATAATGATCACAGGATCAACTTCACCAGTAATGTCAGTGTACGTCTTGGCTTTTTGAGAACGGTTGGTTGCAAATTTAATTTCGTCTAGCTGAGTTATAGCGCGCCTTATTGGATGTAGGACGGAGCTCTGAATTAATAATGGCTGTATGTATGTCGAGCTTCCTTGAGGTAGGTACTCAATATACGCGTATTATGTGATGTTGTGCCGTTTGGGAATTGTATCGAGCATGTAGCCTCTGTTTTAGCAAAAATAGAAATGCGATTACGTTTGTGAAGCTTTTTAAATTCGGATATAATAAGAATATTCTCTTGGATTGTTTTACTCTTAGGAATATATTGTCGGATTTGTACCGATTGAAAGCCGCGTTTGCTTTCGGTTGCCCTGTGGTAAATTTATGGGTTTCGTGAATGCAGATCGGCGTAGGTATTTTTATCACGTAAATATAACCATACCATGACGCCTGTATTCTCCGAAGGGTTAGGCAGAGGTGTACTAAAGTACACCCCCACTCCGCCGGTATGTTTAGGTCCCATGTAATAGGGTGCGAGCCTATTGCCATTAACCGGACACAAATCCAGACTCGGAGCTGCTACTGAGAATTTCATTTTTAACAACGGCGTTTTTATCAACTTAAATATCATTATAACCTATGTATGTTAAGTTCATTTTTGATCCCACTTTAGGTTTTATCTTACGAAACATCGGAGTATGAATAAAACAACGTGGTATTTTGGATATATTTAAAGGCTAGAAGATCGTAGGACTAATTCTGAACTTGAGGCAACGTTTTGGTTATTTTATACCTAAACCTTGCTCTTGAGGGTATACCATCAGCTATCTGCCAGTAAAAGTCCCTTCAAAATTAGTCCCGCTGTCTCAGAGATTACCCAGAAGAAACAATATAGACATATACAATTTATTAAGAGAAATAAACCGGCAGACAGACTGACAAAAAAATGTTTTTTTATATGTATTAAAAAGTTATTAGTTTGACATTGGTACATCTCTGGCAAACGTTTTTGGTGAATACGGCGTGTTCAATCGCAAATTAAACCTTCTTAGCCCAGAAATGGTTTTGAGAAACCACTACACCTTGTCTTATTAATACTGTAATGTTAATCTTGTCTATTACGAGTGATAAAATTTATGGCAACTGGATTAAGGCAATGAAAGGTTTATGTTACATATGACATTGTGCTGTTATATGGGACCAATGACATTTCGATTTCAACGCTGACAACTGCGTACTTCTATAATACTATCCTATAGTTTGTGTCCGTCAGAATAGCTTGACAAAAATCTGAAATGACCTGAATCTTCACGAAATGTATACCAAAAAAATTAACCTGAAACAGTTCAAATCAGTACCTGAACAGGTATTTTTTTTTAGTTTTTCAGTAAATAGTACCTATCTATGCTTAGATAAATAGTATCTACCTCATGCGAATGTTTAATAAACGCATTGAGGCCTAAACAATGTTTCATTTCCATATCGAAAACGAAGTAAGATGAATCTAAAATGTATGGAATTGGCATAGGTAATATTGCTATATGTCACGTGAATGGATGGATGCGAAAAGCGGAGGACAGGGTGAAATGGCGCACGCTAGGGGATGCCTACGTCCAGCAGTGGACTAATATAGGCTGATGATGATGATGTCACGTGATGAAATTATGTCAAATCCATACATTTCGGACATCTAACTTCGTTATCGATAATGAAGATGTGACATTGTCTAGACACCATGATGTCTTTGTCAAGTTATTCTGCCGTCAGAATAGCTTCACAATGGTATCATGTGTCAAGCTATCCTATCATATCCCCTCATATAGCAATCATAGGAAAAAGTTAATGAGTACGACGGGTAGAATCGTCCCTTTAACGGATGCAGGTGACTTATTCGGCATCCTGCATAGGGAGCTCCACAACACGACAGTACTAGTTCAGCAAGACATTTGCATTATTATGAGCCTGTCCTACTGCAGGGCGAAAGCCTCCCCACTCTTCTTCCACTTCTCTCGGTCCGTTGCCATAGAGGACCAGTCTTTTTGATTATAAGCCCAGGTCATCCCGCCATCTCCGCCTGGGCCTGCCGCGTTGTCGTCTGCCATATAGTGGGACCCATTGGGTGGTCAGTTTGGCCCAGTTTTCGTCTGACATGCGACAGATATGTCCAGCCCAGTTCCATTTCAACGTAGCAGCTTTCCGAGTGACGACTATTACTTTCGTCTTGGAACGGATGAGTGTATTCCTAACCATATAGCAAGACATTTGCATAGGTCACGTAAAATACTCAAATATGGACCTAAGTCAAAATTCTATCTTAAATATCGCTCTTTCAGTAGATTAAAACAGGCCGTTAGCTTCAACACCCTAAGCCGATCTTATCCAACACTCAGTAATGACATTTAAATTGACACGGTTACTTAAGTACCATATAATAGGGACTAAAAGCAGCCATAAATATGTATAATGAACAAGCTGCTTCGTCAACAGGATCGCACTAACTCCTCCTCTCACTTAATTATCACGAGCGCTGAGGAATTATAAACAACGACGCGCTGCAGTCTTCGTCCTGGAACGGCAGCCATTATTAAGTATCCAATAATAAGTTCAGCAGAAGGCGTTAGTGTACTTTTTACTGTTAGATAACGACCGATTTGAAAATTTGAGACGATAAAGCGGGGTGGTAGCCTAATGGCTAGGGCTTCAGACTTGCGATCATGCGGTTACCGGTTCGGAACCCACCCTTTGCACTACCGACGTGAACCCACTCGTAATACAAGCATTTAGCTTAACAAGGGGGTTAACAAGATTGCTAGTAATGTGCGACCCAAAACGCTAGTAAGCTTTTTTTGAAAAAAAAACGTTCAGCCGTAGGCGCAGTAGCCGTAGGCTTTGTTTTTCGTAAAATATTCGTCAATAATACATTCTAGGTACGTACATAGCAGTAGGAATTGCGACATTAACAATAACTTATTCACAATTGAGTATTAAAACTTTTGCTTAAAAATCGTTATCGTAGAAGATTGAGGAAGAATTTGCGAAAAACAAAAAAAAATTGCTGCTGAACCTTTTGACTGTTTCCTCCGAAGGGTTAGGTAGAGATGTATTAACGTACACCTTAGGTCTTAGGTACCATGTAATAGGGGACCAGCCTATTGCCATTGACCGGGCACAAACCCAAATTCCGAGCTGCTACTGAGAATTTCTTAAAAAAATCCAATGTATCAATACTCCATGAATCGAAGCATATGGTGGTCTGTAGTCTCTAAACCACACATGCTACGATTCTTGCAATAATAACAAATACATCACAACAGTAGTAAGTAACCTTAGTATGTCGTAGATTTTCATAGTATGCCCCCTCAGAAGCAAATGAAATACGCGCTATTTAACGTTAGGGCGGGCCATTATCACGTCACAGCGATAAACTGACACTAAATGCTGTTCAGGATGTCCTCCATATCATTTCTACACCTTTATGGCTGATAGCAACATTGATAGGAACATTAACATCGATTTAGAGAATAGTCTCCTTAAGAGGAGTGTCCCTTGCGAACGCAACAATGTTGCACAGTTGTCGCTGTCTCTATCCCTCGCGATGCGAACGCGTGCCCGAGAGGAGAAACAGCAATACATTTGCAACATTTTCACGCGTATTTCTTATGTTCCGAATTTTGGAGATTACTGCTATAATATTGTTAATACGTAAAAAAAAATCTTGTAAAAATATATTCACTATATTATCTGGGTTTCTTTCGAATCAGAATGTTTCTGTATTGATACATTGTCGAGAAATACTAGCATAAAGTTGGGCCGTTTTTCAACGAAAATTGCCAATCTTTGAGTTCGTGTAACTTTTTAACCGTATATTGAAATGAAATTGTATACTACAGGAACACGTATTTTAATGATAAGATTGTGACTGCAAAATTCCAAAGACTTTAATTTGTTAATATTCAAGATAAGACCAAACTACGTTTGTATGGAACGCGGAGCGGATACTATCCTCTTAAGGCGGAGTGTCTCTGCTTGGGCGCCAAATTCAAACGTTTTTTAGTTTTCGCAAATTCTACGTCTAACCCCGCGTTCCCACTGTCGACAAAACATGTTGTAAACAGCTACCTATCCCACTCACTGATTGAGAGTTAGATAGATGTTTGCAACATGTTTGAGGTCAATAAAAACGCAGGATGAGGATAACACATCCTTGGTTCATAGCAGTAGAATTGCAATAGCATAGCATAGCATATTACCGCATTGCTGTAATAAAGGTAAAATAAGTGAAACTATAATTAGAAAATGTAAAATATAAATATAAATGGACCTAACATCTGTAACACTATGTTTCTCACAAATAAACGAATTCTATTCTATTCTACTTACTGAGTAACTTTTGCTTAAAAATCTCCACCCATCCATAGACTGACCGCGGTAAGTGCAGCTTAAACTTCAGATTAAATAATCAACGCAGTTATATAGCCTTGAGCCCCTGCTATATTACTTATATGTATAGATAATTACTTTCCGAACCATTGACGGTAAAAGTGAGAACCATATTTTTCCAAGCTAACCCTTCCAAATTATATAACTTTCCCAATAAAAGCAACCCCATTGAAGAGGGTGCCGAAGGGCAATGGGTTGTTTATTTTGGATTAGCAGTGTACGATAATGTTATTTAAAGATACTAGTAATGATAGTCTTGTAATTGAAGTAGGGACACAAAAAAGAGATTGGCACAAAAAAGAAATTGGCCCAAAAAAGAAATTGGCACAAAAAAGAAATTGGCGCAAAGAGTTCATAATCTGATGGGTAATCTACAGTATGATACTTTCATGCTGCTGGTTACGGAAGAGGCATAAATTAAAACTAACGATTGATATCAAAGAATAGTTGATAACTATTACTACGTACCTACTTAGAATAAATTGAATATTTGTAACGTCGCGTCGGTAGCCTAATGGATAGGGCGTCGGACTTGCGATCATGTGGTTGCAAGTTCGGAACCTACCCATTGCACTACCGAACCCACTCGTAACACAAGTATTTAGCTTAGTACGAGGGATTGACAAGAATACTAGTAATGGTGACCCACATTACAATTAAGCAGTTTAAAAAAAATGTCTACTACTAAATATCAACACTTCAGTGTCTCACATAAAAAAATATTCATCATAGGAAAAGGTTTTGCTACAATACCATTTCAAAAATTTGTGCCTATTATGTTTTACTTCAGATATCTACAGACTCTCAATTCCAATCTATATGCTTCCAAAACACACCGTTCCCGCAGGCAATTTAGCAAGGTTTTCGTTAGGCCCTCTCAATTAATCGTAAAGATTGGGGGCGGAGGCTGCTCAAGTGGCTCTAGGAGGTTCGAGAGGGCTCGAGAGTGCTCGCTCCGGCCTGTGCCACTCGTAACCTAAGGATAATCTGGCGTTGCATCTTTAGTTTATAGCTTCGTGTTCTGAGAGGATAACGTTGGAGAAATTGTTTTATTAGATAAACATAATACAAGAATTTATAGCTATGATAACTAGATGATGGCAACTAGTGACTTTCAATGGCTTTATTGGTCTCATCATCAGGAATTGATTTACTGTCCCAATGTTGGGCACTGGTCTCCTCTCACGGTAAGAGGGGTTAGGCTATATCTAGTTCACCACGATAACCTACTGCGGATTGGCATACTTTACAATGTCTCCAGCATTCTATTCGGTTGTGTGCGTGCTATTCTGTTTTTATTTTGCTTGCCTCTATTATATACGATCTAAACATACCGGCAAACTATTAGTGTACATTAGTTAGTGTACTTCTACCTACCATTCGGGGAATACAGGCGTTGTTATGTTTTATTATTTTTATAACCACGAAGTTAATCGCTTCCGAGTTTTCTAGCTCAAGACGTGATTATTGAGCTAAATGGAAAGCAAATATTTTTGCATTTATTCACGCATGCTATATACCATGGCAGCTTAGCTAGAAGTTAGAGTTCGTTTAAAGTGCATCTCAAGAAACGTATGGAGGCATTTGAGATGTGGGCATACAGACGCATGATGTCGATCTCATGGACACAAAAATTACCAATAAGGAGGTACTACGGGTTAGGCAGTCACGCAAACATTTGAAAACCATCAAGAAAAGAAAAGTTGCATATTTGGGACTTAAAACATCCCAAATAAGAGCTCTTGTAACTAACCATGATGGGAAAAGTTGCTAATAAAAATGCCATGGCTAAGAAACACCCGAGATAGGACTGGGACCGCGAGTGCCGCAGAACTGTTTTGACTTGAGATAAACAGAGCTAAATGTGCAGTGGAGACTGCCAACCTTCAATAGTTACAGAGGCACTTTTTGTATGGAATAACTCGGCAGACGGGCAGACGAGCTACCTGATGGTAAGTAGTCATCGCCGCCCAGGGACATCTGTAAGACTAAAGGAGGTGCAGATGCCTTGCCGAGCCTATTTAAGGAAAAGGGAGGGAAAAGAGAAGAAAGGGGACTGAGGGAGGAATTGGGCCACCGGCGCTCAACACTCACCGCACGAAACGCAACAGTATGCATACTGCTACTCGACTTCGCTATTCTGTGGAAGGTTAGTACTTCCCCGTTCGTGCGGACCTATTCATACTTGTATGTAGACATGCTAGCGCGATACCACTACTACAAGAAGAAGATTGGCACATTGAGCCAGGAAGAGTAAACAAGCAATTAATAATAATACACGCAAGTACATGATATTCTGTATTATAGTATAAAACGCAACGCAACATTCCTGTTCCACTCCTTACAATATTACAAATGCACTCATCAAATCCGATATTGGTCCTAAAATACATACAAAATAACAGTGTGAAGTTTTCTTACGACCGCAAAAATATATTTGCGAACACGCATCGCTTGGGATAGAGTAAAAAATATTCCAATTTTGGGAAGCAGATTGCGGTTTTGGAAGGTTACCCCTTATAAATATATTAAAAAGGGAATTATGAGCAACCACAGCAACTGAAGGGTTGGTTTGGAGAAATGCTCAGGCTTAATCATCATTCGTGCGTGCGTTTTTCGAAGAGGAAATTCAGGATAATCATGACTTTTATATTTTGTACGTTTTTTATATTTCCCTGTTATATACCATTATATCATCACGCCTAGATTTCCTCATAGGGTTTGGCAGAGGTGTACTAATGTAAAACCAAATCACCAACATCATCAACAACCCATTTACTGGCTCCGAGCTGTGAGTGTACATTAAGTATATCTCTGCCTAACCCTTTGAGAAATACAGGCGTGATGGTATAATTGTAAGTAATAGGATTTTTTTTTGTATATTTCTTCTAAATTTTCTACCCCACCTACCCCATATTCCTGCATAGTCTTGTAGCGCTCGGCGTCCCGCATCCGCTGGTACCCCACAAGTGGGGATAACTCGCCTGGGACTTGTGCTGTACTGCAGTCTTGCAAAACTCCTAGATTGAAGCCTATGCTCTGCATCCGAGGCTACACTGTGGGCCTATCAGAATACGCTGTAGCAATAACCCTGTTGCAGCACCAGCTGAGATAGGCATTATATAATGAGGCTTTAAGGTTGCAAAATAAAACACTTTTATTTCTTTCTTTCTAAGATTGAATAAGAATACAGTTAAAAAAAGATGAGTAAGTAGATATTTTATTTATGTTTTAACTGTTGCTTGTCGGCGTACGTCTAAGAAACCGACTGAAATCATGACATAGTCTTATCTAAACCAGTACACCACAATATCAATATAGACACGCCATATTTTCTCCGCTCCAGCACAAAATGGAAGCGATCGCAATAATATTTTATGCATTATCCCCGCGACAGACGTCGCGTGGAGATATATAGAAATTCATCTACCCACTACAAGCTATCAGAAATACACTGGCTGCAGAAAATTTTGGTTTGGAAGGCACAAATACTAAAAAGGATGGATATTATAAATGTACTTATAATTTAAGATTAGCCATATATGTATATATTTGCCTTTTCGCAAATAACAGGTAATAAACTGAGTTTTGACTGCCTCGTTAGTCTAGTGGTCCCAAGCGCGACTGCTACGCTAGAGGTCTTGGGTTCGATTCCCACGTCGAGTAAAGTATTATTGAGTTTTTCGATGAAATTCTCTGTAGCAGCTCGGAGTCTGGATTTGTGCCCGGGTAATGGCAATAGGCTTGCCCCCTATAAAATGGGACCTAAACATACCGGTGAAGTGTGGGTGTACATTAGTACCCTTAGGGGATTTCAGGCGTGAGGGTATGTTATTTACATGTATAACTCCCCGGTTGGTTTTATGTTCCATGGGGGCAAACCTATTGCCATTGACCGGGCACAATTCATAACTCCGGGCTGCTACTGAGAATTTCTCTGTAATACCCAACAACAGTTTGCTCGACCTGGGAATCGAACCCAGGGCCTCTAGCATTGCAGTCGCGCTTGAGACATAAAGACTTATGAGGCAGTTAGTTGAAAAAATTAGGGATGGAACAACTCTTAATTTTTCTGCTAGTGATGTGTATAATATGAGCTGCGCCGTAGTCTAAATCTACTCGACAATACCTAACTATAAAAATAACAATAAATTATAATAATAAATAGTTCTTAATATTATTATCACGGCAAATATAAGTCGCACGACGCACCAAATCGTCAAAAATTTTCACGGAGCTAGCAATTTCACGGGTAACTTTCAGTAAATTGGTGTCGTTCGATGTTGAAATGTCGTCGATAAAACTGGAAATTTGACATAGAAATGGTAGTTTAGAAAGCTAGATTTTATATTTGAGTTCAGAGCATATACTGAGCGAGCACTGAAGATTTCAAACGAGAAAAGCCTCCGGTCCTGAGTCGGTATCAAAGACTTTGAAATTCTGATACAAGCTTTATTTGTTTACTTGCCTATTTACCCTGTATTGCAACTTATGTTTTGTATTATCGAGACCGCCTCATTATCAAAAATAGGTACTTTTGAAAGGTGAAAAACTGCTCCAAAAAATAGGTTCTATGCAAAACCGACAAGAAATGGTAAGAAAAGACGTAAATAAAAAAAATGAAGGCAAATTTTAACTTGGCGGGTGGGACTCGCGGTGGCTTAGCGGTCATTGCGTCTGGTATACTTAACCAGAAGACGCAGGTTCAAATCCCGCCCGCGGTCGTATTTTTCCTTCACTAAAATAACTTAAAAATATATAGCTCCTTCCAAAAATATGATTACAATAAAAATACTACTTAACATTATTATTATATTGAAATTGAGACATTTACTCGGTAGTTTACCGGTCATATTATTAGACTATCACTTCATCATCAACCCATTACATTGTCCCACTGCTGGGCACGGGTCTCCTCCAACATAAGGATGATCGCCAGCCAGTCAGACTCCAAGTAGTCCTATCACCCAATATAGCGACGGAGGCCTTATTACTCCCTCAACCCCTTTCCTTCTTCTTTTCTCCTTCCCCTCCTTTTTCCTTTACAGGGTTGGCAACACGCGAGCGATACCCCTGGTGTTGCAAGCGTTCATACGCTACGGTAACAGCTTATCATTAAGTGGGCCGTATGCTTGTTAGCCACCTAAGTGGTATTAAAAATATATCTTAACAGATTTTCCTTCTACACAACGACATTATCGAGGCTCAGATCAAATAAAAAGTTAAGATGGAACTTTGCGAACAAAGAAGTGAGGCCGGTTAAAACTACGCCTAGCCGTTTACAAACCCAGTTTTACACTATATAACAATACCGAAACTACGCCTTAACTTGTCAGTCGAGCTATCAAGCTATCGAAAGCTCGACTGACAAGATAAGGCGTAGTTAACTAATACATATGTTCGTGTAATTGTGTGTTTTAGCCGGCCTAACTTCTTTGTTCACAAATATCCATCTTAAATTTTTATTTGATCTGAGTATCGAGGTAGTTCTACTTTTTGGTCTATAGTTCAAGGCGATACAATATTTACTGCGGCTATTTAGCTCAAATATCGAGATCCGAAGTAAAGGCTACAGAAATGTGTTCCTTCCTCCATCCAACATTACGCCTAATATCCTAATACTATAACATGTTTCACTGCAAAGGCTGTGGAGTGGAGTGTCCATAATTTATGTGGAACGCGTCGCCCTGTCGCGGGACGTGACGGATTCTCACTATTTTCACAGTCACACTACTACGTTACGGACATGCAAAAGTGGATAAGGCTTTGTGCATACGGTAAGACGGGAGGAAATCGCTTAAATATTCCGCTAAGGGAATTACTTTAAGGGGATGTTATAGAATAAAAATTACCTACTTCCTCACTTTAAGCATTATACCTAAGTGATAGTCTGATGTGCAGTGATAACCTTGTGACATGACCATTGGAGTGCCAAGTCAAAGGTCTCGAGTTCGAATCCAGGGCACGCACCTCTGTCTTTTCGAAGTCATGTGCGTATTAATAATTAATTATCACGCGCTTAAACGGTGAAGGAAAACATCTTTAGGAAACCTGCATGCCTGAGAGATTTTCTCGACAGCGTGTGAAGTCTGTCAACCCGCAGTAGGCTAGCGTGGTGAACTATAGCCTAATCCCTCCCGTTCTGAGAGGAGACCCGTGCCCAGCGGTGGGACGATGTAGTTAATGGATTGATTTGATTCAGTTGTCAACAATACATACTATATCACGGTGTACTTTTTTAAACGTGGACTGCCTCATTAGTCTAGTGGTCCTAAGTGCGACTGCTACGCTAGAGGTCATGGGTACGATCCCCAGATCGAGGAAAGTGTTACTGTGTTTTTCTATTAAATTCCCAGAAGCATCTCGGAGTCTAGATTTGTGGCAGGTTAACAGCAATGGGCTCACCTATTATATGGGATCAACATGCCGGCGAAGTGTGGGTGTACATTAGTACACCTCTGCCTAACCCTCTGGGGGAATACAGGCGTGATGGTATGTTATGTATGTATGTTCCTTTTTTAAAAACACACATCAAGTGAGGACACTGTAACTTTAAGTAACTTAGCTTGTCACAGCGGATTATTCAGATCGCATACGTTTTTTAAAACAGGCAACCCTCCCGCAGCGACGTACCAACGTGTGGTAAACCTACTTTATACAATGGCACTATGTGGCTTTTGGAGAGCGCATTAAATTTCAAATTATAAAACTACCTCATTAGCCCAGTGGTTCGAAGCGCGACAGCTACGATAGATTCTAGATTCGATTCCAAGGTCGTTGGTATTGCGTTTTTCAATGAAATTCCCAGTAGCAACTGAAGTCTGGATTTACAAGCGGTTAAATTAGGTTTGTCTTACATGGGACCTAAACATACTGACGAAGTGTGTGTGTACATGAGTACACATCTGCCTAACCATTCGGGGAATATAGGCGTGATGGTATGTTATGTATGTATGTGACTTTTTTTAAACGCACATATAGTGAGGGCTGGTTTCAATTTTCAGGTCGAGCAAAGTGTTACTGGGTTTTTCTATGAAATTCTCAGTAGCAGCTCGGAGTTTTTATTTGTGCCTGGCGGGAGTTCAGTCATATCAAGCGTTCAAACAAAAGGTAGAGAATAGAGAACAAAGGAGAATATTTCATTGAAAAGAGCTGTGCTCTTAAATAGAAGGAGAATACACCGATACGGAAGACCTAAATAAACTGACGAACTGTGGATTGCAAAGTACATCTCTGCTTAATCCTTTGAGGAATACAGGCATGATGGTATGGATTAAGAATAGTAGGCGAGCCTATTGCCACAAATATTAACACTGTGCTGCTATTGAGAAACTAAAAAATAATACGTAACTTGGGATTTAAACTCCAGGATATCACGCTTAACAGCCGCGCTTATGACCAATAGACCAAGGTAGAAAATGTAAACATACATAACATACCATCACGCCTGGATTCCCCGAAGGGTTAGGCAGAGGTGTACTTAATGTACACCTAGTATGTCTAGGTCCCATGTAATAGGGGGCGAGCCTATTGCCATAAACAGTGCACAAATCCAGACTCCGAGCTGCTACTGGGAATTTCATAGAAAAACCCAAAAACACTTTGCCCGACCTGGGGATCGAACCCAAGACGTCGCGATTGGGACCACTAGACTAACGAGGCAGTGTTTTATAAGACTTTCTTTATAAATTCTTTCTCAAATTTCTTTATCAAACAAAGTAATATTTTTGTTTCAACACGTCATAAATTCAAGTTGACACATAAGTTACAATGTTTTTGACTCTACACACTTGGCATGTCGACGCCCAGCTAACTTAGGCAATATATTTTTATATTAGTTTGCTAAAATAAAAAGAAATCCATTTTATTGACAGCCGTAAGTGGAATAATGTTATTACTGGGTATTTTACTTAGGCTGTGCAAATAAGTAAAAGTAATGCTTTTAATTTCAACTAATACCTAAAATAAATTACCGAGCTGGGCTGAGATATTTGTAATTTCTGACTTTTATCTTAAAAGTAGACGAAAAATTAGGGTGCCTACTACGAAAATCAAACTGACAGATCGCACGTTTTTCAACCACGAAAGTGTTTTTCACCCGGCGATCGAATCGATTTTTGTATGTATGTATGTATGTATCTTTATTAAACTTTTAAAAATTACATTTTTAAACAAGGCCCTACAAAACCGTTTTCACGGTTTTTCTGTGGGAAGAAGACAGCAGGTATCTACCTGCTGTCTTCTAATAGGTGCGGTGCGTATACAACAGTTAGAGGGTCTTAAGGAGAAATTCCTTAAACAATTTCGCAAATTTACTTTTTTTGGTTTCATATGTGATTGGTGTACTTGTCTTGCGTTGACTCTAATTCTAGATATTATTCGACATTTAAAAATACTTGATTTTTTGATAGTACACGATTATGTAGTAAAATCGTAAGATCATTTTGTTATCGTTATTACGTTTCGACGTACATAATGCATTTCGTAGTGAATCCCCAGTCACGACGATGAACGGAATCAAAATGTACTCATCATCATCATTAAATAGATATTTTTATTAACATACAATAAAAAGGTAATGTTTTAGATTTTTAATACCAGATGGCACCGGAATCACCGAGGAAAATTCGGATTGTCACGGCTTTTTAAGTCCGAACAAAATACTATCGAATAATATATATGTGAGTGTGATTTTAAAGAGAATATTGCACCCAGAACGCGTTTTCTTCATCTTCTCTAGAAAGATAACAATGACAATAAAAACCGTTAATTTAGATGCTTTAAATAAGATCCTGGTAGCAGCTCCTGCCTATTATATTATTGCTTATATAATGTAATGCTTAACATAAATAGGCTTAAAAAGTTTAATCCACCCCGCATAAATTATCTTTAATTAAAAAACTTTCTCAAATTCTGCTTCACTTCATATTTATCGAAACATAAGACATAATGCGTATATCGAAGACATAAAAATAAAAATAAATTTAAACTAGCCATCTCAATTGAAAAGTGTTGAAATATTTAAACAAGCACGGATAACATGCGCCATTTCCAATTTCCACAGAAAAAACAAAATTCGAAAAAAGTACGGACTCCCGCTAACTTCGCGTATCTGTATGTAGCACATTCTCACCCCTCACTTTATCACTACGTCATATAATCGTGTTTATTAACGATTTTTAATTGCGAAATTCTTCAACCCCCGAGTTCCTTCGCGGGGGAAAGAGACAGCGTCAACCCCGTCTGTCGGCAACCTTCGTGGAAATCAGCCAGTGTACCGCCTTTAGGCTGTATGTGCGAACGTGTGCCGCGACGCGTCAAATAAACCGACTAGGTATTTCGAAAATCGAAGTGCTTGTGTGTGTATGTGTATCGTAGTGTACAGATTATAAAAGTGGTTGTGAATGTATTAAAAACTTTTTGATTCGGTGTTAGATACTTCTACTTAGTATACTTTTTTGTGGTAAACTAAATTTTTCCGTGTAAAGTTTAGTGTGTGGTTGAAATTGTGCTGTCACGGCTTTAGCAGGTAAGGCAAGGTCATTTTTGTCGTTTAGATATGTCAGGAATGTAAGGGTAGGCACACAGTGATTTAAAAATTTGAATACGGAATTTTCAAAAATTTTGAAAATTACATTGCAACATTCTTTGCGCAATATTTTAACTTTTTTTTTAATGTATGGTGAGGGAAAGGCTTATTGTGCCTATAATATTTAAGACATGTATACTTTTAGGTCAACCGCGATACATTGATGTTGAGTTGATAATGTTTCGTGATTATCATCAACCATGATTTTTTACCATGATGATGAAGTTACGGTATAGTAGTAGTGGGTGAAATTAAGTATTCTTTATTATGAAATATTTTTTTTAATGTCAAGTTACATAAAGTTGGTGTCAAGACAGTCTTAGACAATTTTTATAGGGTGCAGTATGAATTTTCTTTTATGATAGGAGTGAATTTAGTTTTTTAATAAATAGGTTAAACCTTAGGTATGTGTGTAGGAAAGGATTATGGGAAATGATTATTTATGTATAACATAGAAATCATTTTTGGTAGGTTAAATTTAAAACAAATGTTATTAGCATGAAAATAACGATTTATAGTAGATATATTAATTTTGAAAATGCAATTAAATAGGTATAAAAAAGCACTTTGATAAAAACCTTCATGAATTTCCAAAGGCTGGTTAAAAAAGAAAAAAAGGTTTTTTTCTTTATAGATGAAAGTAATTAATAGGAAGTGTCAAGTGCGATGACTGGCAATTTGCGAAACTGCCTGAGCGATGTTCCTTTACGATTAAGGCGTTATCTAGACGAAATTAGGGGCAAGTTTCATGAGAACATTAGTTTTGTTATAGGTAATATCAACGTTTCATTAAGATAAAATTACACACAGACTCGCATAACAAATGGATTAAATACGTTCTTACTTTAAAAATTAACATTCATTTCGTTCCATTTTTGAATCAGAATGAAATCTCTTTTCTTTGCCGTCTTTAGAAAATTAAAAAAAGAATGTGCGTATTCTTTTTTGGAACACAATGGCCAGCGCTAATGCATCTTTTAGGATATTTAATTGATTACAAACTTCTTCGATTAACTTTTTGTAAGTATAAAAATGGCGTTGTTTGTAAATGTACGAAAATTCCATTATTATTTAATCAGTAGGTACAATTATACCTAAATGATTGTTTCATCTAAAAATACTTCCTACTAATATTATAAATGTGAAAGTTTGTGAGGATGAATGGATGGATGGATGTTTGTTACTCTTTCACGCAAAAACTACTGAACAGATTTTGATGAAACTTTACAGTATTATTGTTTATACAGCAGAATAACATATAGGCTCTAAATTATAACGATATTTTGGGAAATTCCCACGGGACTGGGGAAAACTATTCCACGCGGACGAAGACGCGGGCAAAAGCTAGTATGATTATATGGGAAACTAAAAAAATAATGTATAAGTACTCTATAATTTAAGTAATCTATAATTTATTTATTATTTTGTAAAACCAACAGCTATATGGAGTAAAACGTAACAATGTGTCATGAAGCCAATTACAGGTTTTCATGGTTAGCGGTGAAATAATAATAATAATTTCACCGCAGTCATTTCGAACAGGAGTTTATACTTAAGAGGGTACTCTATTGAGCCCTTTTCCATACAAACCAGCAATTATTCAATATTTTTTCCGAAAAATCTATATTTAATTCATACAGGCCCCTATTATTTCATTTTTTCCAAAAAAAATGTTCACAAGAAAATATGACAATTTAAAAACTCGAAAAAGATGCCAGTTTTTACCGTCATGTTTAGGCAACTATCAGACAATTTTGAAAAGTTTTTAACAAAAAATTAAGTAATGCTTTTCTTCTAAATTTGGTATATAAATTGTTTAGATCAATCCACTTTTAAAGAAGAAAACAGCAGAATACGAAACGTCCTTTGGTCAAGGTTTATGTAGGTAAAATCATCCTAAGCTGCAGTTGTCCTTTTCGCACTGTACAGTAAGAGAATGGAGGTGCAGCGCAACGGCAATAGCTTCTTCAAATACCTATTTTTCAAGTTCCTTAGCACTAGAGTCCCCTCTTAATGACGTTTTGCCTAATAAAAATATCATTATAACTAGTCTATGTTGCAATTTCTATTGTCACGAACCTAAAATATGTTAAAGACGTAGAATTTGCGAAAAAGCTCAAAATCGTCTGTATTTTAAGCCCAAGGCGACTCACCTTAAATGTTTAATTACAATAAGATCAAAATGAAACAAATAAGTAAGTCAAAAACTATTTGTATGGCCCAAAAAACTGGGTCTTATGTAGAATATAAATTTTCTTAAATAGGTTCTGCTCCTTTGGTATTGCAGATGTCCATAGACGGCGATGACTACTTACCATCTGGTGGGTCGTCTGCTCGTTTGCCCAATAATCCAAAGAAGGACTTCCAGGACTCCGAAGAATTTCCAATTTCCATGTGAATCATATTATAATTTAACATAACATACCATCACGCCTGTATTCCCCGAAGGGTTAGGCAGAGGTGTACTTAACGTACACCCACAGTTCGCCGGTATGTTTGGGTCCCATGTAATAGGGGGCGAGCCTATTGCCATTCACCGGGCACAAATCCAGACTCCGAGCTGCTACTGAGACTTTCATAGAGAAACTCAATAACACTTTGCTCGACCTGGGGATCAAACCCAAGACCTCTAGCGTTGCAGTCGCGATTGTGACCACTAGACCAACGAGGCAGTCAATGAGTTATAATTTATTGAAAGCATTTAATTATATTTTACGTATGTTTCATAAATCTTCGTTATACTCTAGTGACCGTTCTCTGCTCACCCAGATTATATACAAGCGCGGTACAAATTAAGATTAATACATTGATGTGCCTACATACACAGCATCCCTAGGGGTCCGCTCGTTACGATGTAACCGGAAAACAATCTATGTATACAATATGTACAGTCGCACATAAGGTTATACAAAACTGTTAAATTTCTCCAAATGATTTCAAACCTTAAAATGTGGACGATTAAGTTCAAAATCAACTGAGAAAATTTGATATATTGTGGTAAGTTGATCTGCTAGCTACCGTTCATTGAAATTTAAGTGATTTGGAGACGAAAGTACTCTGTCTCACTCATCAACAATGCTGTTTATTAGACAAAGTCCAGGTCATGCCTGTCCCCTGGAGGATTATGCAGTGGTGTACTTATGTACACCATTCTAATATGTTTATGTTACATGTTATAAGGTAACGGGGTACAAATCCAGACTCCGATGGGACAGACTGGGAATATTAAAGAAAAACGCAATAACATTGCTTGATCTGCGAATCGAATCCAGGACTTCTAGATATTAATTGACTAATAAGGGAAAGGGTAATTTAATGTGCAATTTTTAAAAATGTCTCTTTAGTCTAGTGATCTTAAGCAAAACTGCTACGTTAGAGGTCTTAGGTGAGATACCCAGGTCGAGCAAAGTGATATTTTTTTTCATTTTTTTTTATGGGATAACTCGGAAAACGAGCAGTCGAGCTACCTGATGGTAAGTAGTCATCGCCGCCCATAGACATCTGCAAAACCAAAGGAGTTGCAGATGCGTTGCCGAGCCTATTTAGGGAAAGGGAGGGGAAGGAGAAAAGGAGAAGGAAGGGGATTGGGGGAGGAATTGGGCCTCCGGCCCTCTCGCTCACCGAACGAAGCGCAGTAACGAAACCCTACTACTCGGACGTCGGTCTTCTGCGAGAGTGTGGTACTTCCCCGGTCAAGCCGGCCCATTCATGCTGCGAACAGCGTGGCCCTACCACAACAAAAATATATGGGACTATTCTAAAACTTTATGCACGATAAATGGCAACATGCTTGCCCCCTATTACACAACATCTCCTATTACACCTCTGCCTAACCTCTCAGGAATACAGGTGTGATAGTATGGTTTTGAAAAATGCGTTTGCCATAATATATGGTCTTCAACTTAAACAAGCGCATTTCCATAAAATGAGTAACGTTATTAATAACCGTTACGTTAGCTTAAGGGAGACAGATACAAATTATTAGGGGTGAAAGTACCGCAGTGAATACATTAACAAATCGTTTGTCTATGGCACGGTTAATTACTTTTGGAAATAACAATAAAAATTTGGAAATGTCAATTAACACGCATGATTTTACTGTGAATTGCTAATAAGCCTAAATAAATCTAACTAATAAAAAATATCAAAAACACTTACATATTACGGATTTTATCGCGTTATATTGGTATTATCTAACAATATTCTCATTAGTATACTGTCTTGGGTTCGATGTCCAGGTCGAGCTAAGTGTGTTTAAGGTTTTCTATGACATAGGCCCATGGGACCTAAACATATCGTCGAACTGTGGGTGTACATTTACGACACCTCTGCCTAAGCCTTCACCGAATACAGGTGTTTCAAGTTTCAAGTTCTTAATTGCTTAAATGTGTTACAAGTAGGTGTTATATTTATACATGTAGGTGTGAAGGTATGTTATCTAATAATACAATATAACACGAAAAATCCGTGACCTCTCGAAATCGTGAATCCTTACTAATGTAACGCGATAAAAGCCGTAAAAACTAGTTTTATTTCAATGTCTAACATTCGCGGTAGGAAGAAATCAAAATCTTATCAAAACGTTGAACAGGCCAAAAGATTACACCTATGTAATTTATTGTAAACATTACAAAATTTATTAAGTATAATGATTACACAATATAATCAAAACGAAGTGCTATATTTTCGTAGCACGTCTACGAAAATGCTACGCAGGTGCTACGAAAACGCTACGCAGGTGCTACGAAAACGCTACGTAGGTGCTACAAAAACACAATCAAATCAATACCGATATAGATAGGGGTTATAATCGCTTGATGACACGCTAGGGTTGCTACTAATCTAATAAATTGCGTTTATGAAAATAATATAAGACTCATTACATACATTTGGAATATTTTGTGAACTTATTTAGATGTATTTAAGTTACTTTTTTTTAAAGAGACAACATAATTAGTATTTTTAGTAACTTAATTATTTATTTCTGTAAAATTGATCTGACCGCCTCATTAGTCGAGTGGTCCCAAGGGCGACTATTTCGCTAGAACAGAGCAAAGTGGTATTGGGTTTTTCTATAAAATATCAGTAGCAGCTCGGAGTTTGTACCCGGTTAATGGCAAGAGGCTCGCTGATTCGAGACCATCACGCCTGTATTCCCCGAAGGGTTAGGCAGAGGTGTACTTAATGTACACCCACAGTTCGCCGGTATGTTTAGGTCCCATGTAATAGGGGGCGAGCCTATTGCCATTCACCGGGCACAAATCCAGACTCCGAGCTGCTACTGAGAATTTCATAGAAAAACTCAATAACACTTTGCTCGACCTGGGGATCGAACCCAAGACCTCTAGCGTAGCAGTCGCGATTGGGACCACTAGACCAACGAGGCAGTCATGATTCGAGACACCTAAATATAGTAGCGGAATGTCGGTGTACATTAGTACACCTGCCAAACCCTGCAGCGGTTATGATTTAGTTAGAGCATTTGTGTACAAAAAGAACCGATACATGTAAAACGGTAAAAAACATGTTTATGCACCGTTAAAGCATTTTTTGTAGCAGTGCATAATCTCAAAAATTCTAAATTCGTTCACATTGGAATTTAGAATGCTGTAAGCGAACACTCGCTGGACTGGTTGCACAAAAAACTAAATAAAAAATTTACGACTTAACCCTTCCACCTCTGTCGACAGATAACGAGTGCTTTAACCTCATGTCGTCAACAGGTACAATCATCCAGCGTTATGCGAGCGACGAATTACTTAAAACTAAAACTTACTCCTCTCACAAAAGTCGCGTCAAGCCGAAACTTCAACATTTTGCGGTGGAGTTTGTCTCTACCCCCTCCAGTCCCATGTGTGCGGATTCTGTCGTTAACACAACTTTTACACTGATATTTTACAGCGAGCGGGAGAGGGGTTAAATTGTGTAGAATGAATTGGAAAATTTTATAAATGTATCGCACGCTTGATTGACCAATTACGCTTTAAGTCTTAAGCGAGAAAAAAGAAATTTTAGTATCAATAATATTGACATAACATACCATCACGCCTGTATTCCCCGAAGGGTTAGGCAGAGGTGTACTTAATGTACACCCGCAGTTCGCCGGTACTTTTAGGTCCCATGTAATAGGGGGCGACCCTATTGCCACTGACCAGGGCACAAATCCAGAGCGACCTGGGTATCGAACACTAGACCAACGAGGCAATAATATTGAATAATTACTTAATTCTCTAGAAACTTTTTGCCTCACACAACTAAACTGTGAAATGAACTGTCGCCTGCAGTATTTCCGAACCAATACGATCTTCAAACCTTCAAGAAAAGAGCGTACTCCCTTTTAAAATGCCGGTAACGCACTTATGTCTCCTCTGGTGTTGCGGGTGACCATGAGCGGCGGTAATCGCTTACCATCAGGCGATCCGTCTGCTCGTTTGCTTCATATACTCGTATCATAAAAAAACTATTCTTATAAAACGTAATTTATTATAATGACGCTATTTTAATGGAGGTTTATGCGTTCAGACTAGTTGAAAATAACGAGACGCTTTTGCGATTTTCAAACAAGTGGCATATTTTGAGTTAGGTCAGTCTAATATAGCGCGTGCGATATAACATAACATACCATCACGCCTGTATTCCCCGAAGGGTTAGGCAGAGGTGTACCTGCTAATGTACACCCACATTTCGCCGGTATGTTTAGGTCCCATGTAATAGGGGGCGAGCCTATTGCCTAATGGCAATAGGCTGCCTCATTAGTCTAGTGGTTCTAAGCGCTACTGCTACGCTTGAGGTCCTGAGTTCTATTCCCAGTTTAAGCAAAGTTATTGGGTTTTTCTTTGAAATTCCCAGTTGGATCTCGGAGTCTGGATTTGTGCCCGGTTAATGGCAATAGGCTCGTTATTTTCATTAGTACACCTGTGACTAACCCTTCGTGGGATACAGGCGTAATAATGATGGTATGATGATTATAAAAATGGTCGCTACGCTTGAGGTCCTGAGTTCTATTCCAAGGTTATGCAAAGTTGTTAGGTTTTTCTATGAAATTCTCTGTAGTAGATTATCTACTATTTTTAGTTGTTTCCAATTCCTAATACAGCTAATAGCATTCGACATATTTTCTACTATTCGTGAATGTGTGTACAGATAAATAAATAAAAAATAACGTATATCATAGCTTAGTGGCTAATTCAATTAGCGAACGTAATATTGCTACCAACGACGCTCGTTGTAATTTATATCAATGATAATTAACGCTTTTTGTATGTGAAATAATATTACGTGGAGTGTTTGTGGTATTTGTGATATTTGCGTCATGAGACTAAAATGAAATAATACTTACAGTACTAATTTTCAACATTGACTTTTAAAAGTGTAATTAAAACCACATATTATGACATCTGTATTCCCCGAAGGGTAAGGCAGAGGTGCATTAATGTACACCCACATATCGTCGCTATGTAATAGGGGGCGAGGCTATTGCCTTAAAACGGGCGCAAATTTAAACTCTGCGCTGCTGCTGAGAATTTAATAGAAAAACCCAACAACACTTTTCTCGACCTGGGAATCGAACCTCGACCTCTAGCATAGTAGTCGCGCTTAGGACTACTAGACTAATGAGGCAGTCAGATCTATTTTACAGAAATAAATATAATTTATCATGTATCCAATTTGAATCTTAAACATTAACAACCTTTCGAATGAAACCTCCTTTAAAGAACACAGTATAAAAAATCTACTGTATGTACTCTCTCTTAGATAACAGCCGACCCACTTAACCCTCGACTAATCTGATTACAAACAAATCTCTGTATTGAGCAGATACTGAAGAGAGCTCATTACAACAAAACTTTAATTTCCGCCGCGTCGATACATCGGCCAGCATTATCTGATTGGGGTCACTTTTATATTAGTTTTCCGAGTTTTCCTCATATACTTTTTGCAGAGATACTAATGTGGGGTAATATTTATCTTAATTTAAACTAATAATTATTATAAAGCGGAAAGATTTGACTGTTTGTTTGTTTACATTGAATAGGCTCTGAAAGTGCTGGACCGATTTGAAAAATTCTTTCACCAGTAGAAATCTTTATTATTACTGAGTGACATATGCTATATACGAGTATTATTCCTTAAAATGACGAGAAAAGTATACTCCACCGCCTCCACCTGCCGCGAGCGGGAAGCTATACTATTATAAAATTGTAGAACGCCTGTACAAAAATATATATAAAAAAACAAGTTGGTTAGGATACATACAAAAGTTTCCGAATCCAAAAATGTGGATAGGTATTCTTGCCTGTTTGTAAGGAGTTAGCGCGAACTGATATAGGTTATAATTTTGTTATCGGTGTTAGAAAGAATATGCTCTTATTTAAAAACTGTGGTATATGTTATCTCAATTTATTTAGTTGAACAGATTATCAGATAGACCTTGAAGTCTCTGTTCTATGCAGATTCATTGAAAGAAGAGATTATCACGTTGGTTTCTGATTTAATTCCTTCTATTTGTTCAAGGGAGCGCAGCCGCAGGTAAGTCTAGTTTTGTACAAAAATATGATAAAGGATATTAAGAAAAGATAGTGATATATATAATTTTACTTAAGTTGTACATCACTATTGAAATATTAAAATAAACTCAAAAATGTATCCTCCAAGATTTAGATGGAAGTTCCAACCAAAATATCACCGGTATGTTTTTAGATTCCATGTAATAAGGGCGAGTCTATGATTATTAACTAGGCACAAATCCCAACTCCGAGCTGTTACTTAAAATTTTACAAAGACCACTAGACCAATTAGGTAGTCATAAATTAGTTTTACAAGCAACCACTTTGATAATAAAGTTTCCTTTGCTATAGAATAAGAAAAATATATTTAAAAAACAAAGTCACGGCTGTTAACTTTTTAATTGCTCGATACTTTATGGAACGGTTGCCTTTAGTTTAAAAAAAGAACAATTTAAATGTAGAACAATACAAGCACTATTTCTTATTTTAAAAGATGTTCTAGAATTTAAAAAACGTTTTTAATTTATTCTACGCATTTGTGGAATATGGCCATTTCAAACGGCCATTTTCTTTATAAAAAAGGTGAGTTGAAATCAAAATTGGAACAAAAGATTAATCAGCGGGCCAAAGAGTTGTTACTAAAACTTGATAGAACTTTTTGTATGAAAGATTTTAAGGAATTCTGACAATCCTTTTCTGTGAAATATTGTATTTTTTTTTAGAAATGAAATTATTATTATGTTATTAAAACCACTATACTATTGTGGCAGTTTATTTATTTATTTATTTATTTTATTATGGTCTGCCAACAGTTATTACAGTGGTGAAATATATGGTTGTCTTATGATTAATTACAAATTTAGCATTACTGCATAACCAATTACAGGCAAACACTGCTTGCTCGATGATAACTACTGCGATAATACGGACAGTTAACTTATATCTAGTTTAAAAATAACTTTACATATTAAAATAACAGCAAAATGTGACTACCTAATCATGATCAATTGGAGGGCGATTATTATTTCTAGAGAATCTAGCTAAGCTATCTGCGTGAATGTCCTGTAGATCGCTTCTCATGTTGACGAGTTTACACAACCGTGGAATGGGAGAATTAGCGCCAAATTTCGTACGTCGAAGTGGGGGGGCCAATGGCGTTACGGGTTTCCGAGGACGATTACGGGGTACTCTGAAAGCAATTTTACTTAAAAGCTCAGAGGAATCAATTTTATTATTGAGTAGTTTGTGAATAAACCTAAGGTCTAGGAGGTCCCTTCGATGTTCGAGAGTGGTCATGTTGAATTGAGCCAATTTAGAAGCATAGGATATCTTATGGATTCTAGGTGAAAATCTTAGGTGGTTTAAAAATCTTTTTTGAATGCGCTCAATTCTTAGTGAGTGATTTGCGTAATGGGGCCTCCAAACGATACTGCAATATTCCAACAAACTACGAACCAAGCTATAATAGAGGATTATTTTGGTTCTAGATTTGCGAAACCCCTTGCAGTTACGAATAACGAAACCCAGATTACGCAAAGCCCTCTTGGTGACATCATCGACGTGCGGAATAAAAGTTAATTTACTGTCCATAATTACTCCTAAGTCACGGATCTCACTCACGATAGCTAGTGGAGTCCCTTGTATGTGGTAGGAGTTATCTATGTTGCGTAACTTTCGGCTGAATGCTATATGAAAACATTTATTTTTATTTAATAGAAACCGATTCTGGGAGCACCACTCGGACAGTCTATCAATATCCTCTTGCATGAGAGTGGCGTCGTGGTTGGAATTTATTGTTCTGGCAATTTTGATGTCATCGGCAAAGAGAAATGAAGTTGTGTGTTTAAAGCAAGTAATGACATCGTTAATGAAAACATTGAATAGGATAGGACCTAGATGTGAGCCCTGGGGAACGCCTGAAAGGATCTTGTAACAGACAGATCTGTAGCCATTAACAACAGTGTAGAATTCTCTTCCGCACAAGTAAGACCGCAACCAATCCAAGAGTGAGCCAGAGATGCCGTATCGCTCAATTTTTTTTAGGAGTAGCTCGTGGGAGACTCTATCAAAGGCCCTGCTGAAATCCATGTATACAGTGTCTATTTGCAGTCCCTTATCCAGAGCTTCTGAGAGCATCTCTGTGAAAGACACTAGATTGGTACATGTCGAACGACATTTGACGAAACCATGTTGCTGCTCACATAAGAGCCTTTGGAAATATCTCTGTATACTAGGACAGAGCAAGGCCTCAAACACCTTGCCAAGAGTGGAGAGAATGGATATAGGCCTGTAGTTGGTAACCACATTGCTGTCCCCGTTTTTGAATATTGGTACAACTTTGGCCAATTTCCATTGTGTGGGGAAGCATCCGAACTTTAAGGAACAATTAAATATATGATATAATGGTGTTGCTAAGGTGGGCGCACAATTAGCAAAAAAGATTGGCGGAATGTCGTCCGGACCAGCTCCCTTGGTCCCGATCAGACTATTCAGTTTGTTCTTAATTTGTTCTTCACTTATAGACATTGATGATAAGTTATCGTGATGGGTTTCGAATGTAAACGTAAAGTCCTCATAGGAATTTGGGACGGTTGTGTCACATGAATTATTCTCATAGACCATGGCAAAGGTATCAGCAAAAAGATTACAAATTCCTTCACCATCGGAGGCACACACTACACCATCCGTCATAGTGGCTGGGTAGGAGCTATCTCCTCCGCGCTTGTTCTTAATGTAGGACCAGAAAAGCTTAGGATTGCTCCAAATTGCTTTTTCAGTGCTCTCAACGTAAAGGTTATAGCATACCTGCGCCAGTTTGTCACAACGTTTACTAATTAACCTTAGCGAAAATGCATCTAGTGGGTTTTGGTATTTTTTAAACTTTTTCCGAATTTTGTGTTTTTCCTTTAACATCTTGATTAAACCAGAACTAAACCAGGCCGGAAATTTGTTTTTAATTTTATTACTTAATGGCACAAACTTGTTTATCGTGGTCCGCAGTACTCTATAGAGGGTGTCTACCATATCGTCCACACTTACACACTTCGTGAACAAAGCAAACCAATTCTCTTCGCGTAAATGTAGGTTAATAAGCTCATAATCGGCTTTAAAGAAGTTTGGTTTAATAATATTTTTTTTTGCTTTAAGTTTAACTTCACATTTTAGCGATAGCTCAATTTTTAATGGCGGGTGGTGACAATCAACAGAGCTCAGTGGCTGCGTTTCGTGAATATTACAGGCAGGGACGTTAACCAGTGCAATATCAAATATTCTTCCACGGTTGTTTGTAATAGTATTGCACTGCCGAAGATTGTTAACTGTGACAAAGTCTATAAGAATTTCTTCGATAGTTAAAGTATTTTGCATGGTAGCATTGCGATTGATCGCGGTCCAATTGATCATACCCAAATTAAAGTCACCCACAATACAAGTGTAGGCGTTGCTAAGATCCAGATGGATGTTGCAATTTCTCACAAAATGTTCAAGCACTAGCTTTGAGGGTGGCGGGGGAAGATAAACAGCGCAAAAATCGACTCGTTGTAGATGCGACTGTGAGGTATGTGATGTAATGTCTACCGACACCCATAAGTCTTCGCAGTCACTTTCTCTGCATGTTAATCTATACGAGTTAAATTTTTTAGTCACAGCAATTAATACCCCCCCACCATCCTTGTTGCTATAAAACCTCGAACTTTCTCTATCACGTCTAAAAACTTGGTACCTACTGTCAAACAATTCGTTATTAAACACAGCACCATTGAGCCAAGTCTCTGTTAAAATTATTATGTCATAATTACAAGCGGATACAGAACTGAAAAAATTATGTGTTTTGGTACGCAACCCTCGGACATTTTGATAGAAGACATTTACCATAGCGAATTGACCTTATTGGAAAGTTAAAAATCATGTTTAACGAAGAAATAGAAAATAATAAGGTTACAATATCAATTACTGAAGTTTCTCAAGTGCTGAAATGTCCCTGATGACGATGTATTCTTTATCGACGTCTTTTCGCATCAGAATTCGGCCGTTCCTGACCCAAACAAACTTATAGCCCAGCTCTTTCGCCCTGTTTCTTGCAGCCGCGTGAAGTGCTTTATTGGTGGATGAGAGGTGCTCTAGGACAAAAATTGGTTTTTTTCCACTGGCAATACCTAAGTGAGATGTGTTGAGCTTATCATCGGGATGCATCTTGTTAAACTCAAATGCAGCTGCCAGAAAATGGTCTCTAGTTCTGGGTGAGTTAAACTGGACTACGATTGATCTTGGTCGGTCGGTTTGACGATTAAACTTGGCAACCCTGACACAGTTTATAATTTGATGATTGCGAATAAGATTCTCGCTATAAACTTAGCAGGGGCGCACAAGTTGCGGCTGAAAACCGCCGCGTTTGTCACTTCACTGTGCTTAGACAATAGTAGCGTCAGCAAAACTGTTTCGAGAAATATTTAAATTAAATTACGTAACGAACTTGTATACTAGTTTGAAAATGGAACGCCGCAAAAGGCGGCAACATTTTACAATTTCAAGCAAAAGTTTGGACAATTTATTTAATTAGTTGTATCTTCATTTTCGTTTTCAACAACATCATTATTGCATAGATTTATTTGTAAAGGAATATAATAATATCTTTATAATTATCTTGGGCACGGGTTGCCGGTTATATTAAGAGGGATACGACTATTAATAGATCCCCATTCCCACGGTATCAGTACATTTGATGATTCAAGATTTGTTTATCTATACTAATATAATTATAAAGAGCTAAAGAGAAAATTCTTTCACCAATAGAAAGCTACATTATTCTTGAGTGACATAGGCTTTTCATTTTACAGGAATATATTATCCTGTTAAATGAAAAGGAACGTGTACTCCACCTGACCGTTACGTTACGCAAAGTTAATACACTTGGTAGCAATGGTAGACTTCATATAGGCTACCATCATGCCTATATTCCCCGAAGGGATAGGTAATGCTAATGTAGACAGTTTTTTTTTTTTTTTTAAAGCTTACTAGCAATGTGGGTCGCACATTACTAGTATTCTTGTTAACCCCTCGTGCTAAGCTAAAATGCTTGGTTTACGAGTGGGTTCACGTCGGTAGTGCAATGGGTGGGGTTCGAACCGGCAACCACATGATCGCAAGTCCGACGCCCTAGCCATTAGGCTTCCGCCGCTTCTAAAAGAGACATGTATGACAAGTTCGCCGGTATGTTTAGATCCCATGTAACAGGGGGCGTACATATTGCCTTTAACTGAGTACAAATCAGACTCCGAGCTGCTACTGAGAATTTCATAGAAAAACTCAGTGAGTAGACTTCATATTATGAAAATAAACCACACAAAAATAATTCTAAGATAGTAAACTAATTAGTCAGCCCATCATCGTCCCACTTCTGGGCACTCGTCTCCTCCCATAAGACAGATAAAAAAAGGTTCAAAAATATTATGAATTGCGCAATAAATTAAAGAGTGTTGCCAGCCTTGTATAATGCGCAATAAATTATTTCTTTGACCTGCGAACCTATCTTGTCTTAAAACCGTGCCAAACGAGTTCAGTCCACTAATATCGTGTTAATTAATTCCTTTTATCTTTTAAAATGCCACTTTTATCGCACTTTGTAAAATAGTGTTAATTTATTTCAGCGAATAGTTTTAAATGTAGTCTTGGAATGTTGCCCTTACTAGAGATAAGTGTAATGAAATGTTTTTGAAAACTGTAAAGTATTTCAAATTGGAGCTTAACTATTAATTGCATTCTAACAGAAAAACTTTTTTTTCCATATGGGGCAGTGTTCGTTATCAACTTGTTTTAAATGACGTTTGAAATAAAACTATTTGTAAGCTTAGCCATTGTTTTCTTAATTTTATAGTAATAGTGCGGGAAATAACAAAAGCGGTTATAACTTAGCGGTTTGACTAGGTACTCCCAAGTCATAGATGTTAACTTCAAAATCAAGCCGTCTGACTTTTCTACTTTTGATGTTTGTATTAATGAAATAGAAAAAATACTGCTAACTTAAGTTTCTTAAGATTTTCTAGACAGTGCGTTTGAAGTCTACCAATCTGCATTACGCAAGCGTGATGGAATAGTAAATAGTTTGATGATGAGTACTGTAGGAGCTGTTCATTTACATAAAAAAACATTGTAAAAAAATGTCCTTCCTGGAATGGAAGATTCTTGAACGCATCAGTGGCGTAGACAGTCTTCTGTGCCCTATATCTATGCCATTTAAATCACGTCTCGAACGACCAACAAAACAAAAAACAACAATAACTTATCAGTGGTCGTGTCGTTGAATTAAAAAAAAGAACTTTATTAAACAACAGACAAAATTTTTATTTGTCATTTCCAGAACAACTCCACAATTGCAGTGTACGTGACGAAAATATCAATTATTTTTTTCGCTTGCTATGCTGACGGTACTGCTAGTTAGTTCCAGCTTCCAGTTTCGTAAGCATGGCAGAACAGTTTTCAAGAACAAGTACAATAGTGTGCCATTTGTGCAATTAATATTTTAATACTAATATATACCTACCTATTTACTCTTGGTTGATGTCTGAATATCGTCTTCTTTTCTACCGACTAAGAATAAGAGGTACCTACCTTAAACAAAGTACCTAACTTAGTACACCTCTGCCTGAACATTTGGGAAATACAGGCGTGCTGGTTAAAATTTTTAAGAGGTAACAGTAATCTCTTAAAAATCTAGTTCATTAATTAATTAATTAATTGTATTTGTACACTGCAAGGCGTAGTTTTAGCTGGCTTCACTTCTTTGTTCGCAAAATTCCATCTTAACTTTTTATTTGATCTGAGTTTCTATCTATTACTCTTGGTTGATGAATAAAATACCGTCTTCTTTTAAACCGACTCAAAATAAGAGGAACCTAACTTAAACAAAGTACCAATACTTAGTACACCTCTGCCTGAACCTTTGGGGAATACAGGCGTGATGGTTAAACATTTTAAGAAGTAACATTTACTCTTAAACATCTAGCTCATGGCTCCTTACACTATATTTCTCTTTCTAGTAGATTAGGATTTTGTCAATCGCATAGGAAATGTTCATTATTAAATAACATAATAATTACAATAAACGACCTTGGATATATAATAACTGTAATAACGGCTTTTATATAACCACATAGCACCCATAACATAAATATAACATCACAAACATTATCATACAAAGTGACGCCAACTACGCATCAATATTAATAATATAGTCGACGATACCCTGTTGTGTTCTCTATAATATTATATTAACTAAACCATCACTCGTTTCGTCAAACATAGGATTAACAATGTTGGGTGGTAAATGAAAATTACGTACACACATACATACTAAATTTTATGTTTCATATTGAGGTATTATGTGTTAGAGTAGGGCACGATACGAGTCATTAATGACTGCGGGCGCTTTCCTTTGTTGCTTTTGACAAAACATTTTTCAAGCAACCAAAAGACCTGAGCTCTGTGGCGTTCACTTAAAGAGGCCTCACTTAAAGAGAATAAATTATACATAAATTTTGAGTGAGATTGTGTTACTTTAGTAACAATAGCCCAAATTAAAGATAGTTTTAATATTTTATCGAAAGTAAAAGATGTTTGCAGGTACTTTTAGGTAAGATGTCTGACCTTAATGTATCAGTAAACTTGCCGAAAACATCTTCGACCGTCTTCGCAAATAGATTATGAGTTTGATTATCGCTCCAGAGCTTGTTCAGACATTGTTTTTGGTGAGGGCAAGAGGGCACATTCTACCCGATACGGGTAGAATATTTTTTAGAGCACAAACTGTGTTTGTGATCTTGAGTGTGACAGGACTTTTACCTCAATGTTATTAAAGGAGATTTATGATACTAAAAGTTTGATTAACGTCCAAGAGCTTGTTAAGAAATTGTTCTTGGTGTAGGTAAGAGGTATTGGATAGAATGGTTTTTAGAGCACAAATTTTGTTGGTGAACTTGAGTGTGACATTACTTTTTACCTCAATGTTATTAAAGGACTTATAGACTTATGATACTAACAATTTGAAATCCCTGTTAATTGATTTTCTCGTGAACTTAAATATACCATCACGCCTATTATTCCCCAAAGGGTTAGGCAGAGGTGTACACCCACACTTCGCCGGTATGTTTAGGTCCCACGTAATAGGCGCCAAGCCTATTGCCATTGACCGGGCACAAATCCAGACTCCGAGCTGATAATTTCTTAGAAAAACCCAATATCACTTTGCTCGACTTGGGGATCGAACCCAGGACTTCTAGCGTAGCAGTCGCGCTAAGGACCGCTAGACTAACCCTGTTTTCTCCGAAGAGTTAGACAGAGGAGTACTAATGAAGTACACCTCTGCCCAACCATCACACCACGTTATATCATTATTTTGTTTACAATTTTACCCATCTCTGCCACGTCACTTTGTAGCCAACCACAATTTTTAACAAGCGCTCGCTACTCGCAATATTTTCCTATTTTCCTCGGCTGTCGTCACACCGAGTGATCGTTCGCCGATAGAAATATGACGAAACTTTTTGACAAACATGCAGCTTACATTGTATAGTTGTTGGAAAAATAACGTATTTTTAAAGAAACATGTTACCACGTCCTTAGTTTTTTTTATTGGATAGCTTCTATGGGATAATAAGTGTAAACTTGTAAATAAAATAATGACATACCATTACGCCTCTATTCCCCGAAGAGTTCGACAGAGGTGTGTCTTTGCACACACACATAGGTATAGCATATATTTTGTAAGGCGGCCAGTCTACAGGGCACAATGCAAACTTCGAGCTGCTATTGAGAATTCCATAGAGAAACTCAATAACGCTTTGCTCGACCTGGGATTTGTATCGAAGACCTCAAGCGTAGCAGTCGCTCTTAGAAACACTAGAATAATGAGGCAGTCTTTAGTAAAAATAAATAATAATTCTTTAAGGATTAAAGAACTCCGTCAGTCTCCTTCCTTTTCCTTTTTTCCGACACCATCCTTAAAAGGCTCGGCAACGCATCTTCGTCTTCTTTGGTATTGCAGATACTAAGTATATATATTATGTATTCATGGTCGGCGGTGACTACTTACCATCAGGTAGCTCACCTGCTCGTTTGCCGAGTTGTGCCATATAAAAAAAATTGTCAGTCACTCCGCAGATAAATGAAAACTTTCTGAATGGAAAAGAGTTTCTGAACTAATCTTTTCATTATTCAATACTAAATTCCTATGACAATTTCAACTCAAAGCACCTAAAAGTGCCATGACTTCTCTTCAGTAACAAATAACAGTATAGGACTCAACCGGTAAATCCGGCGGTATCCTCTCCAATCACAGTTCGATTTAAAACTACCCTCTATTTTTTACTGTACGAGGACGGTTCAACTTCAAACATCACACAACCTTTTTGATTTTTGACCAATCATCGGCTCTGTATTTTTTCTGCAAACTAAAACTAAACTGAATTTGAAACTAAAAATTAAAATGTGTTATTTATATATACTTATTAAAATTGTAACAAGCCGATGTGTGTACATTATAAATAGCAAAGTTTTAAGATTTTATTTTACAATAGTTGTGCCCTGCTTTTAAGGGTCGTAGCGTGATGTTAAAGGTGCTCTCAAATACAAAAATATTTTATGTTCAAATCCGATTGGTACTTCTAAAGATTAGCGCAATCAAATAAAAAAAAACAAACTCTTTAGCTTTACTTTATTAGTATACATACATACACTCCCGCTTTTTTCCACAAGGGTCAGCAGAAACTACAGGCAGCCACTCTTAATAGTCATAGATTTTGATTCAATGTCTAAAATACTTACATTAATTAGTATTCATCATCATCATCATCAACCCATTACATTGTCCCACTGCTGGGCACGGGTCTCCTCTCAGAATGAGAGGGATTAGGCTATAGTCCACCACGCTAGCCTACTGCGGGTTGGCAGACTTCACTAACTTACTTAATTAGTATAAACTACTTAAATATTAGGTTCGTAAGAGTAGTAGTTAGCCAAGCGAAACACTTAAATCCTTTCACCAAGCGTGTTGATTTTATTTAACTTTTATAATACGTAATATTTCGTTCTAGCACGAACAAGAAATTATGATATGTATGTTAATAACTATATACCTACCGCTTCCTATAATATGACCTACAACTTCCAGCTATGTCACAAAAACAAATTGCCAAAATGTAGTGAATAGGAATTGGGTCATCGAGCAAAAAAATAAGCCATTGATGGCTTTCACAATTCCACCGGACAAACTCGCCATTTCGTCAACCATTTGATAAGACCTGCAGTTCTGCTGACCCCCACATCACAAAAGCAGTTCGTAAAGATAAAACTTCTAGGTCATAAATGGTAATAAAGGAAAACGTTCGGAAACGAGCATCCAATGAGTTAAACGCCATTCTAAATTCGAATTCTAAAATTCGAAGATCGAATTTTAAATTTCGCTTATTGAATGGCGTATTTTTGCACCCGGATAAGCTTGGATTTCGTAATGGCTTCTTTTTCTTTGGATTGTTGGTAAATCCATTACCGGTTCTGTGGGTCCTGATAATCTATTTATTTAAACTGAACATAAAAGGGATTGCGGAGTGTATTTCATCTCAATATGTTTTTTTCGTAATGGGTATTTTAATGAGGAGAAAGAATTAATATGTAAAATAAAGTATGCAACTTTTTGCACATAATTTTTTTATTATTTATTTATGATTCAGGGATTTTTTGGTTGCAAATAATATATTTTTACTAAGCTTGTATTGACTGTATTAAGTTTTAAACAGCTTTATATATTCAAAATAAGAACATATAGGTAAACAGGGTTATAATGGAAAAATAGAAACATAAAAATAGAATGTAACGTACCTATTTGGATTTAGAACGCAGCCATCAATATTTTTGAACGAAAAAGTTAACGAACGAACGCTACAAAGCGTTCGTTCCAATTTCAAATTTATACTGCGAACCAAAGAATTGGTTTAAGTTCAGTTCAAAACTGAAGTTCTAATCTAAGATAGGGATACTTGAAGATACTGACAGATAGATGCTTTTAACAACATAATATCATGAGCATCGAATATAGCAGCGTGGTTCGAACCCCACCCATTGTACTACCGACATAAACCCAAGCATTTAGCTTAGTACGAGCGGTTAACAAGAATACTAGTAATGTGTGACCCAAATTGCAAATAAGCTTTTTTTTTAAAAAAAATGCACTGATAAAACCATGCGCGACCTGAGATTCGAACCCTAATTCTCGAGGCAGCTACACCAGCCAATGAGTGAGTAGATATACTTTTTCGTTATAAGACCCACCATAAGTGGATTCAACGCAACTTATGGTGGAGTGTACAATGCATGAGGAAAAAGGAAAACTTTTTCCATAAAGGAAACAACATAGAACAGTAAATTCTAGCCAAGTTTAGCTGTCACAAGCAGAACAAGTTATTTTATGTACCACTTAGAAATAAATGGGTTTAACTGGATCAAGGAATGAGACGACATAAGTCAAAGTAAAAAGGTGTGCTAGTCTAATGGCTAGGGTGTCGGACTTGCGATCATGATCGTGTGAACAGCCGTTCAACTCTAACACAACGCACTACTAAATCTGCAGCGCTCGCGATGGTAGCAAGGATGAGGATAGTACAGTAAAACAACTCGAAACGGTGTTGTAACTGTAAATTATGAACTTAACATAACATACCATCACGCCTGTATTCCCCGAAGGGTTAGGCAGAGGTGCACTTAATGTACACCCACAGTTCGCCGGTATGTTTGGGTCCCATGTTATAGGGGGCGAGCCTATTGCTATTAACCGGGCACAAATCCAGACTCCGAGCTGCTACTGAGAATTTCATAGAAAAACTCAATAACACTTTGCTCGACCTGGGGATCGAACCCAAGACCTCTAGCGTAGCAGTCGCGATTGGGACCACTAGACCAACGAGGCAGTCACTTAACACATGAACTTAACTTTAAACATAAACATCGTCAGCCTAGTCAAACCGCGGCGAAACTTAACACTGCCATTTACAATATGACGTAAAATGTATACTGCCATCTAGTTACATCAAAAGTACAATGCAATATTATAAATGTAATTAGTGTCAAAATCTGCTATTAATATTCACCAACAGGTGGCTTAAGCAATGCGGTTGCCGGTTCGAACCCCACCCATTGCACTACCGACGTGAACCCACTCGTAACACAAGCATTTAGCTTAGCACGAGGGATTAACAAGAATACTAGTAATGTGTTAACACACATTGCTAGTAACCTTTTTTTTAAAGTCATTATTATAAGTACCCTTTGAACGTCATTTTTACATTAAAGACTGCCCCCCAAACAGTCGCCCTTCACTAACTCCCAATGTTTGTGTAATAATTTCAATAACACTGCTCGACTTGGGTATCGAACCCAAGAACTCTACCGCAGCAGTTGCGCCTAGGACCACTAGACTAATGAGGCAGTCATAATGTTTACTTTATTGTTTTTTTTAAATCTAATTCGACATATCGCATTAGTGGAAAGCCTGTAAGATTATATTGATTTTCTAAATAAATAAATTACATCCTCATAAGACTACGAACAATATCAAAATTTTACATTTAAGTAAACATAAACATACCATCACGCCTGTTTTCCCCGAAGGGTTAGACAGAGATGTATTAATGTACACCCACACTTCGCCGGTATGTTTAGGTCCCATGTCCCATTAGGGAGCGAGCCTATTAACACACTTACCGCGCACTTAGAATTTCATAGAAAAACCCAATTATTGGGTTATCTTTTTGTATTTTTTAGGCATTTTCCATGCAAAGATTATTAAGTTATTATTCTAAGTGAAGGAAAAATACGACCGCGGGCAGGTTTCGAACCTGCGTCTTCTGGTTAAGTACACCAGACGCTATGCCCGCTAAGCCACTGCGACCCCCACCCGCTATGTCGAAATTTGCCTTCACCTTTTTAATTTACGTCTTTGAAGCGACGTCAGTGACTATTGGTGGCTTAGCGGTCATAGTGTCTGGTGTACTTAACCAGAAGACGCAGGTTCGAAACCTGCCCGCGGTCGTATTTTTCCTTCACTTAGAATAATAACTTAATAATCTTTGCATGGAAAATGCCTAAAAAATACAAAAAGATAACCCAATAACACTTTGCTCGACCTGGGAATCGAATCTAGGACCTGTAGCGTAGCAGTCGCGCTAAGGACCACTAGAATAATGATGCAGTCAAAGCTTTTAACTAAACATATACACACTATAAGTCAGATTTCATTACACTATGCTATAGGTAACACTGGGTCCCAAATTGTAATTGGGACCATGCCCAAGTAATTTAATTCCCTTATCAGTGAATGTTATCGGGGGCTTATCCTTCCCGCGTCGGGAAACGGGCTGCCCCCAGTGTCGGGCGTGGGGAAAACGAGGATTTTAATTGAGATCTCTTGAACAACGAATTAATGTGTGTATGTTATTGTTGGCTCATGGCTCAGTAATAGCTGCGGTGATCAACAGATCTGCAAGGTTAAGTCGTCGCGGCCAGTCTGTGGATGGGTGACCGGTCTTAACACAGTGAGACTCCTCTGACAACCAGTCTATTCTTCGAATATCGGTATTGCCTAGAAATTAGGTTGCGGGGTTAATAACGCAAAAATTGCTGAATGGAGTTGGATGGATTGTTTATCCAGATCGGACCTCATTCTGAAGTCCGCGCAGGCGAAGTCGCGGGCAGAAACTAGTATACCTAAGTATACATTTTAGTGAAATAAAAAATAACCACGGACTACCCCCCCTTATTTTTATCACATTTTTTGTTTCTGTCCATCCAAAGGTTGTCTGGAAAATATCGCTTTTAGCGATAAGACCGCCATTGTACCCTTAGCTTAAGCATTTCGTTATTAATGTTGCTTCTTATTAATGGTGTACAATAAAGATTATTCTATTCTATAACTCAGGCCGGATTCAAACCTATATTCTACGACTTGGTATACAGGAACCTTTAGCCGATTGAGCCATCCAGCAGTAGAATAATATTTTATTGGTATAACATTTGATTTGATATGAATTCAAAATGATTTAATAAAGTTATTATTATAATAATTTTCTTCAGCATACCGGCCTCTAGAGGCTTCGAATCAATATCAATTTCGTTATATAAAATATTTATAATATTAATATTACATAGTGGAATCCAACCGCAATGTGCTTCGGGAAAGATTAGAGAAATACTACATTCCACCTTTATATAGCTCTGCGGTATCTGTTTCAGAGCGAAAATCTTGAACGATATTACATAGTGTGTAGGTTCATAAGTTTTTAATTTAACTTGCAATATATTGCTTTTTATTTTATAATTGTACAAACTAACATAGTTTTTAAGTCACTACTAACGAAAATATGGGTTTTGCCTGAATTAAAGTTTAAAATAAATAAATAAAATAAATATAAATATGTTCGTTCGGGTCAAATCTTGCAATTGAATTATAAAGCAATTATCCTTAACCGATTGAGCTAAAAGTTTGTATACACATTTAGTTTGGATGACAATGTATGGTTAGTCAAGTGACGTCATTCTAAATCCAATATGGCGGACTACATTATTAAGGGCCTCCAACAAGAGATGTCAAAGTTTTTTTTTATTTCTGTTTCATTTTTGAAGGCATTTTTTTAGCTAGATGGCATCGGCATTTCTTAACTGAAGACCTTTAAGAAGAAATGCCGAAACCAATTCAGATAATCACAGTCATTTAAAGTCCAAACAGTAGTAGTCTTATCAGATATGGGAGTTTTACAATGTAGGGCAGTATGTGACGACGCCTTCTTAAAAAGGGCCATAGCGTCTTCGAATTGACCTTTCCTAGTTAATAACATGCATACATCAGTCATCGTGTAGCTCAACCATTATTTCGGGAGCTTCACGACCCGTCGCACGGCGAGACTGATCAGCAAGACATTTTCATAGGTCATGTACAGGTCAGGACTGCCTCGTTGGTCTAGTGGTCCCAATCGCGACTGTTACGCTAGAGGTCTTGGGTTCGATCCCCAGGTCGAGCAAAGTGTTATTAAGTTTTTCTATGAAATTCTTAGTAGCAGCTCGGAGTCTGGATTTGTGCCCGGTGAATGGCAATAGGCTCGCCCCCTATTACATGGGACCCAAACATACCGGCGAACTGTGGGTGTACATTAAGTACACCTCTGCCTAACCCTTCGGGGAATACAGGCGTGATGGTATGTTATGGTATGTCATCAACCCATTACATTATCCCACTGCTGGGCACGGGTTCCACTCAGAGAGAAGGGGATTACACTATAGTCCACCACGCTAGCCTACTGCTGGTTGGCAGACTTCACACGCCGTCAAGAAAAGTTACTCAGGCATACAGGTTTCCTCACGGAGTTTTCCTTCCTCGAGTTAAGATAGTACAACTTTTAATGCTGCCTCATTAGTCTAGTGGTCCTAAGCGCAACTGCTACGCTAGAGGTCCTAGGTTCGATCCCCAGGTCGAATAAAGTGTTATTGGTGGCGCGGTGGCTTAGCGGTCATAGCGTCTGGTGTACTTAACCAGAAGACGCAGGTTCGAATCCTGCCCGCGGTCGTATTTTTCCTTCACTAAAATAACAAAGTGTTATTGGGTTTCTCTATGAAAATCTCAGTAGCAGCTTGGAGTCTGGATTTGTGCCCGGTTAATGGCTTTCCGGCGAAATGTGGGTGTACATTAATAGAACTCTGCCCGAATCCAGGCGTGATGGTATGTAATTTTTATTACTGCTTCACATTATTGCATTACACAGGCAATTTAATTGCTCCATATAAACCAGTCTTACATCTGTGCCGTTCTATTTATTACTCCTAAAACATAAAACAGAACCTACACCTATTTAGACCTAAACATTCGCCGTTACCTGGACTTTTTATAAAAATTACCAACTAAATCACAAAGCAGAGCAATTTTTCCTCATTTTCTTCCATGCAAAGCAGTCTAACTCTTGTAATAAAGCATCATTAAAACAAGTTTAGCCGTTAACAGGGCCAAAGTAAACAAGACAGTTGATTACGACTTGCGTTACGCTGCGGCTTCAAATGATCAAAGTTGTGAATAACTTTTGAAGTCGGCGACTTTTCTGTTGTTCGCGTTTTTATGTTGTGGCGTAGTCGTAATTATATTTTTTAATTATGCTAAGCACATTTAACCGACTTCAAAAACGGTTAGAGCTTAGTTTAGTTGGCTTTAGTGTCCAACGAAAAGCTGAAAGTGACTGTTCAAAAGCGGATGATGACAGTCACGGTTCAAGCTCAAAAGTATTGGTTTGTAACTCAGCTCTGAACGACTCAAAGAGTCAGATCACATATACCTGAGCTGTTGAGCTGCGGCTCAAAGCTAAAACTGTGCGTCATCGTTCGTCGCCCGGCATACAGTACAACATTGTACAGAGATAAATTTCACACCAATATAAACTGCGCCGAGACCTGTGAATCGGGATCTGTCGACAAGTCACGGAGTGAACAAGCGAACGCGTAGTAAAATTGATCGAAATCGAAAAAAGCTCACTCTCTATCAACGACTCGCATGACTCAAAGTGAGCTGATCTGTGAGCCGGCTCGCTCAGGTGAACCGTGAGCTGATCTGCAGGTCAAGCGTTTTTGTTGAGTTACCCTTGCCTATCCAAAAGCGAGGTTAATAGGAATCGACTTGTAGCCTTCGCCACTGATAAACAACAGTAGTTTTTAGAATCAAACAATATTTATTGGTACAGTTTCGGATCTTTCCCGCATACAATACGATATCTTTCACATTAAAATTCATGAAGAGATTTGCGGGGAAATAACGAGCTCGATATGACGTCGCTAATCTTTTTCTGTTTCGGTATAAGCAGGATCAGGCATCAGCCAATGTTGTGTTGTTTTACAATTTCGCTGTGATTGCCATAGGACAAGTTACAATTTGACGTGAGATTTATTTTTTTCAATACTTACTTATATCTTTTGGCCGGCCTCATTAGTCCAAGGACCGAGACATCTTGGGTTCAATTGTCAGGACTATCAATGTGTTCCTCGTTTTTTTTCGCGTTTTCTTCAAAATGTTGGTCGCAGTTAGTATGTTGTGCCCGGTAATCGGCAATCGGCGGATAACTGGGAAGCCTTTAAACAACAAATTTGCCAACACATTTGCTACCTTACTGCCATATCCTTTGGTTATACAGGCGTGGTATATAGTATTTTCCCCAAAATTAACAACAATATCTCTCGTATCCTTACAACAAAAGCGCAAGTACTTACGCGTCGTTAGGTAACTGCCCCAAAAACTAGCTTAGCGATCGAACTTTCGGTTACATCGATATCCTAACACGTAGGGCCAATTGTCGTTCGTCCGTTGACTTAGTAGTCTCATTTCCTTAGGGTAGGAAGGACGGACGACTATTGTTAAGCTACCCTTGGTCGTACTTTGATGTAACAATGTGACTCTTATTGATTCGCCTTTTTGTGTGAAACTGTTACACTCTATCTGACAAATCGGCGTGAAAGTATTATTGTTGGCAGTTAGGCAATCTTTTTTTTTACGGGATTACTCGGCCAACGAGCAGGCAAGCTACCCAACGGTTAAGTAGTCGTCGCTGCCCATGGACATCTGCAATACCACAGATCCGTTGCCGAGCCTATCAAGGGGAAGGGAGGGGAAGGAGAAGGAAGGTGACTGAGGGAGCAATTGGGTCTCCGGTGCTCCTTTTATTTTTAGAGGGTCGTTGGCCAGGCTATGATCCAAACATCAGTAGACTAGAAACCAACGTTAAAAGATCAGTGATTGTATTTTCTAGATATAAGTTTCTTTAGGTATTAAGTGGAATAAAATAACTAACTGCCTCATTGGTCTAGTAGTTCTAAGCTTCTAGCATAGCAGTTAGCTATGCTAGAAGTCCTGGTTTCGAAACCTCTAGAAAATCTCAATAACACTTTGATCAATCTAAAATCGAACCTAGAACCTTTAGCGTAGGCGATGCATTTGGGGGTACCAAATAGACTACACTTATGAGGCAAGACCGTGAAATAATGGAGCTTCATAAACGCTTACATTGTTATAACAATTCCTTGTTTAATATTTGTCATAATAGGAGTACGGATGGATGCAAATGCATAAAAAGTATCATAAAAACATCCATTAAACACATTCTTTGAACAAACATTGAATTCAAAACTTACTTATTCGTGCACTTAATGTTTCCAACTTAACATCCCGGAGACTCTTTAGAGCAATTTGTTTAAAGATGTTGCTCACAAGGCTCTCGTTAAAGGCCCCAGTGGGACAATTTGCGAGTAGGCATTAAAATTACTTATTTCTATTCTTACAAAGTCAACGATCTCATGTGTCCACAAATCTGCTTACTGGGTGGGGTTAAGTGTCTTATAATTAAGCATAAAGTCTAGAAAAAGGGGTTGTGTCTCACCGGGAATATTTGCAAGTTTTTAGACATGAAATGGGCCTGCAGCGCTGTATGTTAAGTCTGTGGTTTTTTAAGTAGTTATAAACTCTAAGTTTCGGGGTTAATTAGAGACTTTACTACAGTTAGGAGCTTTATAACTTGTGTTATATTTTAGTTAGGAGATTGATGAAGTTTTTGACAATACCGACGCCCTAGAAAGAGATACCAAGACCTTATTGGTGATATCCTTCAAAAAGGTTAGGTGCGTAGTACCCGCAACCGGCGCATGTGTATGACAAGATGTATGAATATGGACGAAGCAAATTAAGTATGCAAGAATCGTAGCAGGTGGCGTTCTGTAGTTTTTGCCTACCGCTATGGGAAAAAGGCGTGAGTGTATGTTTAACAATACCTGCCCATTGTTAGTGGCATGCGTCGGTTTTGTATAAAAGACAAGCTGATATGTCAATTCGCTCACTTTTGCTTGTGAGCTCGGAGGTGACATGGATGTCAAGTCAGACACTTGTCCTCTAGTAATTGTGATAGTGAGGTCGAATCTCTGTCCGATCATTACGAGTAATTATTGTGTGTTTACCCTAATGTAATCTTGATTCCGTAAATCGTTACTTTGGCTTAGGGCCATGTTAAATCCTTTTAAAAACCACGCCCCGTCATAACTTTATAATATTTTATTTCTGTTAGTGCATTTTAAGACAATCTCCTGTACTTTCTCAGTTCTTCTACATCTATTTAATGAAGTAAAGAATCCTGAAATTTTTTAGTGATAAATGGGTCCGCTATTGGAATCGACCGAAATTGATCATTCAAGTATTGTTATTGGACTGCCGGCGTAACATCGCTTGAGAGATCGGTCTCAATTCCTTTTCCATAAATAAGAAAAAAACAGGAAGTATTAAAAGAAAATAATGTACAATTTTACTGTAGGTACATCCTTCAAAAGACTCTCAAACATTCGTTTGCAAAAATAGTCTAGAGCTTAGGGTTGTCAGATGTCTTTTTATTTTCTCGTTACGTAGCATATTTTCGTGTAGTAGTTTTCTGAGAAAATATTGATTGCATTTCTATCATGATTAGATATTGAAATTACTCCGAAATAGTGTTCCAAGTCGATCTTTTTGCAAATAAAATTTATATTTATATAAAAAGCAAGCTGAATTGAATTATTATTCGGTCTTGCTAGCCTTGAGCTAAGAAATTGCAAATGCTTGTTTGAATAAAACTGTCCGTAAACTTTGTGAATTATGCATTGCCAACATTATTTTTATCTAATGTACTGTTAAAACATACAAGGCCTTTTTGATATACAATACTATTCACAACAACACAGATGAAAATAAAAGAAACTTCTCTTACAAAGAAATAGAACCTGTGTCACGCACTGACGACTTCCCAAACATGCAAAAACAGCAACAAATTTCTGTGGAACCCACAAATATTTGTCTTTGGTGGGAAACGAACCAATGACAAACGGTGCCCAACGGTACTTTCTTAACCGCTACACCAAACGTGCACATCATCATCATCATATCAGCCAAATGAAGTCCACTGCTGAACAAAGGCCTCCCCCATAGACTTCCACAACGACCGTGCACATACATATTTAAAATAAAAGTTTTTTTTTAAAACATGTGGCAGCCCTAACGTACACTCGGCACGAGAGTTATGTGAGCATCATCGCTGTTTCTTTTGTGTTTAGGCCTTTTCACTGAAGACGTGTGTTTTTACTTAGTTTGCATATATCTGTTTGTACTGGCATTTACTTCGAAGTCAGGTAGAGGCAGAAACAGCAATAAATGTATTATTATTAACTAGGAGATTATATCACCAATTTGAAGGAATGTTAGTACCCTTAAATGACATTCTGATCTGGTTTCACCGTGTGACGGGTCGTCGAGTTTATTATTAACATTTTTAAATATTTTTATTCAAATTGAAAAGGAAAACAAAAACATTTAATAATATAAGAAATAGTAATCCACTGGCATCGGGAGCAGGGTCCAAGCTACCGGTGGTCAGGGCCCCAGAGAAAGAAATCTCCTAACAATGCGGGCCGTGTCTGAAAGGCACGTATAGGTATATGTATAACTAAATGTGAGTACTATGTAGGTTAGCTTTAACACGTATTTCACATGACCTACACAAATGTCCTGATGATCTGGTATCGTTGTGCGACGGGTCGTTGAGCTCCCTATAAAATGGTTGAGCTACACGATGACTGATGTATGCGTGCCGTTAGTTAGGACAGGTCAACTCAAAGCTGCTATGGCTCTTTCTTCAAAAGGCCTGTTCAGATTTTGCCCTACATTGTTAAACTCGCATATCTAACAACAACTATTGTCTGGACTTTAAAAGAGACCATCATTCTCTGAGTTTGTTTCGACGTTTCTTCTCAGAGGTCGTCAGATAGGAAACGTCGGCGCCATCTAGTTAAAAAAAAATGTAAAAAATCGACTTGTAAAAGTGTCCTGAAAAGATCTATTTACAGCAATAAATATCATTTCATTTCATTTCAACTAATTATTAAGGTTCGAACTCTACCTGAGGCCAAATTTTACTTTTACTAGAAAATGTGTCTTTAAAAATGATAAAAAGTTTGAACCTGTAGACCAGTAAGGAATAAACAGACATAATTACAGTTATATCAACAATAAGCCTTTTACACGACGTTCCGTGTTATTCGACCCGCATTCGATCTATCAATTATCACTAATTGATGTCAACTCACGACAAACTTATCATGTTTCGATCGGTAAAATATACTTCAGTTGTATAAATAAGTCATTGATACATCAGTCGTAGTCTCAATATTATTGAGTGATTCGTATTAAGTAGGACTGTCTTTGTTTACACGATTATTCGAAGATTTAGACTGCCTCATTAGTCTAGTGGTCCTAAGCGCGACCGCTACGCTAGAGGTCCGGGGTTCAATCTCCAGGTCAAGCAAAGTGTTATTGGACTTTTCTATGAAATTCTCAGTAGAAGTTCGGAGTCTGGATTTGTGCCCGGTTAATGGCAATAGGTTCGCCCCCCTATGACATGGGACCTAAACATTCCGGCGAAGTGTGGATGTAAATTAGTTCACCTCTGCCTAACCTTTCCGGGAATACAGGCGTGTTGGTATGTTATGTTATGTTATGATTATTCGAAGATAAAGACTTAGCGAAATAAAAAAAAATACTGCCTCATTAATCTAGTGTTATCATCTGAGTAATAATTAATGTGATATAATAAGTGCTGTCATAGCTTAGTGATATGACCATTGGGCTGCCAAGTCAAAGGTCTCGAGTTAGAAACCAAGGCACGCACCTCTGACTTTTCGAAGCCATGTGCGTATTAATAATTAATTCACGCGCTTAGCGGTGAAGGAAAACATCGTGAGGTAACCTGCATGCTTGAGAGATTTTCTCGATGGCGTGTGAAGTCTGCCAACCCACAGTACGCTAGCGTCGTGGACTATAGCCTAATCCCTCTGATTTGAGAGGAGACCCGTACCCAGCAGTGGGACAATGTAATAAATTGATGAAGAGCGACAAAATTACTGATTGAGCAGCAAAATTCTATATACAGATATCGGTTAGGTTAGGTTAGAACTGTGACAACACATAGCCAGAACCAAATCGTGTTCATGTTTTTTTTTTGCACTGTTCTAAACAGATTTAAATATTGATTTATTTCATTTATTTTATGTCTCAGAGACAGGAGATAAAACATTAAAAAAAGAGGACTGTTTAGATTATTTGCTTACAGTCGATCGAGTCGAGTCGAGTCGATAACGATCATTTAAATACATGCCATAATTCTTGGGTTCCATAACCAGGCCGAGCTAAATGTAATTGAGTTTTTCTAAATTACGAAATTCTCACTAGCAGCTCGGAGTCTCGATTTGTGCCCGGTTAGTAGCATTAGGTTCGCCCTCTATTGCTTGGTACCTAAACATACCGGCGAAGTGTGCTAAACTGCCGACGCCAGGCGTGATGGTATGTATAAAAATAAAAACCGTTTAATTACCTTCTTACAAAATTATAAAGCTTATATTTAAAATATCTTCCATTTCCTTTGAACTATAACCTTTTTTAATAAAATATTCTTATAAATGTCCTGCCGACGTTGAGTGATACTTCAGGCTGGCTCCATTTATCAATAAAAAAAAAGTGCTCGGATTTAGTCAAACTTAAAAGGAGGCCCCTAACATGATAAGAGGGACTCCCCGATAATGGGCTTTTTGTCGGCGACCGCTCGGATTAAATCCCTAAAAACTTTTCGGCACAAATTTCGTTAGGTTCCGTTGTATGGGGACATTTTTCCGGGCCTGGCTTGATGTAATACAGTTCAAATTATTGCTGGTACACTTTAGGAGGGAACTTGTGTCAAGCGACAAATAAGAACTCTTCCGTGAGTATATTTTTGTAGTGTCAGAGGCACAATTCGTCCCTCAGTCTCCTTCCTTCTACTTAAATAGGCTCGGTAAAGCATATAATGACTGTTCAATCAAGAACAATACTATTACAAACAAAACTATTTTTATTTTTATTAGCCTGTATTGTCCCACTCCTGAGCAAAGGCCTCCCCCCACTTCTTCCACTTTTTCTGGTGCCGTGCCACCTCCTTCCAATTCTCAAGAAAGGCATCCACGTCATCCCGCCATCTCCTCCGTGGTCTGCCGCGTTTTCGGTTAACCGTCTCAGGGCTCCAGTTCTGTGCAATAAAAGCCCACAGTTCACCCGGCAATTTATTTATTTATTACTTTCGTGAAGGAAATATACGACCGCGGGCAGGATTTAAACCTGCGTCTTCAGACGCTATTGCATGGAAAATGCCTAAAAATACAAAAAGATTTTTTTTTTGTCCTCGATTGTACAGTTATTACTAACATTGACAAGTCATATTGTGTAAAAAATGGAAAATCTAAAAATTTTATCATAATTCATCTCATCTTATTCAATTATTTGGATGTAAATTAACAGTCCCAAATGCGGTTGTTTCATTAAACAAAATCATATTTATAAACCTACACGAGTACATACCAAGAATATCAAATATCCAATTTAATTTGGCGAAAACGCACATACACAGCGAGCTAATTACAGTCATTGGTGAAGCCAACACATTTTGCACAGTCCCGCTGTGCACAAACAAGCTTCTATGTCAATAAGCGCACGATTCTCTTATATTTGACGAGACACCGCAGTTGTTTGACATACATCTTTAAACAACCGAGTATTTGAGTAGGAACTCTCTTTTAGAATTTGAAATATAAGGTGCCGCGTGAAATGTTCCTTTATTTGAACATGAATTTTATTTTGAATTTTTTAGCAGAGATTATATCGAGATTTAGTTCTTTTTTAAGAGCTCGTGAAATGTTGACAAATTTTGTGACCCCTGCATGCCTCAAAGCCTGATTGTTCAAAAGTGACAGTAATGACCTAGTGATATGATATTGGACTTCCACGACGAAGGTCTCGAGTTCAAAGTTAATTTTCAACGGAACTAAACATACTGGCGAAGTGTGGGTATCCAGTATAGCTCTGTCTAATCCTACCGGGAATACAGGCGTGATGGTATGTGTGTTATTAGATTAGGTTAGGATGGAAGTTGACTCCAACCCGAAATAGTTGAGAAGTAGGATTAGAAATACATACAGCAAGCCTTTTCCCATTTTTTTTGTGGTAGGGCCACGCTGTTCGCAGCATGAATGGGCCGGCTTGACCGGGGAAGTACCACACTCTCGCAGAAGACCGACGTCCGAGTAGTAGCGTTTCGTTACTGCGCTTCGTTCGGTGAGCGAGAGGGCCGGAGGCCCATTTCCTCCCCCAATCCCCTTCCTTCTCCTTTTCTCCTTCCCCTCCCTTTCCCTAAATAGGCTCGGCAACGCATCTGCAACTCCTTTGGTTTTGCAGATGTCCATGGGCGGCGATGACTACTTACCATCAGGTAGCTCGCCTGCTCGTTTGCCGAGTTATCCCATAAAAAAATAAAAAAAATTGGGGAAGGTAAAAACTACAGAATGTCATTTGCTGTGATTCTTTCATTCTTCTTTTGCTTCTTCCACAATCATACATCTTGATGCATGATGGGGTATGTCATACATACGAACGGCTTTTTTTTGGAATAGCTTACTAGCAATGTGGGTCGCACATTCCTAGTAATCTTGTTAACCCCTCGCACTAAGCTAAATGCTTGTATAACGAGTGGGTTCACGTTGGTAGTGCAATGGGTGAGTTTCGAACCGGCAAACGCAGGATCGCAAGTCCGACGTCCTAGCCATTAGGCTACCGCGCTTGCGGTTATGCATCTGATCTTTCTGGAGGACCTTACCAATAAGGTCGGTGTATGTCTTTCTAGGGCTTCCTTTCAAGGCGGCTCCACTGATATTACCATCATACCATCACGCCTGTATTCCCCGAAGGGTTAGGCAGAGGTATGGTGTATACCCACACTTCGTCGGTTATGTTAACGTCCCATGTAATAGGGAGCGAGTCTATTGCCACTAACCGGGCACAAATCTAGACTCCGAGCTGCTACTGAGAATTTCATAGAAAAACCCAATAACACTTTGCTCGACCTGGGAATCAAACCCAAGACCTCTAGCGTAGCATTCGCTTTACAAATAAAGCTTTTCAAAATACACTCACTAAATCTTCCTTATATCTTTAACAAGCTAACACAGTAACATCCGAGAAGGGTCTAATTAAAACGGACTTGTTACTCACAAACAATTGTGTAAATTAAGAAGTTTGTTCTCGAACCGTGACTAAACTCATCACGCCAGGTGACGTCACGTAAGACGGACTATTTACATGGCAGAGAAGATCAAATACTGTTTTCTACACACACAATACTGGTTTCTAACACTTTTAAGCGAATATTAGACATTGAAATAAGACTACTTTTTACGGATTTTATCTCGTTATATTATAGGATCCGAAACGTCGGGAATTAAATAATATCAATACAACGCGATAAAATCCGTAAAAGTAGTTTTATTTCAATTACTTCACAATCTTGGAAGCTTAGTTGGCTAAACTGCCAGACACTTTAGCCAACTAAGCTTCCAAGTCTACAAAAGTCTGATTTGATTTGGTTTGATTCTTTCTTAATGTCGGAATGTTTCTATCTCAAAATGTATCATCATCTTTCTCGATTTAATTGGGACCGAGGCAGTCTGTTCTTTTCATCCATTCATCCCTGTTAGTCGTCATCTCATCATTCAATCCTTTTTGCATCATATCTGACTTCATACAATCCATCCATGTTTTCTTTGGTCTTCCTCTTACCCTACCCCCATTTTTCTCAAAATGTATGAAACAAAAAATAATGTTTTAAATGGCAGAGGTGTACTCATATAACCAAAATATATGAGCGAACCTAATGCCATTGACCGGAATTCCAATCTCTGAGGCTGCTGCTAAGTATGTCATAGTGTCATGTTCAGAGTGACCATGGAATTTCTTGCCGGATTCTTTTTGATAGGATCAACTTTATGGAACCGTGCAACTAGAGTCAATAACGTTTTATAAACGTTCGTAAAAGCTTATTTTAAATAAAAAAAATTACATTGATTTGATTAAATTCAATAAGTAACACTTCGCTGGATCTTGGAATCGAACCCAGTAGATTTCGCTGACAGCAGCAGTCAAATTTTATAGCTTTAGAAAATGTATAAGATGGCTTATAAAAACCAGGTCAGTTGATATTAACTTTCCAGATCACTTTGAAGGTTACACCTTAAATTCTTTCTTTTATTAATTTATTCGATTTCTTTTATAAACGTATTTTGACATTGGTTTCCACTTAAGAGTTGGGTGAACGCCAAGAACATCAATACGAGCTGAAGTCTTTTTATTCTATTATAAATCTAAATGGATTAATCTACTGCCTCGTTGGTCTAGTGGTCCCAAGCGCGACTGCTACCCTAGAGGTCCTGAATTCGACTCCCAGGTTATTAAGTTTTTTGATGAAATTCTCAGTAGCAGCTCGGAGTCTGGATTTGTGCCCGGTTAATGGCAATAGGCTCGCCCCCTATAACATGGGATCTAAACTTACCGGCGAAATGTGGGTGTACATTAATACACCTCTGCCTAACCCTTCGGGGAATACAGGCGTGATGGCATGTTATGTTTATGGATTGATCGATCTGATAATGTATAGGCTTGTCAGGAATTTGCGATACTGGGCATTAATTATGACAACTAGCATAGACTGCCTCATTAGTCTAGTGGTCCTAAGCGCAACTGCTACGCTAGAGATCGTGATTTCGATCCCCAGGTCAAGCAAAGTGTTATTGGGTTTTTCTATGAAATTCTTAGTAGCAGCTCGGAGTCTGGTTTGTTCCCGATTTGCGACACTGGGGCCGTATTACCACGTATTAATGCCATCATTTTTAGGTTGTGAGAGAGGGATGCCGCTCTACAGGTTAAATAGGGGCGTCCCTCTTTCACAACGTAAAAATTATGGCATTAATACGTGGTAATACGGCCCCTGGTCTTTAATAAAAATCGCAGTCTCTACGATTAGACCGCCCATTGTATGTATTTATGAAACACACACACACACACAACAGTAGTAGACTCCAATCCACTTAAATAATATTCAAATATTCACATAGGATAAAAATATAATCCAATAAGATACTCGTACCTTCACCTAAAAGGGTTTCCTTATTTGCCTCATCATAACCATAATATATATATTTTTAGATCGCAGTACTGATACAATACGACGCGGGTATTGGCTGTAATAATTAAGCAGCTTACGCGGGTAGTTGTATAAATAATACAGCGATCGGCTTTTGTTCGCGATGCCACTAGAGAATTTGTAAGGCGTCTGTTCCGTTTAATGATTCAGGCACAGTTTTGGTTGGGATGAAATCTAGGCATTAGGAATTTTGCGTCTGCGTCTGGTTTTTAAATGTGAAATATTTATTTTTTTTGAAAGCTAATAAATAATTCGAAGTTCGCCTGCCTATGATCATTAATAACTACAAATGTAGACTATAACTAAAATAAATATATGTACTACAGGTCATAAGTATATAAAAAATACCTATAAAAAAACAGTTTAAGCTGATCTCGCATTGTCTAGGCTTCCTATAATATAAGAGGCCAGCGTAAACTGGTTTTGTATAGCTTGATGTGTAGCCTGCGTACACATGTATGTAGTTTAAGCGGCGCGGGCGGTAGCCTCATGGCTAGGGCCGAGTCCCTAGCCATGAGGCTACCGCCCGCTCGTAACTTGCGATTATTCGTTTCGTAACCCGTTTTAAAAAAAAGCTAACTGGAAATGTGGGTCGCACATTACTAGTATTCTTGTTAACCCCTCGTACTAAGCTAAATGCTTGTATTACGAGTGGGCTTTCGGTACGGCAATGGGTGGGTTTCGAACCGGCAACCTCAGGATCGCAAGTCTGACGCCCCAGTCATTAGGCTACTGCCGCTTCATTCTTCATTCATACTACTCGTAGTCAGCGAAATTGTGTGGATCGGCAGGAATAACAAAAAGTGACCTTACTAAATGATCAAATAGATTTCTATTTTGAAATACATTTGGAAGGCGGAGCAGGCAGATTCCGAAACCTTGCTAACAACAGAATTCCAAATCGGAAACTGGATGAATGTTTAGGAATCGTGGGCGTATATCTGTGCCTTCCTGTTGACACGTCAGAGATAAGTAAAGAAGGTTTAGTACTTAAGAATGTTAGATACGAGTAGATACGATAAGTGTAGGCCTTATTGTATCTCAGGACTGCTTCATTAGTCTATATAGTGATCGATCCCCAGGTTAAGCAAAGTGTTATTGGGTTTTTTTAAATTCTCAATAGCAGCTTGGAGTCTGGATTTGTGTCCGGTTATTGACAATAGGCTCGTCCCCTAACATATCGGCGAAATGTGGGTGTGTCTTAGCACACCTCTACCTAACCCTTCGGGGAATACAGGCGCGATGGTGTGTATGTATTGCATCTCATTTCGCGAGTGTGCGTTAGAATTGTAATCCCTTTTTTTATACAAAGCTTACTAGCAATGTGGGTCGCATTACTAGTAATCTTGTTAACCCCTTCTGCTAAGCTAAATGCTTGTGTTACGAGTGGGTTCACGTTCGTAGTGCACTGGGTGGGTTTCGAGTCGAACGCCCTAGCCATTAGGCTACCGCCACTTTTTTACTACCTCTCAGGCATGGCATGTAGGAGTATATCCAAGAGCTTATTTGTAAATTTTCAGTCGCCAGCACATCGGATTACCACGAAATGTCAAATTTTCTTGGTCGATTTTTAACTTAATACCTAATTAACATATTAAGGTTTTAAATTATTGTTTTGTAAAACCTGATGTGCGGACGGTGTACTATGCAATATGCATTTTAGAGTTCCGTCTTAAAATGTCTTAATATGGGTTGATGTTGAAAATTCTGTGAACCTTCTGTTTCTGCGTACATTGTCGTGTTGTGAACTTGTTTGGAACACAAACGTAACCAAACTTACCCTTGGCATAGTTCAGTTACAACTGTTGGACATTCCCGGGGGTAAGTCACTTCGAACCCATAATTTAGTATTGAAGTTTTGTCGATCTTTGTTCATGGTTCTAGTAATAAGCATGACTGTGATGAGATCGAAGGTTCGTTTCTCAGGTCCAGCAAAGTGTTATTGAGGTGTTTTATGAATTGAAAGTCTGAGTAGCTCGGAGGTTTAATTAATTATACCAGCTTAAAGGATTTGCCCGGATAAAAAGTGCAGTCCATTCCCTTACTCCCAAGAAAGTACACCGCTACAGGATAACCTTAACTTCAAGCTGATGCTGAGAATTTCATAGACATTATCATCATTAATCCATTGTATTATCATCAACCCACTGCTGGGCATGATTCAAAAGCGCGAGAACTGAGAATTTTGTAGAAAAACTAAATAACATAGTTTTAGACCTGGAAATCCAAGCCAGGCCACCTAAGTAGATAAGAATTTTTTAAAAGCATAGTCTATATAATCAAGTAACGTAATACCTCCAAGAAATTGCTATCGAATATCGAAGAACGAAAGTTATTCATAATTTAATAACCAGCGTCAAGAAAAATTCTTTTCTTCCGAACAAAATCAATATCTTGATAATAAAATGGGGCCATTGTTTCGAAGACCAAGCCGCAGACGGTAATAGGCTTTAATTACATATACCTACACTAAGGAACTATGAACTGACTGCCTCGTTGGTCTAGTGGTCCCAATCGCGACTGCTACGCTAGAGGTCTTGGGTTCGATTCCCAGGTCGAGCAAAGTGTTATTGAGTTTTTCTATGAAATTCTCAGTAGCAGCTCGGAGTCTGGATTTGTGTCCGGTTATTGACAATAGGCTCGTCCCCTAACATATCGGCGAAATGTGGGTGTGTCTTAGTACACCTCTGCCTAACCCTTCGGGGAATATAGGCGTGATGGTATGTATGTATGTAAGTAATAATAATAGAATGAGTTCCTCGCGTAGTATGTGCAGTGTAACTAGGAATGATAGACTGAGAAATAGTGTGATTAGACAACGTTGCGGACTGAAAGATGATATAGTGACACGAATTGAAAGGAATATGCTAAGATGGTTTGGGCATGTCGAGAGAATGAATGAAAGACGATTAACGAATGGAATTTATAAGGCGAATGTTAGTGGCTACGTCGCCCTAGGAGGATGTACACCGATCTTATCGGCGAGGTTCTCCAAAAAGATCAGGTGCGCAGTACTCGCAACCGGCGCGTGTGTATGAAAAGATGTATGAATGTGGATGTGTGTGAAAGAGATATGCAAGAGTCGTAGCAAGTGGCAGTCCATAGTTTCTGCCTACCCTGTGGGAATAAGCCGTGAGTGTATGTATGTATAATAATATAAGGGGCTCATGACCAAGTTATGACTGCGCTGATCAACAAATCTGCAAGGTACGCAAGCCGCAGTTGATCTATTGATTCGATGACTTTTCTTAGCACAGCGAGACCCCTCCATAAAGGCATAACGGACATAAAGACATTGGTCCCGGTGGAAATTAATAATAATAATAAGTAAGTGACTTGGCTCATGAGATTGTCGACATGTGGGATATTGACTCGGCAATCATTGTACCGATAGTTGTGACCGCCAATGGTTTAATAGCCAAGAGCCTCGACTCACACCTGCGGAGGCTCTCGTCAGGCAGCTGGGTCAAGGGCGTGATACAGAGAGCGGTACTCCTAGATACGGCGCGTATTGTTAGGAGGTTCCTCTCTTTGGGGCCCTGACCACCGGTAGCTTGGACTCTGTTCCCGATACCGGTGGATGACTATTTTTTATATTTTTAAATGTAGTTATATAATTTGTAAAAATATTTAAAAATTTAAACTAATATGTTGGAAAATAAATGAAAATATAATAAGTACTCGTAAGTAATAAAAATACTTTATTCTTTCTCTGAAATGCATAACAAAGGTTAAGTCAACTCCAGTAAGTAATAACGGTGCCAAGTCTCTATATTTTGGTATTGCACACGAATTTCGCAAAGTATGTACATGAATAATTAATTATCACGCGCTTAAACGGTGAAGGAAAACATCGTGAGGAAACCTGCATGCCTGATAGATTTTCTCGACGGCGTGTGAAGTCTGCCAACCCGCAGTAGGCTAGCGTGGTGGACTATAGCCTATTCCCTCTCGCTCTGAGAGGAGACCCGTGCCCAGCAGTGGGACAATGTACATGAATTTGAGACAGAAGGAGAAAGACAAAGAAGGGAAAGCACGCGGAGACTAGACTTTCTTCATAAAAATACGCCCAGTCTCAACATAGTTAAACACAGCAGCCATTATAGGTCTATCAATATTATTTAACAAATTACCTCGAGAACTAAAGATGTTACTATATAACAGTAAATTTAAAGCCGAGCTAAAAGCTTTCCTACTGAAAAAGTGTTTATATTCTATGGATGGCTTATAAATTGTAGTACTCTGACATTACTTTAACTTGACATATTTCTGTATTGTATTAGTAATTATTGTTTGCATATTATTATTTTTCCTATATCTTTATTATCGGCATTGTTTTTATATTTCATTTCATAACATTACAAAATTCAAACACAATGTAAAAATTGTTTGTGAATAATAAATAAATAAATATAATATTTTAATATACTTGTGATGGAGTTGCTTGCTTCTTCCTAGGTACATGTTGAGAACAATATAAGTATTGAAAATTAAAATAAAATAAAGAAATGACTGTTAGACCAGTTAGACTGGAAGACGAAGCCAACATAGTTGGGGAAAAGACTAGATTTGACTTAGATAAGAATGGGCTTGTTCGTTTATTATTCATTTTGTTATTCATGCTGTATTGAATATTTCAATGCAAATCGGAAATTGTTGTAAACAAATATTGATACAGCAATGTAAATAACATCAAAAGAGGTTTATAAATAATAAAAATACAAGTTGCCCTACAGGAATAACTTCATTCGGGACCGAATGAATATTTGAACGAATGAATGGAATAATGGGAACCGATACTTCGATCTGGCTGTCTGATTAGCACCAGCTTTCAAGTTTTGGCGCCGGCGTTATTTGGCTAACGTTTGGATTTGTGACCCTTCCACACATTGGGCCCAAAGATCAAAGATGCGTTGATATCTTATTTTACCGTATCGCTGTTGGTCAAAAAGAGTTGGCGCCAATGTGTGAAGCCGCAGTTTAGACTCAAAGCTAGCAGCTTGCACGGTGCTTGTTGATTTGATTGGCTCAGCCTGGTTGGTACAAATGTTGGCACGATAAAGGCCAGTCCCATTGGCGGATTTACCAATAGGCTGAGTATGCTGAAGCCTAGGGCGGCAATGGGGCCAAAATGTTTCATTTTCATTTTTTTCAATTTACATTGTATTTATAAGCTTGGAAATATACCCAAAAAGATATTTTCTGAACTAAATCGTGGGGTCATAAAAATACGAGTATCTAGCAACTGACACATTGATGAGTTCCAAAATCTTAGTAAGTTATTACAGGAAAAAGGTGGTGTAATTACGCTGTGAGTTCAGAAATCGTAAATTTACAATTTATTGTCATTTAAAAAAAACCTCTCTAAATTCAAAATTGTAGCAAAATCTTGATAGACTATTGGCAGAAAATATTTAAATTACCACTGGCCAGTCCACACATACCAACATTACTACATTATTGAAGCCAACGTGTTCTTAAATTGAAAGTTCGTTTGTTCGTATTTGAATGATTTATTATTTAAATGTAGAACGAAATGGCGAGTGACGTTTGTAATTAGTGTACGTGTGTGATCGAGAGCTTTCTAATTACTGTTCTGTAATTCGATTAGTAGACTTTGTTCTAGCACTTTCCAGGGGGAAGAGAATTGTTGAAATAATTAAGTGTAGGAGGGAGAATTTAAATCTTATCGGATATTTTATATAACGTTTTTTATGAGGGAGAATTTTCTTAGTATTTGGAGGTTCTCGTGGTTAAGCTGTATTTGCAGCGGTCAGTAGATATATGGATGGGGGTGAGAATTCAATTAAAAATTTGTTGTTAAAGAATTTTAAATTTTCATGATAAAAAAATGGAAAGAATAAATAACATAAATTGTTTGTTTAGTATACGACCTCAACAATAAAATGAAAACCTCTCGAGCCTTTCAAACCAGTCAAAACACAAAATTATTCGAATGTAAAATAAAAATAATTTCTAAACAAAACAAAGATATTATCATCTTTCTCATTTTAAATTACGTGCCAACCCTATATTTTATTAGGGTCATCAAGTAAGCAGGTAATTGCGAATAAAAACGGTTCGGGTTATACCTTAGGGATGGCACAATCTGTCCTGTTTTATTATCGTAAAAAACAGACCAATCTAAGTGTCCCAAAGGCGTTACTTCGGAAAAAATTGAGGACAGTTTCATGGTGATTTGAAAAGAGAATTAGAGTACATACCATCACGCCTGTATTCTCAGAGTTAGGCAGAGGTGTATGATATGATATGTTTTAAACTCTCATGTTCTTACATACTATAAATATGTCCACCCGTGACCATGAATGCTGTAAAGGATCCGAAACGTCGGGAATTTAAAAATATCAATATAATGCGATAAAATCCGTAAAAAGTGGTTTTATTTCAATGTCTAATATTCGCGTAAGTGTTAGATAGAAACCATTATACTATAAATATGTTTAAAAAATATCATTATATAGCGGAGGTTGCCTAATGACTAGGGCGTCGGACTTGCGATGATGTGATGATATATTATAATTTAATCGGCTACATTGCCATCAGATCGCTTTGTAATTAACTTTTTTAAATAAGAATACCACTTATACCTACGACCTTTTTATTATAAAGAGGATAGTCCGCTCCAACCTCCATACAAAAGTAGTTCTTGTATTTTAAGCAATGAAAGTCTCTGAAATTTTGCAGAACTTACCATTAAAATACATGGTCCTTGTAAGCACGGCTACACATTAAGCTATACAAAACCAGTTTAGACTGACCTCCCATTGTAAAGGTTTTCCACACAATTCAAGGCCAGCCTAAACTAGATTTTTATAGGTTAACCTGTAGCCGTGTGTTACTTAACTTAATTTCAATATACGGTTGTAAAGTTACATGAGCTCAAAAATCAGTAATTTTCGATAAAAACTCTAACAGAAATTGAGCATTGAGTATAAAAACACTACAAATAAGTATGTAAATAAGAAGTATCAAGTAACGAGCCATTAATGCGTCATTATCTATAGATAATGTGATATTAATAGCGAGTGAAGCTCGCTGCTTGCATAATGAGTTCAAACTAGCCTCTTAAGATGCCAATACTCTTGGCTCGACGGCCAATAGATTTTTAATACGCTGATCTTAGATAAAGTTGTGCCAATAAAATTATTTAGTCCTTCATTTTCTCATAAACCATCACGACTGGGAATACAGTCAGGGGAAGGGTTAGGCAGAGGTGTACTAATGTACAACCATAGTTCGCCGGTTTACGTCCCATGTAATAAGGGGAGAGCCTTTTGTCATTAACCGGGCACAAGTCCAAACTATTTTTTTTTAAAGGTGCTTACTAGCAATGTGGGTCGCACATTACTCGTAATCTCGTTAACCCCTCGTACGAGTACTAAGCTAAATGCTTGTATCACGAGTGGGTTCACGTCGGTAGAGCAATGGGTGAGTTTCGAACCGGCAACCACATGATCTCAAGTCCGACGCCCTAGCCATTATGCTACCGACGCTTCTTCGACTCTATTATAAAGAGGAAATATTTGATTGTTTCTTTGCATTGAATAGGCTCTGAAACTACTGGACCGATTTGAAAAAATCTTTCACCAATAGAAAGCTACATTATTCCTGAGTGACAGAAGCTATATATTATCTCGTAGAATGACAAGGAACGTATAGTCCGCGCAGACAAAGCCGCGGGCGGAAAGCTATGTTTAATAGTAACTTACGAAAAAAACATCACATACACAAACAAAATCATAACAATACGCCTATAAACCACGCCTGATTCATAAAAACAACATACTATATTTTTTCCCGTTACCGATCTCCTTTGTGTGAAGAGACCTTGAAAGTTGGGGGATAATCTAATTGAATTTTCGATTACCTTACCAAATTTCCCGTAAGATCCGATCTAACGAGATTGATAAAGGGCGTCGGCTTGTCAATTCTTTGGAAGACAGTTTAGAAATGCATGATCTTGTTTTACTTTTTAATTTATTTGGTGGTGATACTGATGGATAAGAGATCGTCTTTGCAAGCAATGTAGGCCACACATTACTTACTAGTATTCTTGTTAACCCCTCGTACTAAGCTAAATGCTTGTGTTACGAGTGGGTTCACGTCGGTAGTGCAGTGTGTGGGATTCGAACCGGCAACAACATGATTGAAAGTCCAACGCCCTAGCCACGCTAAGCCATCGCGAGTAACACCCACCATGTCGAAATTTGCCTTCACATTTTTAATTTACGTCTTTGAAGTGACGTTAGTCATAGAGGTCATTGCATCTGGTGTACCTAACCAGAAGACGCAGGTTCGAATCCTGCCCGCAGTTGTATTTTCCTTTACTAAAATAACTTATTAATGTTTGCATAGAAAATGCCTAAAACATACAAAAAGATAATATCAGTTTACTTAAATATACAGTAGCCATACAGAGGGAAGAGATCAGGAAGTTATGGGAAGACAATGAAGATTGCTAGTTCAATGAAGGCGTGTTCACCTAAATTGACAGTATGGGATTACATCCGCTGTTCAGGGAAGTGCTGTCATCGTGTGAACTTAACTTTAGTTTCGATTTATGAGACGAAAATTTCGATACTGGAGACGAAAGTTACAAAGTATCTTTACATAGTATAAAACAAAGTCGCTTCGGCTGTTTGTACGCTTAGATCTTTTAAACTATGCAACGGATTTTAATGCAGTTTTCAGTGATAGATAGAGTGATTCAAGAGGAAGGTTAACATGTAAAATACATGTATATTATAGTAGAGAAAAGCCGAGAAACCACGCGGGCGAAACCGTGGACGGAAAGCTGGTTTGATATATACCAGGAATTCATGTATGCTCTGACTCTGAGATAACTCGCAGTGGAACAGTAAATGTGTGTATGTGTGTGTGTCATTGAGTCTTTTAAATGCCAGATTAAAAAGGATAATAATAATGCAAAAACGCTCGTATTTTATCACGTTTTATTAAAGCTCTTGAAGATTCCTTGAAGTCTGGTATATATCGCAAAGTAGATCTTAACGATGGCTTTACAAGATTTTTGTTTGACTCATTATGCTAGTGCTGCTAAGCCTGAGGATATGGGTTCGCATTCCAGACTGGGAACTCTCATAGGGATGTCCTTTAATATACAGGGTGGAAGGACTGGACGCACATCTGCTTACCACGAATTCGGTACATGATTCTGGACCCCCTTGCGTTGATATTTTTCGTCGGTTAGGTTTAAAAAAAAACAGCTGTTTCATACATTTTGACCGTGGAGTTATAGCACTTTTGTATGCGAAAGCTGATTTTTTTTACATAACCGACGAAAAATATCAGCGCAAGGAGGTCCAAAATCATGTACCGAATTCGTGGTAAGCGGATGTGTGTCGATGGCCCTTCCACCCTGTATAGGACTCTAAGCTGAACTCCGAGGGCCCATCGGTAGTTACATCTCTGCTTAACCCATTTGGGAATACAGGCATAATGTATGTCATGTTAAAATATGCATATGCTATTTTGTTTTAATAACTATTCACTTAAGCATCTGTGCCACTTTACAATCAACTGAAACAAACATTTACTAGCATAAACACTTACTTCGTGTGAACATAACTTTACATTTAATGACAGACAATGCGACACAGTCGAGCGCGCGATGTGTACAATTTAGTGAAGATATAAGATTAGTGCCGCAGTTTGCGCGCACAGGATAGTAGCTGCAACTGGTATTACTGCTAAATATTACACATTCAAACGATATACTACACTTTCTTACTGAGAAAACAAAATTTCAAATGATGTGACCTAGAAGTAGTGCATTGCGAGGAAGTTTTAATTCGTACTGGGACCGAAACGTCAATATTAGTACTTATAGATTTTTGTTTAATCTCTTTCCTTTTTTTTCTTAACATAATATACCATCACAGGCAGAGGTGAACTAATTAATGTACAACCACATTTCGCCGTTATGTTCAGGTGCCATGTAATAGGTGGCGAGCCTTTTGCCATTAACCGGGCACAAATCAACATAAATATTATTACAATTAACATGAGTATTTTATATTTATTTAAACATATAGTAGTCTTGGGACACCGCACCGACAAGACGTCTATTATAGTTTAAAATTAAGTAATAATAATGTACCACATTTCGCCGGTATGTTTAGGTCCCATGTAATAGGGGGTGACCCTATTGCCATTAACCGGGCACAAATCCAGCCTCCGAGCTGCTACTGAGAATTTAATTGAAAAACCCAATAATACTTTGTTCGAGCTTGGGGATTGCAACCAAGACCTTTAGCATATTATTATAGTATATAGTAGCCACATCTACCTTCAATATTTGAGCTAGCTAACAGGCATTGCATAACTTTTCAGAAGCATCAATATAGTAAGAAAAACATTTGTTTGGTACGGAAATACACTCACACACACAATAGTAATATGGAAAAACCCTATAAACGATATATAACAAGAACGTTATATATCAATATTTTAAATGTGTGTGCCTAACCGTGCGATATCTACTCAACGCGATAGGTTCTAGTAACACTCCGCAAGAAACTTACTAAACTAATACACTAGCATAAACACTATCATAGTCTGAACATAACTTTATATTTGAGAAACAAAGTGCTACAGCCGAGCGGTGTAGCTAAATTTGAGTGAAGATTTAAGATTACAACGGCAGTTTGTTGGATAAATAATTGTGTGAGAGCTAGCTGTATAGGATAGTGGCTGTTACTCGTGTTGTTGTTGAATATTGTAACACTGACTACATTACTATGCTTCTTTACTGCCAGAGCTAGGCCCTGACAAACGTGGTAATAGTAACAAGTAATAGCTACGGTATCTTCTCACGGAGAAGAATAAATCACACAGGGTCAGTGCGAGTTGGTAAATATCACAATCTATATCCATACTATAAAGCTGAAGAGTTTGTTTGTTTGCTTGAACGCGCTATCATCAGGAACTACTGCTCCGATTTAAAAAATCTCTCAGTGTTAGATAGCACACTACTACTATAGGTATATCACCACGCTAAGACCAATAGGAGCGGAGCATAAATGAAAAATGTTGCAAAAACGGAAAAAATATTCCTTTTAAATGCAGAAACCTCGCAGGCGAAGCCGTGGGCGGAAAGCTAGTAATATAATAAAACTAATTTTTACGGATTTTATCGCGTTATATTGATATTATTTAATCGTTAAATTCCGTAAGAAGTAGTTTTATTTCCATGTCTAATATTTGCGTAAGTATTAGAATCCAGTATATCACAATATAATGTTGTGATCTTAATTCGTGCCGTATTAAAGGAAGACTATGCCTCTGATAAAAACGAATCATAATAAAACACAAATGCCAAATGCTATTTACCCATTTGTGTTTAAGCATTTGTGTTTAACAAATGCTTTTTTTTTGTAATCTTTTTCGGTTAAATTAAATTTGTGGCTTAATAAATAATCTAGGATTAGTAAAGTTATAAGCTCTTACAGCATCAAAAAAATAAAACATTTACTTCCACGTTTTGAATCATTTTTTTAGATTTAGTTAGGATACCTAAGCTTTTAGGTGACCCTTAAATGTTGGTGTAAACGGAATTATCGTTAAGAGTCATCTAACTATATTAAATAATTACTCACATGTGGGTAATGTTGGTAAAAACTGGTATTATTCTCACAAAATTTCAAGGCATTACAGAGTGTGTTCTTAAAATATACTCTTTTAATAATAATTTCAGCATTCACCTCATAAATATGGCACGGATTAAAGATAGATTAAACAATTTGTATATTTGCTGGTAAGAACATCAAAATAGCGAGTAGCATCATCAGAGTAACGACTGTGCTAGGTAATTTGCAATTTTAGTACCATTCCTGTACCACTATTTCCGTCTGAACCCAACTTAATCCCATAAGACGTGTATTGTCTTAGCTTAAGATCTTCATACATTATGACAATAGCACATTAATGTGTACAATACTGCACAAATTGCGACATTAATGTCTGACACACGAAGAAACTCTAGAGAGAATCGTGACATAAATGTCAGAAGCACATACATTTGTATACACGTGTTTAATAAAATCTATTGTATTTATGGATATGACTGTACTATTTTGCTAGTGAATTGTGTGAGGCAGTTACAAGGTGACAGGTTCAAAGGTTTTATGTAGTCTAATATTAACATAACATAACATACTACCACGCCTGTATTCCCCGAAGGATTAGGCAGAGGTTTACTTAATGAACACCTACAGTTCGCCGGTATATTTAGGTCCCACGTTAATAGAGGGTGAGCCTATTGTCATTAACCGGGCACAAATCCAGACTCCGAGCTACTACTAAGAATTTCATAGAAAAAACCAAAAACATAGGACCTATTTTGAAAATTTCGTGCGAGCCTACATGCCTTATCGTTGTTTAGGCACAAGAATGTAATTACTTTAGTGAAACTCAATATTTTTTGTATATTTTGTAACTCTTGTATCTTGTTTTTTGTTCATGGAAGAAGTAGATGACACAGATACTTAATATTCCTTTTTGTTGTCAGAAGATTAACATTGACGTTTGACAGATTATTTTGATTTAAGGGCGCCCGTACAATTGTCGTTGGAGTCATCACCGTCAACCCATTACAATGTTCCACTGCTGGGCATGGGTCTCCTCTCAGAACAAGAGGGACTGGCTATAATAGGCCTACTGTGGAATGGCAGACTTCACACGCCGTCAAGAAAAATCTCTCAGGCGTGCAGGAATCCTCACGATGTTTTCCTTCACCGTTTAAGCGCGTAATTTTTATTAATACGCACATGTCATTGACAAGCCAGAGTTGCGTCTCTTGGATTCAAACTAGAGCCTATGAATTGGCAGTCCAATGGTCATATCACTGTACGCATTGAACAGTTAGATGTTTGGATTGTTGTGCTTGGCTATTGTCAATAGGCTTAACCCCTACTATATGGGACCTAAACCCATCTGTGATCTGTGTTTGCCTAACTCTCCGGGAAATACAGGCGTGGTGGTATAGTATGCTATGTTATGTTTAGGCAGCGGGCGCGTAAACCTTCAGGCAATTATTTTATCAAAGTTTAATGCCTATAAACTTGGTTTAACACGATATAGCCCAAGGCCCCGATTAAACAGTAGTTAGCGGAGGGAACGTCGGCGCGTCGGCTAATTACTTGTATAGTTAGGACACGCCTTTATTATTACTTGTGTAGTCAGGACATGCCTTTATTCCAACCTTTTCAAAGTTCGACACAATTAAGTTATAAAATTAAATATTGACTTCATAGCGGTAGATATTTTTTCGTTAGTTTGAAGTCTGCAAACCCGCAGTAGGCTAGAGTGTGATGGTCCATAACCTATGGTAAAATACATGAATCATACTATGAAGTGTAAACTTCAATTCAGTGCAAAAAAAAACTAAATACCAATCTCTGTAAATATAAGGTATCTCTATTCGTATTTAGTTTTTGATTTACGAACACTATTATAGCATTAATGGCCTAGAAACAATACCAATAGATATTTCGCTTTGTATTCAATCTTATTGTCTTAACCAATGCTTAAAATAGATGTTCTTATTGTTATCTCTATTTATACTACACATAACATAAAGTACTCGGCCATAAATATTACATTTACTTTGGAATGAGAGATTATCGGCTAGTTTCGGCTTCGGAGAGCGTTAAATTTCGATCGCACGAAGCACTGACCAATGACGAACCATCGATAAACGACACATAGGTAGTGTGTGACAGAGATAACGCTCTACGAAACCTTAAAAGGTTATCTCTTTCTAAAAGTCGATGTGCAATATTTTTTTATTTTTTTTTTTAAAACCTTACTGGCAATGTGGGTCACACATTACTAGTAATCTTGTTAATCCCTCGTGCTAAGCTAAATGCTTGTGTTACGAGTGGGTTCACGTCGGTAGTGCAATGGGTGGGATTCGAACCGTCAACCATATATGATCGCAAGTCCAACGCCCTATCCATTAGGCTACCGCCGCTTCTAAAGTATTATTATATTGCCGAGTACCTACTGTGGCATAATTTTTTGTAGTAGTAGTGTCTCGCTGGCATGTCTACGTGCCAGAATGAATGGGTCGGCTCCACCGGGGAAGTTCTACCCTCCCACAGAATAGCGACATGCATATTGTTACGTTTCCTACCGTGAGTGTGGAGCGCTGGAGGCCAATTCCTCCCTCGGTCCTTCTCCTTTTTAATTAACCCCCGACGCAAAAACATCGGGGTGTTATAAGTTTGACGTGTCTGTGTTTGTGTGTGTGTCTGTCTGTGGCATCGTAGCTCCCGAACGGATGGACCGATTTGGATTTCGTTTTTTTTGTTTCAAAGCTGAATTAGTCGGTAGTGTTCTTAGCTATGTTTGATGAAAATCGGTCGAGATATAAAGCAATTGTCGGGGGTAATTAAATTTTTAATTTACACAAAATAATCTCCTTCCCCTCCCTATTCCTTAAGAGGGTCGGCAACACGCGAGCGATTCCCCTGGTGTTGCAGGTGCAAGTGTCCAAAGGGTACGATAACCACATACGATCAGGCGGGCCGTATGGTTGGATAAGATCACGGCGCTGCTCTACCTGTATGAATTAGGGTTATGGACGTGAAATAAAAAGCACAGAGTGAATTTGAATTGTATACTTTTGACTTTATATTTGAATTATATTCACAAGAAAGGTTATAACGTCCGTTTATGAGCACAGTGACGTTTGAAATGAGAACGAAATTGAGGGCAACCATTTCTTTTATAAAACAGTATATAGTGACAGTGTTGCCAGTATTAATAATACAAGATCTACTAATGTCAATGTTGCCACTACTAAAGTAAGAATAGATTAGATATTTTTGTAATTTAAAATCAAGTAAATTCTAACACTACCCAAACTGGGCATACGTCCTCGGATACAATACTAAAAACCACATCTTGTATGTAAGTGATCCAATCCATTTACTGAATATAGAGCAACAGCCCTATAAATCTAAACGCAAAGTCTTTACGAATGAATTATTTAAAAAAATACTGAACCTTTTTGATAAATGTCCGCTTAACATGGAAATTTTTAATGTAACAATATTTCTACGAAGGGTATTACGTGAATTTTGTTTACGGTAGTTAGCTGAAATCCTGAAATATTTTGATATAGGTAGCACCTTTTTAAAAATAAAAGATTAACTCTTCCCAAATTTTTGACCGCAAACAAAATATTTGAGAAAAAAATGAGATACGGTAAAATAATATAACTAACTTTAATAATAACTATCACGCCTGTAGCACTCGAAGGGTTAGGTAGAGGTGTACTGACATTTATACATACAAAACTCGCCTGTGTGGTGTATAAAAGGGAGCGAGCATATTCCCGTTACACGACTAAGAAATAATAATCTAAAATAAAGACAAGGCAAAAAACCATAACATACCATCGCGCCTATATGGAAAACACAGGCGTGATGGTAATTTTTTTTTAACTAACAAAAGTATAATACAACAAAAAGAATATTACAAAAAGTGCTATGTCAGAGCTTAAATACTTAGTCTGAATAACAAACTTTTCTTTTAGCTTTTTCAGGTGTTTTTCAGGCGAGTTGAATCGATTATTCCAGAAAATTTAGTTTCGTCTGAAAAGTTACTTAATTCTACTTGTATCGTCTTACAAGTCATAAATGGAATTAGAATTTATTTCATGAATATATTTGGATGAAAATATAAATATTAAGTTAATATTTTTTTATTTAAACAGCGTTGACATTCTAGAGGTCAAAAGTGCCGTTGTTGAACATGGGGCCTTAAGTTCGATTCCCAGGTTGTGTAAAGTGTTTATTGAAATTTTTCGTTAACAATGTCCTTAGTTTAAGGATGAAAGTTTGCAATGCATTGCGTTAATGATCACAGGGTTACCCCCTGCTCTATTCTACCCGGACTAGACGCTCCGACGATGAACTGTAGGTGTACAATCGACAAAAGAGTTAGGTATACAGATATACATTAGATTATATATCTCAATCTGTTGTAGGGTTTGGTGGGCGGCAGCTAACCACACGTGATTTGTTCTTGTTTGATTATGTGTAAAATTACTACAGTCTGTCTCAAAACACAGACATCGCTAGCAGCCTAAAACTTCTTCTCCTCCTCCTAAGACTCTTTCGAGAAAGATTGGGCCGCCAAAATATGAGATAAAGCGGCTTGGAAAGAGGGAAGGGCGGCCTTTGCCCAGCAGTGGGATTAAATGGGCCAGAATAATAATAATAAATAATAATAATTTGTAAAAATATTTAAAAATTTAAATTAATATGTTGGAAAATAAATGGAAGAATATAATAAATAATCCTAGTTAAAGGTATTAAAAATATGAAAGATTGTTACTTTGCATGTTTGTTACTCAATCACACAAAAACAGCGGAGCAGATTTGAATGGAATATTGGCACATAGGTATATACTTTATAACCTGGACTAACACGTAGTAGTACTCTTAACACAGGCACTACTTATAAGGAGGCTCAAATCACAAATATTTCTAAAACTTTTTTAAAGAAATAAACAATTTTGCATTTGTTTTGTATACTTTTCATCCACGTTGGACCCAATTTTGAATTTATGCCAACGAATTCGCATGAAGCAAATTGAACATAAAGAAGAAATATACGGAACCTCCAGTGGGGATAGTATTTCTATTCTGTAAGCCCCTGCAAGTAATAAGTCAGCTCCGCCCACCCCGTCGTTTCTGATGACCCTCACTGTCTTAACGATGTACGCCTATAATTTATATGTCCACCGCTTTAGCTTCGTGAGAGAAAAAGTCAGGAAATATTTTTTCTATTCCAACCGCCCCCTATTGCAAACTGGCGGGTATTTTTGAGATATTTTGTTATAAGGGGCAAGGCTATGACCGGCATCAAATTGGAAGAAAGTTTGCAAAATGTGTTTATGTGCTCCTGTCATAAAATATGAAGAATTTCATAAAAAAACTAATGATATTTTGCTCGACCTTGAAATTGAATACAGGACCACCCTCCTACATACAATTTCAAGATCGATCAAGAACAGTATGTATAATAAAAAGCTAAATATCTGTAAAGATATAAATTTTAGTGGATAAAAAATTCGACGCTTTGTGCCAACTAAATAAATAATTATCATCCTTAGTATATCGGTATTCGTTACTGAAGTCTATCGGCAGTTGCTTTTTGTAAAATACTGATATTTAGCCGTATCTGGTTGGACTGGCTATTAAAAGGCTATTAAGAGAATGAAGTATTAATTAGTAGTAGTAGGGTCGGCACGACCGGGGAAGTACTATCCCCCCACAGAATATCGACGTCAAGTAGCAGTATGCTTACTGTTGCGTTTCGTCCAGTGAGTGTTGAGCGCCGGAGGCCTAATTCCTCCTTCAGCTCCCTTCCTCCTCCTTTTCTTCTTCCCTTCCCTTTTCCTTAAATAAGCTCGGCAATGCATCTGCAACTCCTTTGGTTTTGCAGATGCCCATGGGCGGCGATGACTACTTACCATCAGGTAGATCGCCTGCTCGTTTACCGAATTATTACGTAAAAATTAAGGATGATAATATTTTACCTTTTATTAGACAAACAGCTAAGATCGAGAGCTACTCATTTTTGAGTCTATGAATGTTACTTCCTTGCTGATGCACCTACCATCAAACATTTGGAGGTTTGCCAAACATTACAGGCAGATAAGAAAGTAGAAACACTTCCTTAATGTTAGTATGAATATTTTGCAAGATTATCTACGTAGCCAGTTTTTAGTGGCGGAAATTGACTTCACTTCCACTGCTCACTGTGGCAAATGGCATAGCTAGGACTTTTTCTGGGGCTGATGAGAGCGTGGCTGACTGCCCAGTAGCTGGACCAGGAGTTTAGATAGCGCTTCTGCAAGCCTCTTTTTTATAGCGAAGAAAATCGTGATAACACGTCTGCACCCTGGTGATGAGATTCGTACTAACTAAAAAACTCGCTGTCGCGACGACGATATTCTGTGGGAGGGTAGTATTTCCCCGGTCATGCCGACCCATTCATGCTAACATGTAGGCATGCCAGGAGGCACTACTACTTCTAAATGTCATTCATCCGCGACCCCGTAGAGATATTCCTAACACAGCCCACTCTATCATCATCATCATCATCAGCCCGTTTTCGTCCACTTCTGGACGTAGGCATCTTTAATCCACTGTATGGCTCTCTGAAAGATATGAGTAAACGAGTCAAAAAATGAGTATTGGAGCGGTAAATAGAATGTTTTCTTTCTTATTTTCTCCGCAAGACGAGCCAAGACAAATGTTAGTATTACTACGACTGATGTTCTACCAGTCTATAGCAACTATTTACCAAGTCTTTGTAATAATATTCTAGAATAAGTATTACAATTATTTTATCCAGTAATAACAACATGGTCTGAGTAGGTTTGGGTATTACATGTAATATTTTCCTAAATAGCTCACGAATATTATATTACGGTAATGAAAAAGTTGCCATTTTTTGGGTGCGGAAAATCTTCATGAGAATTTCATGGAAACTCGATGATACTGCTCGGCCTGGGAATTAAATTCAGGATCACTAGCGTAGCAGATGTAAGCTCACATAAATAGATAATTATATAATGTCACCTAAACATACCGGCGAAATTTGGGTGTAGAATGTGTACATGTACTGCCTAAATCATCGGGGAATACAGGCGTCTTGGTATGTATGTTATATTTTTATGTAATCTTTTAGGTATATTCTATGATATACAGCGTAAATTTTTACCCTAAAGCCGAAACACCTCAACTTTAATTTGATTTGAAAAGTAAGAAAAAATTACAAAATATGTTTATTTATTAAAACTCACGAGCTCAAAAGTTTGTCCTAATTTACCAATTTACCTTAATTGCGCGGCAGGCGGCATAGGCGAGTGATAGATCACCCCGTAGGGTGTTTCTTGCGTCGATTTTTGTAATAAAAATGGGTGTCCATGTCCAACTTGAACAATTTTTAAATTTAAAAATATAGGTAACATAGGCCTAAAATTATTGCAATCGATTCTGTTACTGATTCTGAACAAACTACTTTCGGCTTTCGGGTAAACAAAACCGTTGTATATAGTATTGAAATAAAAATAGTATTTAAATATTTTAAAATTAAAACGGAAAACTGCCAAGTCTAATTCAACGAGCGACCTCTTTCTCTAAATAAAAAATGCACTACATTATATTATTTTATCATCATTTCGCTTAGAAAATACATTGTTTATGTATTTATGCGCCTTAAGCCGGCTTATACCGCCATTTTCCAGCTAACCTGTTTCCCGGAAGATAATTTAGTAGTTAAACAAGCTCATTTGCCGGATCAATGCATTCACTGTGATAGCATCTCTTATGGAGCCCGTTTATAGGATGCATCCTATTAATTACGTGCTCATTTCGTGTAAAATTTCGTTTTATTTTAGTTCCTGTCAGTGTGTTTATAGCCTTGAGTAAATATATACTTCTATAGTAGTATATACTACTATTATAAAGAGGTAAAGTTTGTGAGGTTGTATAGGGTAATCTCTGGATCTACAAAACCGATTTTGAAAATTATTATACCAATAGAAAGTCACGTTATTTGTGAGTGCCATAGATTATAATTGCCCAACGAAGCGGGTTAGTTAGTTTTCACTTGGTTTTTAGTTACTGTATCAGACTGTTAATCAACTAGAATAACTTAATAATAGTACTACTATTAGATATTAATTATATGAATACATATGATAAGGAATCAAAACATTTATTTGCAATCTAAGTGTATACAAAGGTGTTTATTTTAAATAGTATGAAAATTATGATGATACAAGATAGACCTGCCTGATAAAGTTTCTCGACGGCAGCTGCATTACATTACAGTACATTAGCGTGGTGGACTACAGCCTAATCTTAATCTTTCTTGGAGACCCATGCCCAGCAGTGCGGTAATGTAATGGGTTAATCATGGTAGGGAAAATTCCCAAATACTTACCATGACATGAAGGATCAGTTTTTGTTGTTGGTTTCTACCTTATAGTTTTGTTTATTATGATAATCCGGAAAACAAGTGTAGATTTAGAATAATAATATTGCCAAATAAACTATGTTGCTAAATATCATTACGCTTAAAAACTATGCTAGCTAAAGCTAAATAGCTTTTTGGTTAAAAATTATGTTGCTTAATAGTGACGCAGTTTTTTGGCACTGGCAATGTACCGAAAATAAGAATAACAGAGGTTTTTTTTAATTTTCTAAATTTAACTTTTCGGTACACTTACATCAGAATGTTAATAAAAGGTCGACCTAATAATAACTTAGGGCAAAAAATACATAAAGGACAGAATCATTGAATACCTGTAACGTGCTTTAGTATCGAATTCCATTGTGTCATTTTCAATACACGCTGTATACAATAGTACGTAACTTATAAATCGTATCGTTGACGTAAATATGTGACAGTCCACGTCAATAGGTGTCTCCAAGTCACGTCGCGGTCACGTCGAGTGTATTGTGTCATGAACTCACGACTTTAATACACAGCTTCTTTGGTAGGGTGACCACGCTGTTGGGTGAATCTTTGAATCTTTTCTACGGATTGCAAATGTTTTTTTTATTTCTTTTATATGTGACTAAATTAAAACCTTTTTTGTGATTAGTGTTTTTTTACGGATAAGAAGTTTATAAACTCGCATTAGGTATGTGAAGCAGACTTAAGCTATTGTATAATGGGGAAATATCCTCATAGATAATCCACTATAAAGGGGATGATGGGGTATGTGGGATTCGTTCCAATTAAAAACCACACGCTTGTCTTCTTTTGCCATTTGCTCCATAGTATTCGTGGTCAGATTTCAGACCTCTAAGACCCAAGACCCACGCCCAGCTACAGCATAGTAAATAGGTTGATGATGAAAATTGTGTTAATAAGCTATAGTCCGCCACGCTAGCCTTCTGCGGGTTGGCAGACTTCACACGCCGTCAAGAAAATCTCTCAGGCATGCAGGTTTCCTCACGATGTTTTCCTTCACCGTTTAAGTGCGTGATAATAAATTATTAATACGCACATGACTTCGAAAAGTTAGAGGTGCGTGCCTTGATTGCGAACTCGAGACTTTTGACTTGGCAGTCCACTTGTCATGCCACTAGGCAATCACAACACTTAGGCTACTTACTTTGTCATAGTATACCAAAACTTATTTACCATTTTTTGAACCGTCACAGTTAATTATATCGAAAATTTGACTAACCTTTAAAATCGTGTACTGGAGCGATGATTAACATTGATGGTTAGACAGCCTAGTTTTTTTATACATTCAAATATTCACGACTTTGCCGACTATTGCTGCTTACACTACAAATTATCTTCTAGGAAAACTTTTTCGGGAAGGCACAACACGCTGAGTAGTTCTGCAAGATAGAAGGGCTATGTTAAGATAGGTGCCTACTGTGACGTATTCGACCCGCATCGCCGAATGTGTCGGCTGGCAAATTGGATGACTATCTCTTGAGGACATCAGAGCAGATGGCGACGTGTATATAGATATGTTTTTATATAAAACGTTGCTGCTAGGAATTTTCCTCCTTAGTTGGTGGGTTCACCAACAAACTCACGACCCCTTGAACAGCAGCTAATTGTTAGACCAATGTTCTAATAGAGACGTCGGTTCATCCCTAACATTTCTTTAAAAGAAAAGATGAAAATAATGAATATTGCAAAGTTAGTACCGAAACTGAATGAAAAAAAAATATTACGATACTTATTTTTGTACTATACTAGTGGATCCGACAGATGTTGTCTTTCGCGAACTCGATGGCAGTACCTTTAATCGGTATAGTTATGAACCTAAACTATGGTCCATCCTAACAATTGGTCGAGACATTTTAGATTTTTTGCGAGACTAACGAGCAATAATTGATTTTACATAGGTATAAATAAGATTTCCTGTCGCAATTACTATTTTCATTTTACCCTGAAGTTTATGTGTTATATGTAGATTAATAATATACAAAACACAAAAAAATACAGGCTAGGTCGATTAATCCACCTTCGTTTCAATAGATAGAAAAACGTTAAGCTTAACTCGCGCAGTAATAATAAAAACCCATATTATTGTGTCCAAACAAACCAACATTATTTATGATAATATTTACGATATCCATTATGAAAATATATCGTAATTGTTTTATTACATTTGGATTTTATGTCTACACGTTCGTATTTCTAAATCAATATTGAGTTATACCGAGTTTAATTTATTGTAAGGGCTTTTGGTTCATGTTATGAATATAAATAACCTGTAATTTTACAACAAAATACTTTTTTGACTAACACTTTATTTTTATTTTTTTTAATATATGAACTAAACAATATTCACTCGCTCGCAAACATGCGTTTTAATCATATTGATTGAAATATAATCACCCTTATATTGAATGTATAAACATAAAAACAAACTGTCGAATTAAGATTATCCTCCTTTTTTGAAGTCAGATAAGAAGAAATAAAAGTCGTTACGAATTATAGAAATAATAACAAATACTTTTCACTTTACAATAACTTTTGTTATTTAGTATTTCATCGGCGCTTTCAGGCGAAAATACTTGGAAATGGTTTTTATTTCACGAATTCAGTACGTAAGAAACATAACGAAACATTAAATAAGAGGTTTAGTGAACCGCAGCATTCTATAGAGAAGGCAACCAAAAAGATAATATACGACAAGAAAGCGGCCAAGTGTCGGTGTTAAATAAAAATGTTATAAGTTTAGAAAAAGTTAATATATATTTTTTTAGTAAAAAAAGTATAGATATTTAACATATTATAACATACTATAACACCTGTCTTCCCCGAAGGATTAGGCAGGGGTGTATTAATGTACACACTTTGTCGTCATGTTTAGGTCCCATTTTATAGGGGGCGAGCCTATTGCCATTAACCAGGCACAAATCCAGACTTCGAGCAAGACCACTAGCGTAGCAGTCGCGCGTAGTTAAAATTTCTCTGATTCTGATTATTAAGTCTTGGTAGTCAAAATTGAGTTCTCTAAAAATTGTATTTTAAGTATTTATGATAAGGTTTAACTTAAATTTTGGCATTAGTTTTTAAATAGGTACCTACTTCAATTTTATGTATAAGTCTCTGTTGATTGACATGGTCACCCTACCTTTTATCTTCAATTTGTATGAAACATGGGTAGGTCAAGGCATTCAATGGTGAGGAAATGTACCTTTTTCCTCTGATCTCCTTAATGTCCCGCCTACGAGTCGTTACGCTTTTCGCTAATATTCGATTATAAGGGGACGTTTACGTCGGCGTTTTAGCTTTCACAGTCGCTAATTTGATTGTGGCCTTATAATGATCGAGTCGTTTTTAAGTATCTTTTGATTGATGTAATTATACTTGACTTTTATATGACTTAAGTGTACTTAATTAGTGATTTGATTGCAAAGGTTTTTGATGAGTGTGGCCTGTTTGAAAAGATAAAGGTTAATGGGCTTTTTGATGGGTAAATTGGGCCTCTTAATCACATCTTCATTAAAAAAATCTTACGCTCGAATATTTTTGTAAAGTAATGATAAAATACGTTCTCAATTTAATTCTTCAAATTTGAACTGCTTCATTAGTCTAGTGGTCCTTAGAACGACTGCTAAGGGTTCGAGTACGATTTTCAGGTCGGGAAAAGTGTTGTTGGGTTTTTCTAAGAAATTCTAGTAGCAGCTTCAAGTTTGGATAGTACCTATCAATATTTTAAACTAAGCGATTGTCATCAGACATCCGCTACCCAATTTCTGGCCATTACCGATATTCGAAGGATGGACCGTTTATAAGGATTTTTGGGCATGTGACTATCACTGACTGCCTTGTTAGTCTAGTGGTCCCAAGCGCGACTGCTACGCAAGAGGTCCTGGGTTCGATTCTCAGGTCGAGTAAAGTGTTATTGGACTTTCCTATGAAATTCCCAGTACCAGCTCGGAGTCAGGATTTGTGCCCGGTTTATGGCAATAGGCTCGCCCCCTATTACATGGGACCTAAACATACCGGTGAAATGTGGGTGTAGATACATAAGTACACCTCTGCCTAACCCTTCGGGGAATATCCACAGACTGACTGCGACAGGCACAGCTTGCTCTTGCAGATCTATGAATTATCACTCCCCGCATTTCGTAGTACTTACTGTTTGGTGTTTCTAAAATAAGGGCTGGCAGAAAAGCGAACGCAAAGAAAGATAAAAGCTTTTTTTTTGTTTTTTTTTTTAAAGATTACTAGCAATGTGGGTCACACATACTACTAGTACACACACATATTACTAGTATTCTTGTTAACCCCTCGTGCTAAGCTAAATGCTTGTGTTACGAGTGGGTTCACGTCGGTAGTGCAATGGGTGGGGTTCGAACCGGCAACCATATGATCGCAAGTCCGACGCCCTAGCCATTAGGCTACCGACGCTTCTAAAGTCTGTAAAGTATGGATGTGAAAACGATGTGAACACACAGGCATCCCTAACTGTTTACGCACATAACGACGTGTGTAACGTCAGCTTGCTTATTTAGTTGTAGAAGGCAGATGTATCGAAGAGTTTCTATGGTACACACGGCCACACATCAAGCTATACAAAACCAGTTTAGACTGAACTCCCGTTGTAAAGATTTTCCGTAGAAGACAAGGCCAGCCTATACTGGTTTTGTATAGCTTGATGTGTAGCCGTTCGTACCAACTACTTTCAGGGTTGCCAACTTTTTTTCGGTTAGGACATAATTTATTTAAAATAAAGTGAGTGAAATTATGTTATTAAATGTAATATTTTTTGTTCACAGGTTTCAGTCTACTAAAATATTGAATAAGGTAAGAAATAAAAAAAAATACTTAAGCAGTTGACTGTATATTTTTTATGACCTCATAAAAATGTATACCATAATTATATATACTTAGAGGTGATCAACAAAAACTAAATTAAAATTGGGTTAAAAATTCGGAAATAATTAGCATTTTAAATTTATTCTGATAGGGAGCATACTATAGCGGATTCTGACGTCACAATTTGATGCGCCATAAAAATTCTACACTAACACTGTTTTTTGAGAAAACACAGACAGATTATCTCCTCTCAATAATTACCAAAAATCTTTAAACGGTTAAGTATATGTTGGAACTTAAGATAGATACATAGATTATTCTTTATTGTACACAAGAAACAAAATACAAAACAAACGAAGTAAGTAGGTACAATTGGCGGTCTTATCGCTAAAAGCAATTTCTTCCACTTAATTAACAAATTTAAATATGTTTTTTAATACCGTATGTTATCGTCGTATGTTTTTTAATAACTAGAGAGTTGGCCGTGGATTTAGCTGCATAGGATACCTTTTATCCTTGGTATATCTAATTATAAAAGAATTATTAAAATATTAAGGTTTAGAAGTTACAGAGCTTATCGACTATTCGTATATACAATTATATTATAGAAGTATAGATAAACATGCACTTACATAACCTAATATACTATCACGGTTGTCGGTAGTTTTAGATATTATTATATTATACTACGTCTGTATAGTTTGTTCGAAATAAGTAAGCCGATCGGAAGTTAGCCGTTCCGAACTACCGCGGTGATAAAATCGTTTAATTAAGTGTTTTAATACATAAATATCTAAATCAGTAAACAAAATAATTAGAAATGTGAAACATATACGACTCTAATAATCTTTACACCGACTCTTTCTATTAAAATTTACCACTTCTAAACCACTTGCAGACAACTTCCGATCGGCTTACTTATTTCGAACAAACTGTATTTTTAAGTAAAACAAAGATCAGTCAACTACTCTATTATGATTTACGTTTACATCCAGCAGAGGCCAAAGTATTACTGATGATGTTACAATTTAATATAACGTGTAAAACAAGAAAATTATTATAAATACTCACAAATAAGTGTAGGTATTTCTACTCGAAATACGACACGACGTTGATACAATATTTTCTAACAAAAAACAAGATAGTCTGAAGAAAATTTTCATTAACTAGAATTTGTTCTGATACAAAGGATTTTCTAAGCCGAGTATAACATACAAAATCTTTATTGCGGAACATATTTTGACGCTCATCTTAGGTATTCAGGTCGTTCATTCATGCCTACTTATACAATAAGTTTGCGTTTCTTATCTCAGCAGATTTTTCGAATATGTCGCGTAGGTACTTATTTTTTTATGGAATAACTCGGCAAACGAGCAGGCAGTCTTCGCCGCCTATGGATATCTACAATACCAAAGATGCAGATGCATTGCCGAGCCTATTTAAGGAAAAGTGAGAGGGAAAACAGTATTCATACTGCTACTTGCATCGACATTCTGTGGGAGGGGTGCAAATCAATCGTGCCGACCCATTTATGCGGGCATGAAGACATGCCAGCAGGCACTACTACTAAGTATAAAAAGAAATCTAGGCATACTGTTGCGTTCCGTACGGTGAGTGTGGAGTGCGGCCCAATTCCTCTCACAGTCTCTTGCCTTATCCTTTTCTCCTTCCCCTCCCTTTTCCTTAAATAGGTCCGGCAAAGCATCTGCAATTCCTTTGGTGTTGTAGATGTCCATAGACAGCGAGGACAACCTACAATCAGGTAGCCCGCCTGCTCGTTCTCCGTATTATCCCAAAAAAAGTCCCTGAAATCAAATTATGGACCTAACGGTTAACAGCTGCGCTTGCGACTACTAAACCAATAAGGCAGTGAGCATAAGTCATAAAAAATCGATTTGCCACCGCCATCTTGGTACAGTCGACGATATCATTAGCATGTCAGCTAACGTTTATGTGACATGTACGACATTCGGCGACATTACATAAAGATTCGTTCCACATTACACAAAGATAGCACGTAATGTACACATCGTATTGAAAATGCTTTCCTTTTATTTCCAACGCCTGGAAAAACTGCCTCATTAGTCTAGTGGTCCTAAACGCGACTGCTACGCTAGAGGTCCTGGGTTCCAAAGATCGAGCAAAGTGCTATTGTGGTTTTCTATGAAATTCTCAATAGCAGCTCGGAGTCTAGATTTGTGTCGCATGTTCCGGTTAATGGCAATAGGCTCACTCCCTATTACATGGCACCTAAACCTACAGGCGAAATGTAGATAAACATTATTTAAAAAAAAAGCTTACTAGCAATGTTAACCCCTTGGGCTAAGCTAAATGTTTGTGTTAAGAGTCGGTTCACGTCGGTAGTGCAATGGGTGGGGTTCGAACCGGCAACCACATGATCGCAAGTCCGTCCTAGTCATTAGGCTACCGCCGGTTTAACATTAGTACATCTTTTTTTTTTATTGTTTATCTATATATCTATTTATCTACATACAAAAAGTGCTTACAAATTAAACATTACCCTACAAAACTGTGTTATCACTGAAATGACACACTTTGCCTAACCCCTCGCGGAAAGATACACCTCTTTCGAGCGAGAGATATCGATTAAAATTTGTATAACCTAACATACTCTATTCGATTAATTATTTATAAATAGACGCCATTATTTAGCCGTTATCGATATAACGTATCAATTAGTTGTAATGTAAAACTATACGTTAATTTAATGTACCATTACAGCATAATGTAGTTATGTTTAAATTTCAATTAAAAGGGTTGTTTTGATTATATATAGTGGCTATAATATATAATAGTAATTAATGTTTAACTTTGGTAGAACAAAACATTTGTTAATTAATACCATGGATTTATTAGTTAAATTATAAATTTTCACGTCAAAAGCAGTGGTAGCCTAATGATATGACCTGTATACCTACTCATAATAGTGTATTTCAGAGAGGGTTATAAAATCATTACATAGTATAAAGACTGCTTCATTAGTCTAGTGTTCCTAAGCGTGACTGTTAAGCTAGAGGACCTGGGTTCGATCCCCGGGTCGGGCAAAGTGTTATTGGGTTTTTCTATGAAAGTCCCAGTAGCAGCTCGGAGTCTGGATTTGTGCCTGGTTAATGGCAATAGGCTCGCCCCCCTATTACATGGGACCTAAACATACCTCTGCCTAACCCTTTGGGGAATACAGGCGTGATGGTATGTATGTTACATAATATAAAACAAGACGCAAGAACAACAAAGACGCTGTCGCTGTTTGTACGCTTATTGTCTATCTCCGAAACTCATCATCAATTCTATATGAAATTTAAATGGGACCATTTCGGAATATAACCAAAAAATAATTTTGCAAATCCGTCTATATATGACGGATTTCTGCCCGAACATACATAAAAAAACATCCGAATTAATAACCCCCTCCTTTTTGATGTCGTTGAAAAAGGAGTAATGTCAAAGATCTGCGGCACATCCCTAGTTCCATATAAAGTTGACATTTTTACACGTAAAAGCTTGAGTTCAACGCTCTCGTGGCACGCATTCTCAACATTGCTTAATGTAGCTACTTATGTTAGTACTATAATTAGGTCACAAGCCACTCTCCACTGCCCACTGTTCGTATAACGTTGTTTTGTTGGCAGGTGGTAGAATTATTTTTTTTGGTACGCGTATGTGATAATAATGGACACGTCCATTGCCAACTCTTCTTTCCAAAAAATATTCTTGAAACATTTTTATAATAAACCAGCTTTCCGCCCACGGCTTCGCCCGCGTGGTTTCTCGGCTTTTCTGCATTTAAAGTTTTCCCGTTTTTGCAACATTTTCATTTTTCATGTATGCTCCGCTCCTATTGGTTTAAGCGTGATGATATATAGCTTATAGCCTTTTTCGATAAATGGACTATCTAACACTGAAAGAATTTTTCACATCGGACCCGTAGTTCCTGAGATAAGCGCGTTCAAATAAACAAACAAACAAACTCTTCAGCTTTATAGTATAAAAAATATAAAATAATAAAGTATAAATTAGCGGACCCAACAGACATTGTACTGCCTTACTAAAATCGTGATAAAAATAGGGGTTTGTAGGGGGGAGGGGTATAAAAAATGCCTACGACTTACTCTCAGACCTACCAAATATACACAAAATAAAATCATAACAATCGGTCAAGCCATTTTGGAGGAGTTGTATAACAAGGACTGTGACACGAGATTTTTATATGTGTACCTGTACCGGTAGGTATTTCTGAAGGGTTGGGCAGAAGTATACTTGTGTATACCGCAGCTATGGTTAAGCTCACCTCCTATTGCGAGTAAATTCTGATTGCAAAGAATACAGCGGTAAAGGAGAGAAGTATACCTCTCTTTCCGCACCTGCAGTAGACCTAAGACACCGGAGGGCGCAGACAGACCTCTTGCTTCCATAAGCTGTAGCTTGCGGGCGACTGACTTGAGGTGTCCACCACCTGTCCAGACAATTGCTTCAGTGACGAAGTAGTAAGCGAGGCAAGGCTTGGACCTTCGATGGGGTTCGGTGATTGCATGTGTTATGGTGAAGAATATTATGAATCCCCCAATCATGCACACCCTACCGCCATTGCAGGTGGCAGTAGACGATCAATGAGGATTATTAACAGAAAAAGACAAAAAGAAGTACTATCATGCCACCATCACACTTGTAGTCCTCGAAATGTTCAGTGCCAGAGTAAGCAAGCGGGGCCCGTAGCATATTCTTTTGTCTACTGTAGATTCTGAAGTATAAAGTACTAAAAAAAACAATACTCGATATGTACCTCTTTGACATGGAATAATCCACTTCGAAGACTTTTTAAAGCCTTCATAATCTTTTAGTGTCTTAATAAGTTTCATCCTACAAAATATAGTTCGGGCGAAGGTTGCCGGATTTGGGTACGCGGGGCCCCTTTTCGTGCGGGGCCTGTAGCAGTTGCTACTCCTGCTTTATGCCTCATCCGCCACTGGAAGGGTTAGGCAGATTCGTACTTAATGCATATGAGTAGACTTAATGTACACCCACAATTTGCCGGTATGTTTAGGTACCATGTAATAGGAGGGTGAGCCTATATATTACAAGCACATATCCAAGCTCCGAGCTCCTACAGAGAATTTCATAGAAAAACCCAATAACACCTTGCTCGGCCTGGGAATCGAACCCAGGACCTGTAGCGTAGCAGTCGCGCTTAGGACTAATGACGCAGATGAGGATTAATAGCTTTCCAAATAAAAGTTGTACGGTTCCAAATAGTGGGTCTTTTAACCCGTCGATCGCCATATTGTAGGCAAAACGCAAAGGTCACTTCAATGAAATGAAATGAAATGAAATGAAATGATATTTATTTCTGTAAATAGATCTTTTAAGACACTTTTACAAGTCGTTTTTCTACATAATTTTTTTTAACTAGATGGCGTCGACGTTTCCTATCTGACGACCTCTGAGAAGAAACGTCGAAACAAACTCAGAGAATCATGGTCTCTTTTAAAGTCCAGACAATAGTTATATTATATGCGAGTTCAATGTAGGGCATCTGAACAGGCCTTTTGTAGAAAGAACCATACCAGCTTTGAGTTGACCTGTCCTAACTGACGGAACGCATACATCAGTCATCGTGTAGCTCAACCATTTTTTAGGGAGCCCAACGACCCGACGCACAACGATACCAGATCAGCAAGACATTAATTTCTCATATATTCAATTCACTGATGCATGTAGTTGACATGCATCAGTGAATTAAAGAAAACCCGGCAAGAAACTTAATAGATAATCCTTTCAATAATTAATGTTTACTAAAACACTATGTTCATACAGAAAGTGAGGTAGCTAAATATAGAAGTGGAAATTCTCAAGCATTGCTCGTCAACTCATTTCAATTTGCAACGTTCGTCTTGTAATTTGAGCGCCATACTTACCGCGATAAAATTATACGGCCTAAAGAAACTGGATGTGGCCTGGCTGGTTGAGCGTAGTTGATAGAAAAAAAAATTGTGGCATAGCGGGCGTGACAATATTTATGTATGTTTGTAATACTAAAATAACCACTTTTAACTATATGCATATATATGGATGTATACCTGGTAGGTACATATACCAAAATATCATTTTTTTCAATTTTAGTCTGTCTGTCTGTTTGTTCCGGCGTATCTTTAAAAGTTAAAGGACTTGCACTAGCAGAAGAAGCAGATTGCTGATGTAATAAGGAGTAACTTAGGCTACTTTTATTTAGGCTCAGAAAACACGCGAGCGAAGCCGCGGGCGGAAAGCTAGTCTTACAATATAATTTACAACAATGCGACGGTTACCTGTAACCAGTATCCCAGCTAATAACTATAATTTATTAAAATAGATCGCATTTGTAGTTGGCAAGTTATAATTGCTCTGGGTGAGGTGCGCTCGACTGCGCCGTGTTTAATCAAACTGTTCATATTTGATGTTATTTTGGAGTATAGTTCAAAGGTCACTGGAAAAATCAGCCTATGATGTTCCCACTGCTGGGACTCAGGCCTCCTCTCGGTGAGAGGGAGTGGGCCGTAGCCCACCACGCGGGCCCAGTGCGGCTTGGTATATGTGACGTCCTCAATTTTTTTTTGGTTCTTATACATCAGTCACTGTTGTTATTATTACATAACTACGTAATAGAATCCAATAACACTTGGTTTTTGTTTGATATTATCATAACCTAGCTATAATTATTGTCCGCGGTTTGTCTCGCATCCCAAAAGATTCCTTTAGGAGCCTCAAATATTTTGTCGTAGTCCTTTTCGTCCAGCGAAATTTGATCGAAATCGAAATCGAAAAATCACGAGTTCAGGCCTCTATTCCCCGAAGGGTTAGGCAGAGGTGTAAGGGTTTGCCTGTATGTTTAGGTCCCATGTAATAGGGGGCGAGCCTATTGCCATTAAGCGGGCACATATCCAAGCCCCGAGCTCCTATTGAGAATTTCATAGAAAAACTCTATAACACTGCTCGACCTGGCAATCGAATCCAGGACCTTTAGCAGTTGCGCTTGGGACTAATAGACTAAAGAAACAGTCGTGAAAAAGTACAGTCACTCAGACAGATTTACTTTGGCATTTATAACATTAGTATGGATATAACGGTTGCATACCCTATTATTATTCAGTAACGATCACACAGGTTTGCTCATAGCGAATTCAATTTTGATTTAAGTTCGCCTTTGTACATTGTTTTTAAAATAATCTTTTTGTAATTATACTTAATTATGACTGCCCCAATAGTCTAGTTGTCATAAGCGCGACTGCTACCCTAGAGGTCCTGGGTTTGATCCCCGGGTTGAGCAAAATGTTATTGGGTTTTTCAATGAAATTTCCAGCTTAAATTAGCAGGCAATAGGCTCGCCCCCTACTACATGGGACCTAAACATACCGGCAAAATGTGTGTGTACACCTCTGCCTTACCCTTCAGGGAGTACAGGTATGATGGTATGTAATTATACTTTCAGTGTGCAGAATCATACTTAATTCAGCCACGCTTGTACCGCCTCCTGGGGTCCAAAACAATAAGAGAACAATAGATTTTGCATCGTCTCATTTTTTTTTATTGATTAAGTCAGTATACGAAAAATGCCACCTGATGGTAGGTAGTGTGAGGATCGTAGCAGAGCGCCAGGTATGTTCGAAATAATATAGGATTTAAACTATCTGGTTTATTCAAATTATTAAGAGGGCGAAGCCCTAGCAAAAACATATGTCGTCGTCTTCTGACTGACGTCTCGGACAGTTCTACTTTCAAATTAAAATAGATGATTGCTTATTCTTAATTGAAATCTTTATGGTTTTATTTTAAAGAGGTGTGATACCACGATCACCACAGTAGTCATCGCCGCCCATAGACACCTGCAATACCAAAATAGTTGCTGAACCGGGTCCAGAATCATGCACTGAATTCATGGTAAGCGGTTGTGCGTCGATGTCCCTTCCACCCTGTATATCACGCGACGTAGCGTTTAATATAAAGAATAAGACAAGTATAACATAAAAGCGGCGGGAGCCTAATGGCTAGGGCGTCGGACTTGCGATCATGTGGTTGCCGGTTCGAAACTCACCCATTGCACTACCGACGTGAACCCACTCGTGATACAAGCATTTTAGCTTAGTACGAGGGGTTAACAAGATTACTAGTAATGTGTGACCCACATTGCTAGTAAGCTTTTTTTTTTTTAAAAAAAAAACTTTTTGTTGTACCCAAGATTCGAAGTAAGGATACGATCAGCTGTTGGCTTCTAGCTTTGTCCTCTAAAAGAATTTGAAGGCAAATAACATTTTGCAACTTAATCATAAGAAACTACTCTTAATTGACTTAGACTGAACTTGGTTAGAACTATGTGTATATAACTTCAATATAAACTAATTTAACTTAGGACTATGTAAGATCTTCTATCTATTATAATCTGATCAAGTAAATCTAGTAATTCAAATTTGAATTTCAATTCAAATGTTTTATTTTAATTAACTTAAACAATTAAAAAAAAGTACTTGCCTTACTTAAAATAAATGACTGCCTCATTGGTCTAGTGGTCCTAAACGCGACTGCTACGCTAGAGGATCTGGGTTCGATCCCCAGGTCGAGGAAAGTGTTATTGGGTTTTTCTATGAAATTCTCAGTAGCAGCTCAGATTCTGGATTTGTGCCCGGTTAATGGCAATAGGCCCGCCCCCTATTATATGGGACCTAAGACGGCGAAGTGTGAGTGTACATTAGTACACCTTTGCCTAACCCTTCGGGGATACAGGCGTGATGGTATGTTATGTAATGTTATTTTAAATGATACGTACCTATTGTTTCTCCTCTAGTGATCCGTATATTTGCTGCATTAAAAAGCCGTTATCTCTAAAATGGCGATTACACCCTTTGATCACCGTGGTATTGATATTTTTGGAATGTAATATTTGTGCGCTAATTAATGTTCATGAAGTCCCCCGCCACGCAGAACTTCTTAATGCAATACAGCATTAAAAAAATATTTTTCCAAAAATATTTTTCTCAAGTTCCGAATCACCTTCCAGTGCCACATCTAGCAAAGCGATGTTCGTGTATCTGCGTCGCGCGTCGGCGGCGATAAAATTCTTTATGCATCTACCCCCTGAATCGTCGCAGGATCCAGTTTCATTACGTTAACGAAATAATTCAATTATGCTTCCCGCTACTCGCCGCCCGTGAGACCTCGTCTCCAGTTCTCATTCATTTGAATTTGGCTTCTGATTATTTTTTATTTCGTTTACGTTTTGAAGTCTGCGCTTTGGTGTTTATTGGAATGGCTGATTTTTTAGGGTTGTGTTGCGTTTAAGGTGTGGTTGGGAGATATTGTTGATTAACATAATATAACTTAGCATACCATCACGCCAGTATTCCCCGAAGGGTTAGGCAGAGGTGTAGTAATGTACGCATTTCGCCGGTATGTTTAGGTCCCACGTAATAGGGGGCGAGCCTATTGCCATTAACCGTGCACAATTACAGACTTCGAGCTGCTACTAAGAATTTCATAGAAAAACTCAATAACACTTTGCTCGACCTGGGGATCGAACCCAGAACCTCTAGCGTAGCAGTCGCGCTTAGGACCACTAGACTAATGACTATTGTTGATTAAACATAATGTTATGTCAGTTATAATGTCAAACAAGCATACATACCGCCTGATGGTAAGTGGCAACCGCTGCCCATTCGTTTACTCGTCCACGTTCTCCTCCGGAGGGGAAGGAGAAAAGGAGAAGGAGGGGGATTGATGGAGGATGGAGGAATATTTTAACTGGAAGCTTCATGTCAATGACGTCTGCAGCAGGCTTAGATCAGTCCTGTGTAAACTGTATCAACTTAAACCAGTCATAAACAAGCGTACAATGCTTATGTTTACTTTGCTCTTACAGACTCAGTACTCAGCTATGGCCTAAGTGTTTATGGACGCACATTTGTATCATACATAAAAGAAATAAAAGATATACAGACTAGATGCATTAAATATTATGCTATTATTATATGATGTGTTAAATATTTGTAAAATGATAAATAAATGAAAAAAAAAAGCATTGGATCTGTGGCGCTCCATACTCACCGTACGAAACGCAACAGTATGCATACTGCTACTTGACGTCGATATTCTGTGGTCTTGCCGACCCATACATGCTGGCTTGTAGACATGCCAGAGAGGCACTATTACTAAAAACTATTATTTTCATTATACTACAGTACCTATAGGTGTTTCAGTCTCCAGTGTGTTTCCTCCTTTAGACTCCATTTAAAATGAGAGCCAAGATATTCACGAATCATAATAAATATTGAATTTTTGGAATCCGGAATGAATGTAGAATTGGGGCATCGCAATAAAATTGGAGTAGGTACTGTAAATTTAAATCTAGATGGTAAATATTATGATAGCTCTCATGTTTATAGGTTCATGCAGTTTTTATATTAGTCAGCGGAAATAACAGTTCAATTCGCGAAGCGGCGGTAGCCTAATGGCTAGGGCGTTGGACCTGCGATCATGTGGTTGCCGGTTCAAAACTCACCCATTGCACTACCGACGTGAATCCACTCGTAATCCAAGCATTTAACTTGGTACGAGGGGTTAACAAGAATACTAGTAATGTGCGACTCAGATTGCTAGTAGGTACCTAAGCTTTTTTTTTAATTCTTTCTCATACCATCAAAACTATTTTCCTCGAAGGATAGAGCAGAGGTGTGTTTATGTACTTACCGGTATGTTGAGGTCCTATGTAAAAGGAGACAAGCTAGGCTCGAAAAAAAAAACATTGTGACGTCAAAATCATTGCTCTCCCGTCTTCATAAAGAAACTTCGCCCATAAGTATTGTCAATTTTATCGATAAGACTATTGACAAATACAGCCCGTCTTATGGGATATAATGTTTTATGGCTATTTCCTGCACTACGGGTTTATGGGTATGTTATGGGATATTGACCAGTTACGTCATATACGGCTATATTCTTAATATCTTTGAGGATAAGTGTGGTCGAAATAATAGAATATCTGTGATTGCGTGGAGTATTTTTCTGTTCATTTTGTTCGTTTCGTTCGTTTGTTCGTTTGTTCGTCATGGGTTACTATTGTATGGTCACCATCAAATATGTCGGAGCGAACACTGTTCATACTTATCTGAGCAGCTAGGGAACTCAGATCAAATAAAAAGTTAAGATGGAACTTTGCGAACAAAGAAGTGAGGCCGGTTAAAACTACGCCTAGCCGTGTACAATCTCAATTTTACACTATATAACAATACCGAAACTACGCCTTATCTTGTCAGTCGAGCTTTCGATAGCTTTCGATAGATAAAGCGTAGTTTCAGTATACGCGTGTGCATGTAATTGTGTTTGTACACGGCAACGCGTAGTTTTAGCCGGCCTCACTTCTTTGTTCTCAAAGTTCCATCTTAACTTTTTATTTGATCTGAGCCAAGGAAATTAACCTATATCTCAATGAGATAAAATACATGTCAGAATAACAGCTGCCGTGTGTGGTGTTCATTCTAAAACATACTTTGTGTCGCTGAGACATGGTTTAGTTTCTCTAGTTGCTCAGATAATTATGAACAGTCTGTTTGCTCCGATAAATTTGATGTTCGTGTATCTGCGTCGCGCGTCGGCGGCGATAAAATTCTTTATGCATCTACCCCCTGAATCGTCGCAGGATCCAGTTTCATTACGTTAACGAAATAATTCAATTATGCTTCCCGCTACTCGCCGCCCGTGAGACCTCGTCTCCAGTTCTCATTCATTTGAATTTGGCTTCTGATTATTTTTTATTTCGTTTACGTTTTGAAGTCTGCGCTTTGGTGTTTATTGGAATGGCTGATTTTTTAGGGTTGTGTTGCGTTTAAGGTGTGGTTGGGAGATATTGTTGATTAACATAATATAACTTAGCATACCATCACGCCAGTATTCCCCGAAGGGTTAGGCAGAGGTGTAGTAATGTACGCATTTCGCCGGTATGTTTAGGTCCCACGTAATAGGGGGCGAGCCTATTGCCATTAACCGTGCACAATTACAGACTTCGAGCTGCTACTAAGAATTTCATAGAAAAACTCAATAACACTTTGCTCGACCTGGGGATCGAACCCAGAACCTCTAGCGTAGCAGTCGCGCTTAGGACCACTAGACTAATGACTATTGTTGATTAAACATAATGTTATGTCAGTTATAATGTCAAACAAGCATACATACCGCCTGATGGTAAGTGGCAACCGCTGCCCATTCGTTTACTCGTCCACGTTCTCCTCCGGAGGGGAAGGAGAAAAGGAGAAGGAGGGGGATTGATGGAGGATGGAGGAATATTTTAACTGGAAGCTTCATGTCAATGACGTCTGCAGCAGGCTTAGATCAGTCCTGTGTAAACTGTATCAACTTAAACAAGTCATAAACAAGCGTACAATGCTTATGTTTACTTTGCTCTTACAGACTCAGTACTCAGCTATGGCCTAAGTGTTTATGGACGCACATTTGTATCATACATAAAAGAAATAAAAGATATACAGACTAGATGCATTAAATATTATGCTATTATTATATGATGTGTTAAATATTTGTAAAATGATAAATAAATGAAAAAAAAAGCATTGGATCTGTGGCGCTCCATACTCACCGTACGAAACGCAACAGTATGCATACTGCTACTTGACGTCGATATTCTGTGGTCTTGCCGACCCATACATGCTGGCTTGTAGACATGCCAGAGAGGCACTATTACTAAAAACTATTATTTTCATTATACTACAGTACCTATAGGTGTTTCAGTCTCCAGTGTGTTTCCTCCTTTAGACTCCATTTAAAATGAGAGCCAAGATATTCACGAATCATAATAAATATTGAATTTTTGGAATCCGGAATGAATGTAGAATTGGGGCATCGCAATAAAATTGGAGTAGGTACTGTAAATTTAAATCTAGATGGTAAATATTATGATAGCTCTCATGTTTATAGGTTCATGCAGTTTTTATATTAGTCAGCGGAAATAACAGTTCAATTCGCGAAGCGGCGGTAGCCTAATGGCTAGGGCGTTGGACCTGCGATCATGTGGTTGCCGGTTCAAAACTCACCCATTGCACTACCGACGTGAATCCACTCGTAATCCAAGCATTTAACTTGGTACGAGGGGTTAACAAGAATACTAGTAATGTGCGACCCAGATGGCTAGTAGGTATTTAAGCTTTTTTTTTTAATTCTTTCTCATACCATCAAAACTATTTTCCTCGAAGGATAGGGCAGAGGTGTGTTTATGTACTTCCCGGTATGTTGAGGTCCCATTTAAAAGGAGACAAGCTAGGCTGGGAAAAGAAAACATTGTGACGTCAAAATCATTCCTCTCTCGTCTTCATATAGAAAATTCGCCCATAAGCGTTGTCAATTTTATCGATAAGACTATTCACAAATATAGCCCGTCTTATGGGATATAATGTTTTATGGCTATTTCCTGCACTACGGTTTATGGTTATGTTATGGGGTATTGACCAGTGACGTCATATACGGCAATATTCTTAATATCTTTGACTGCCTCGTTGGTCTAGTGGTCCGAATCGCGACTGCTACGCTAGAGGTCTTGGGTTCGATCCCCAGGTCGAGCAAAGTGTTATTGAGTTTTTCTATGAAATTCTCAGTAGCAGCTCGGAGTCTGGATTTGTGCCCGGTGAATGGCAATAGGCTCGCCCCCTATTACATGGGACCTAAACATATTGGCGAACTGTGGGTTTACATTAAGTACACCTCTGCCTAACCCTTCGGGGAATACAGGCGTGATGGTATGTATGTATGTATCTTTGAGGATAAGTGTGGTCGAAATAATAGAATATCTGTGATTGCGTGGAGTATTTTTCTGTTCATTTTGTTCGTTCGTTCGTTTGTTCGTCATGGGTTACTATTGTATGGTCACCATCAAATATATCGGAGCGAACACTGTTCATACTTATCTGAGCAACTAGGGAACTCAGATCAAATAAAAAGTTAAGATGGAACTTTGCGAACAAAGAAGTGAGGCCGGTTAAAACTACGCCTAGCCGTGTACAATCTCAATTTTACACTATATAACAATACCGAAACTACGCCTTATCTTGTCAGTCGAGCTTTCGATAGCTCGACTGACAAGATAAAGCGTAGTTTCAGTATACGCGTGTGCGTGTAATTGTGTTTGTACACGGCAAGGCGTAGTTTTAGCCGGCTTCACTTCTTTATTCTCAAAGTTCCATCTTAACTTTTTATTTGATCTGAGCCAAGGAAATTAAACTATATCTCAATGAGAGAAAATAATGTCAGAATAACAGCTGCCGTGTGTAGTGTTTATTCTAAAACATACTTTGTGTCGCTGAGACATGGTTTAGTTTCTCTAGTTGCTCAGATAATTATGAACAGTCTGTTTGCTCCGATAAATTTGATGGTGACGTCATGGTTATTACGTATAAACTTGCTTATTGTTGTGTACTGATCTGTCTCATTATTACTCTCAGTCTCAACCGTAGTTCACCGGTATTTTTAGGTCCTAGATATGTATTATGAGGCGACCGAATTCCGCGCTGCTACTGATAATTACATAGAAAAGCCCAATAAAACTACACTACAGGACAGGAAAATCTTATAATTTTGCACTGTCGCTTATACAATTTTTTACTTTGGATACATGAATTTTAAAAAGATATGAATTTTCTAATGAAAGAAAATTTCTAGTGATAGAAAATTTTTATATCAGGTACTGTTTGAACCTGCGTCCCTCTGGTTAAGTACACCAGACGCTTTAACCTTTACTTAACCAGAGGGATGCAGGTTCAAACCCTGGCTGAGATCGAATTTTCCTTTTCATTATTAATTAAATTAACATGAATTTTAAGTTTATTTTGTAGTGACCATAAATAAATAAAAGGTCCATTATAGATTTTGGTAGCAATGGAATCTGAATTTTGTCATAAATTAAGTTTGTTATTCCTAAATTCGATTATTGTCTAAGTTTATGAATTGAAGCGTAGAGCAGGTGATTCAGGTATCGATTTAACTTTAGGTGATTCTTTAGTTTCGTGACTCAACACTGTTCAAAGTCGCACCGGGTCACAGTAAGGACGCAGGGCTGTCACTCTGAATTAAAAAAGTCAGTGTTTTTAATGTCATGATGAATTTAAAGTTTATAGTTTTTTTTTTGTGATTTGGAGGCGGTGTTATTTCACGTGCTATTAAGTTTTAAGGGGGAAATTATATATTACTGAACGGAAAACATATAGATGTTTATGATAAATAAGTATACTTAGATTTTTGGCTTGTCTGCTACAGCTAATAGGCTCGGGAACCATCTACAACGCCCTTGATTTTGCAGGTGACCATTAAATCCATAAAAAATAGAACATAATAATGTTCATCCTAGGCGAAATTCAGAAGAGAAGTGACACCACCTTAAAAAATCCTAGTAAATTGTTCTTTTTTCATTGCGAATATCGATTTAAAATATACTACGTGTTATTTACAATGTCGTGACTTAGCACTATTCGAAGTGACACTGGACGGTGACGACGTAGGGTTGGCGCACTTGACTTTGAATTAAAAGTTTGGAAAAAATACGTGCTGTTAAATAAAATTAATAGCTAAATCTTGCGTGGACAATTTGATGGAATAGATATTTTATTTTAATTTATATTATAGGTAAAAATGATTGCATTAAATTAATAATGTGATGTTTTTGTTTAATTTAATATTTCTTGACTTCATAATTGTCTGGAGGCGCAGCTTCCGAACGTGACGGACGCAACGGACGAATTTGGAAATTTCAGTTTTTTATTTGTTTTTTATTTGCCAAGTTTACTTTATTTTCCATATTTGGTAAACGGCAACATATCGCCGCTATTACATGGGAACTAAAAACATACATGACCATCGAAATAAATGTCCAAAATTATCCCTTCGAAAAGTACAGCTATGACGGTTATATCCTAGGAAAATACAAGTATTGTAAATAAAGTAGCGCTTAGTTTTCCGAGATAACCGATGTTGGGCATATGAGAAAATCATTTTGCGTCCTAAGATGGATGGAAATAATTTATCATAAGCGTCGAAGAAAGAATACAGTGTGGTAACCTATATGTTAGCAGTAAATGGAACTTATGTAAGACTACGTAATGGTTGTTTCTGATACAAGCTTAAAGGAAATAATACGGCCAATATTACCGTATTTTCTCGGAACATCGGAATTCAATAATATTTCGGTATTTGCTTGTCAATATCGTCGTTGTAGCTAATTATGTTGAGGTCAGACTTCCAGTCTAATATAATTTGTATACCGTGTAAGATGATAATCGCAAGAATTGAAATTAGATTTATTAGAAATTAGATATTAGGAAAAATACGAAATCAGGCAGGATTCGAACCTGCGTCTTCTGGTTAGGTGCGTCTGTTTAAGATCGACTACTGAATCTCATACTGACAATCTCATTGGTTTATTTCCCAGGTCGAGCAAAGTGTTATAGAGTTTTTCTGTTAAATTCTCAGTAGCAGCTCAGAGTTTGGATTTCTGCCCAGTCAATGGCAATAGGCTCACCCCCTATTACATGGGACCTAAACATACCGGTGAAGTGTGGATGTACATTTAGTACGCCACTGCTTACTCTCAGGCATGCAGGTTTCTTCACGACGTTTTCCTTCACTGCGTGATAATTAATTATATTATTATACACATGACTTCGAAACTACATACCATCACGCCTGTATTCCCCGAGGGTTAGGTTGGGTGTACATTGATACACCTAAATTTCGCCGGTATGTATACGTCCCATGTAATAGGGGGCGAGCATATGGCCATTAACCGGGCACAAATCCAGACACCGAGCTGCTACTAAGAAAACGTTAAGGTCCTGGGTTCGATCCCCAGGCGCGTAGCGTAGCAGTCATATATGTCACATGTCAATAAGCAATCGGAAATAAATAAACATATTTTTTTCGATTACTGTCAACCCTAGTGATTGTGACCCAGTTGAGTGTATAGACTTGTGTATCTACTAAGCGCCGTTTGTGTCGGCGTGAAGGTGTCGTCAGCTTGTTTGTTCTTTTGTCTAGCTCTCTCAGCTGATACCTTTGGCGTTACTCACCGTCTTATTTATAAAAAAATATAAATTTCCTATAGCTATGATGTGTTTTGTCTTCTTCTACCCGTTACAAAATATCACGTGATAAAAATACATTATAGTTCAAAGAGGCTTGCTACACTTTTGTTATTTTTTTATGAATAAAACGATTAGTGTAACATACCATCACGTCTATATTCCCCAAAGGGTTAGGCAGAGGTTTACTAATTTACACCCACAGTTCGCCGGTATGTTTAGGTCCCATGTAATAGGGCCTATTGCCATTCACCGGGCACAATTCCAAGCCCCGAGCTGCTACTAAGAATTTCATAGAAAAGCCCAATAACACTTTTGACCCGGAAATCGAACCCAGGACCTCTAGCGTAGCAGTCGCGGTTAGGACCAGTAGACTAATGAGGTTGTTAAGTTACGATTAGTATATTACCTACGTATATAGCACTAGCTTCCGCCCGCGGCTTCGCCCGCATGGTTTGTCGATAAAAAAGTAGCCAATGTCCTTCCCCAGGCTACAGACTATCTATACCAAATTTCATCACAAAGGGCTCAGCAGATTAATTTTTGAGGGCAGGATTTTTTCCGATTTACTTGATACTGATCGTAATAATATGGCCAAAATTACACAAAATCTTTATGGATTGCAGCCTATGCGTTATTCTGATGTATAAGCTATATTACTGTAAAGTTTCATCAAAATCCGTTCGGTAGTTTTTGCGTGAAATAGTAACAAACATCCATCCATCCATCCTCACAAACTTTCAATTAATCTGCTAACATGCTAAAATAAATAGGGCTTTTTTATATTGGATGAAAAATCTAGTAGATAGATAGGTAGATAGTCCACCACCCAGGGTATGTCGAACTCTTAAGTACTAAGAACTTCATTTCGTCACGATGGCACGTGTACATCGAAGAATGAAGCCTAGCTCCTGCACTCGAACTAATTAATCCTCAACTAAACCATTTAATTAAATAAGGCTTCAACGGTATTAATTACTTAACTATTGATTAAACTGTACTAACTCAAACAAATAATTCAAGCAAGCCTTTGATGCGTTATGACGTAGCAAATTCAATTGCCGCCAAATAATGTAAATAATATAAAAACACAATGATTGTCGAAAATACTATCAAATAATGAATGAAATTTTACACAAATTGTTTTGTCAGATTCCATTTTGTATTATTACAATGAGATTGACGTGATTTTCCTGCTTTTAGTAATGACTCGAAATGGCGCCAATGGCTTTGACAGGTGTCAGCCATTTTGTATAACAAAGGAATCGACGCGTACAGCCAAGTTGGCTAGGCGAATTCAAACATGCCTATAATTATGTTTTGTTTGTGGAAATTGATGTGGTAATGCATTCATGTTTTGAGCTTTCTGTGTGACGTATTATTTATTGGAGCATTTGCGCAGATCTATAGTGTTTAATAAACCCTCATTAAAACTACCTCATTAGTCTAGTGGTTCTAAGTGTTATTCTATGAAGCTCTCAGTAGCAGCTCAAGGTTTGGATATGTGCCCGGTAAATGGCATTAGGGTCGCCCCCTATTACATGGGACCTAAACATACCGGCGAACTGTGGTTATACGTACAATTAGTACACCTCTGCCTAAATTCATTGGATTATTGTTTATCTTACCGAGCGATAGAATAGTAAGACCAGTTTAGTATAAATATTCTCAAACATTCTATACCGTCGAACATCAAACAACAAGAAAACCCGAACAAAGCCGATGTATACTGTAGCTTATATACGGAACAAAGTGTTTGAGATGCTGCAAGAGAATCGGCTCAAAATATCCAACTGGGAGATTTAACTTTGTTGTGTTTTGGCACTCATCCTTCACTTGTTTGAAAACACATTGTATAGCCAGGAACTGTACCTATAGCGTTTAATTTTAGATTAGTTGAAGCCGGCGATTCTAGTCGGTACCCAAAATATTTTTTGAGGAAGAAAGAAGTAAGGAACACATCTATTTTGTTTTGATTCATCATGACATAGGAACCGAAGAATATAAATAAAATACAAACATACACTCAAGCGTTTTTCCCAGAGTTGTAGGCAGAAACTATAGACTGCCACTTGCCACGACTCTTGCATATCTATTCCGCTTCTTCCACATTCATACACACGCGCCGTTTGCGAGTACTACGCACCTGACTTCTTTGGAGGACCTCGCTAGATAAGCTCGGTATACGTCCTTCTAGGGCGACCTCTCCCAACGCTGCCACTGACATACGCCTTATAAATTCCATTCGTTAATCGTATTTCAATACAAATACAATTAATAAAATAGATACTGGATAATAAAAACTATGAATATGCTGATTCGGGGGGAAGCATGAAACTAAAACAGAACGCCATTTGCTGCGATCGTTGCATACTTTTTAGGGTTCCGTAGCCAAATGGCAAAAAACGGAACCCTTATAGATTCGTCATGTCCGTCTGTCTGTCTGTCCGATCGTGTCACAGCCTTTTTTTTCGAAACTATAAGAAGTATGCTGTTAAAACTTGGTAAGCAGATGTATTCTATGAACCGCATTAAGATTTTAACACAAAAATAGAAAAAAAAACAATAAATTTTGGGGGTTCCCCATACTTGGAACTGAAACTCAATTTATTTTTTTCATCAAACCCATACGTGTGGGGTATCTATGGATAGGTCTTCAAAAATGATATTGAGGTTACTAATATCATTTTTTTCTAAACTGAATAGTTTGCGCGAGAAACACTTCCAAAGTGGTAGAATGTGTCCCCCCCCCTGTAACTTCTAAAATAAGAGAACGATAAAACTGAAAAAAATATATGATGTACATTACCATGTAAACTTCCACCGAAAATTGGTTTGAACGAGATCTAGTAAATAGTTTTTTTTTAATACGTCATAAACTGAATATTTTGCTCGAGAGACACTTTCAAAGTGGTAAAATGAGTGTCCCCCCCCCTGTAACTTCTAAAATAAGAGGACGATAAAACTAAAAAAAATATATGATGTACATTACCATGTAAACTCCCACCGAAAATTAGTTTGGACGAGATCTAGTAAATAGTTTTTTTTTTAATACGTCATAAATCGTAATGATACGGAACCCTCCGTGCGCGAGTCCGACTCGCACTTGGCCGGTTTTTTTAGCTAAAACATGTATTTTCTTTGTTATTGAAACATCCCTATTCCATAGGTACAGACAGCGTCAAATTTATAGAAGCGAACAGAATGTTCATAATTATTTAAGCAACTAGGAAAATTAATCTTTATCCCAATAGGATAAAATGCATGTCCGAATGACAGCTGTCGTGTATGGTGTTCATTAAAAAATATCCTTTGAGCCGTTAAGATAAAGTTTAATTTCCTTAGTTGCTCTGATCATTTTGAGCAGTTTATATGCGCAGATATATATTTGATGCTGACTGACGACTGTACAAGAGTAATTCTTCGGGGAATCTTTTTCTTTAAAACCAAGATTAATCCCCTAAACTGTATCTGATTTACACTTTAAAAACTTTCCGGAAAAGGAAAAGAATGCAATAAAATGTTCATACAACTTTGCTTACTCTCAAGTCGAATAGTTTTTTTTAACCACTCATAACGAGGAGTCATTTAACGGACGAGCGAAGTCAAGAGCTCTTCATTATAAACGGAGCTCTATTTAGCCGACTCCATTAGTTGGTACAATATTTCCCACTATGGACTTTTTAAAGCCTTTTATTGTCAGCACTTTTAGGGCTTGCAATTTTATAAAGCTTTTTTTAAAGACATTGTTTAATGAACAGAGTACTGATCATCATTGTCCCACTGCTGGGCAATGGTTTCAGGATGAGAGAAATATCTCTCTATAACAATATTTAACTAAATAAATAACCGGGCACAAATCCAGACCTCGAGCTGCTACTGGGAAAAACCCAATAACACTTTGCTCGACCTAGGGTTCGAACCCAGGACCTCTAGCGTAGCAGTCGCGCTTGGGAGCACTAGACTAATGAGGCAGTCTGAAATGAGATTTATTTCTGTAAATAGATCTTTTGAAGACGATTTTTTACATATTCTTTTACCTAGATGGCGCCGCCATTAGTCTAGTGGTCCTTAGCTCGACTGATCTAAAGATCCTGTGTTCGATCCCCAGGTCGAGCACAGTATTATTGAGTTTTTCTATGATGTTCTCTGTAGCAGCTCGGAGTCTGGATTTTTACCCGGTAAATGGTAAGGGGCCTAAACATACCGGCGAAGTGTCGATGTACATTAGTACACATCTGCCTAACCCTTCGGGGAATACAGGCGAGATGATATGTTATGTTTTTTTTAAAGACATTGTTTCATGAATAAAGTACTGATCATCATCGACCCATTATATTTTCCCACTGCTGGGCAATGGTCTCATGATGAGAAAAATATCTCTCTATAATAATACTAGCTTTCCGCCCGCAGCTTCGCCCGCGTGGACAACACGATTTTGCCAGTTTAGGTTTTTTCCAAAATAACATGTACCTTTATTTGTTATTAAATGAGCAGCATTTGTGTTCTGATAGGTAAAGCGATGGGCTATGATTCTGGAGTTCTCGATTTCCACGGGGAGGTACAAATAGTGGTAAACCACTTTGCTCATTGGTGCTTTTTTCTGTTTGGTGTCAAAATGATCAGACTGCTATTAGTATGGACTCTGTAACAGGCAACGTAGAATTGCTCATGGAGGTCTATGCCTGCCACCCTTAATGACTCACCCTGAATTATTTTTATGGATATTGCAAAGCAGAAATCGTACTCAAAAACATAGTCGGATGGTATCAGTGGTATTTGAGGTAGGAAAACTGATTCCCCCGAATACATCCAGTATTTCAGTTATCACAGTGGCTCTTTAATATTTTTGTGCAATGCGGTTACTCGCAGTCTAGTCCCGTTGTTTAATGAGACGCAGCTGCATTACAGGTGTCCCAAGGTAGGTTAACACTGTTAAGGAACTCTACATGATAGTAAATTGCTTCATCCGCTTGTAGCACTGAATCGATAGACCTGTATTCAATTTCTGAGCCCTCCAACGACTTAAGAGGTATATAATTAATAGCAGCTCCACTGTTATTTTTCGGAGCTGATTTGCTCTGCTCGGGTTCCTCTAGGTATAACAGAATCTGACGGCATTCCCCCGCCTGCAACACAGGAACTCCACCAATCGCTCTATTGCTGCCTCTGACATCTTTAAGAATCTAGTGTGTGCTTCAATTCCACCTTTTTGTGCCTTAGTTATCTCATCCCACACGATAAGTCTGCGATTTCGGAGAATTTGAGCTATGTCACTCTGCTAAGATATCATTGCACAACAGAGTTTCGACACGAATAAGACTAAGCGGAAGTTTTACAGGCAGAGTGAGCAGCTTTCCCACCTTCCCACCAAAAGAGGTGCTATTCCAGATGCAGCTATAGCTAAAGCAATGGCCCGATTACTTTGTATTTTAGTAAAAAGTATGTGCGTGACACAAATGGTTGGCTAAATAATAATATGTGCAACTTTGATATGATTTTTGAATATTGTGATTCTCGTATTTATTTATTTTGAACGTAATGCATAACGTATTCCGTTTTAAAGGTAATAATAAAAATTAGGTGTTAATACAAATGCCAGATTTCTTTACTTGCACTATATAGGAGCAGTAACTCTTTTCACGCGGCTAAAGGTGAAATTGAAATTTTGTTGCTTTAATTGTATTGTACCTACAGCTTAAATGCATAAGTTCAAGCACGATAATAAACAATTTATTTTAAAATAAGTGTTTCTTTAATTATAATGAATAGTTTAAATACTAATCTTAAGTAATTTTGATAATAAATAATTTATTTTCGTACCAACCTTAACAGTTAGTGCAGTGATAGCCTAGTGATATGACCATTGGACTGCCAAGTCAAAGGTCTCGAGTTCGAATCCAAAGCATGCACCTCTAACTTTTCGAAGTTATGTGCGTATTAATAATTAATTATCACGCGCTTAAACGGTGAAGGAAAACATCGTGAGTAAACCTGCATGCCTGAGAGATTTTCTTGACGGCATGTGAAGTCTGCCAACCCGCAGTAGGCTAGCGTGGCGGACTATAGCCTAATCCCTCTCGTATTGAGAGGAGACCCGTGCCCAGCAGTGGGACAATGTAATGGGTTGGTGATGATGATGATGATGATGAAACCTTAACACCCTTTTTAGGAATGAAATTCAAAAAGTCTTACAATACGTGATTCTTTCATTATAATGAAGAGTTTGAATACTTAATCTCAAGTGATTTTGATAATAAACAACTTATTTTCAGTACAAACTTTAACACCCATTTTCACACCTTAAAGGGATGAAATTTAAAAAATCCAAAAATACGTGAGTCTTTTATTATATTGAAAAGCTTAAATATTAAATTTCAAGTGATTATGATAAAAAACACAAAAAAAATATACAAACTTTAACACCACTATTTACCCATTTAAGGGACGAAATTTTAAAAATCCAAAAACACGTGTTTCTTTAATTATGTTGAAGAGCTTAAATATTGAATTTCAAGTAATTTTGATAATAAACAAAAAAGAATCCATACAAACTTTAACAACCCTTTTTACCCATTTAAGGGATGAAATTTAAAAAACCTTTGAAGACCGGTTTTATTATTTTATATTTAGAGGCTTAATACCAAATTTCATTAATTTCAAATCAGAAATGACAGAGTTTCATACAAACTTTAAACCCCCATTTCACCCCTTTAGGGGATGAATTTCGAAAAATCCTTTCTTAAATGACGCCTAGAGTATAAAAGCAATATCCTCACAAAATTTCAAAGTTCTATCATTAGTAGTTTCGGCTGGGCGATGATATGTCAGTCGGGACATTGCCTTTTATATATATAGATTTAACTAAATATGTTCTAGAACTCTTCTGCTTACTGCTTCATTAGTAGTCCTAAGCTCTACTGCTCTAAAGATCCTGTGTTTGATTCCCAGGTCGAGCAAAGTGTTATTGGGGTTTTCTTTGAAATTGTCAGTATCAGCATGGAGTTTGAAAATGTTCGCGGTGATTGGCAATAGGCTCGCCCCCTATTACATGAGATTTACATATCGGCGAACTGTGGGTGTGTTTTGAGTACACCTCTACCTAACCCTTCGGGGAATACATGCGTGATGATATATTATGTATATTCTAGATGCTATATTGCTAATAAATTCTCAATACAAGACTTTACGAGAGAAACATAATGAGTTCCAAGGATTTATTAGAAAATCGATGTACATACAAATTTATACATATCTTTTGATCAACTTGAAAAGGAAAACGCTTTTGAGTCAAAGGGGGAGACACGAAGATTGTTAAGAGTTTATCTTTAAACGAAAATGCGTGGATCGAGCGAGATTTGGAATATAATTTCGAATTAAAGCTTGTCTTTTTCTTGTATGAAATACTTTACATTTTCCTAAAAATGTTCTTATTTGTAAATTAGTTGTTTGTCTAACCATGTAGGGTGGAAAACGCTGGCGATTGTGACACAGTTCCAACTAGTTCAGTCGTCGACGCTCTCTTAAGATACAATATAAATAATTATGTGGTTAAGTTCTTATTTATATTAAGAGAATATTTAAAACTTTTTGGAACCGTGCAACTAGAGTTAATAACATTTCATAAACGCTTGTAAAAGCTTATTTGAAATAAGAACATTTGATTTGATTTGTAAGTATTTCTTTGGTGTCTGTCAAAAAAGTCAATTATAAGTTTTAATTGGTTGCCAAAAGGAAGATCATTCACAAATGGGATTAGCACTCTGCAACCATCTTTCCGTTACATAAATGAAATCTCACTATGTAATTTGAGTTTTTTTTTATAAACTGCCTTATTAGTCCGTTTGGAAGCGAATAAAAAAATATTACTTATTAGCGTGTTTAAAAATTTTTTTTTAAAAAGCTAGCACACTACTGCTTCTCGGCTGGTATTCCTCAGAGGGTGCAGAGGTGTACTAATGTACACCCACACTTTATCGGTATGTAAAGGTTCTATGTATTAGGGGGCGAGCCTATTGCTATTAACCGGGCACAAATCCAGTCTCCGAACTGCTACTGATAATTTCATAAAAAAGCCCAATAACACTTTGCTCGACCTGGGAATCGAACCCAGGATCTCAAGTGTAGCTACCGCAGACTAATTAGGCAGTTAATAAAGCTGTCTAATATTCTTTTTGTATTTTTTAGGCATTTTCCATGAAAAAAATATTAAGTTATTTTAGTGAAGGAAAAATACGACCGCGGGCAGGATTTGAACCTGCGTCTTCTAGTTAAGTACACCAGACGCTATGACTGCTAAGCCATCGCGAACCCCACCCGCCATGTCGAAATATGCCTTCACATTTTTAATTTACGTCTTTGAGGCGATGTTAGTGACATCTGTTGACGGTCATAGCGTCTGGTGTACTTAACCAGAAGACGCAGGTTCGAATCCGGCCCGCGGTCGTATTTTTCCTTCACTAAAATAACTGTCTAATATTGTTGTACAAATCCATTTCTGGGCACGGAAAGTCTTACCAAACAAGTTTAAAAAAAGTTTTTTTTTTTTTTTTACCATAAATCCTCCCCCAACTCAAACTCACTTTCTTATCAATGTTGACGATAATGTTAATTAAAAAAGGGGTAAATAAATTCCGAATAGGGGAGCTTAAGTATCTAATTGAATAATTTCATTTAGAACGGAGGGGTGAAACTTCTAAGGATTATTTTAAATTTTGCTGACTAAAGGAAAACGTATTAAGTACTTATGGAGGAAGTAAATGCTGATTTTGTTCTCTTTTGGCATTTTTTACCCACCATAATTACACTTATTTTTTATTTTTTTTTATCACTGATAGGCTTACGCTTGACCACAACTTGCCTGATGTTAAACATCGAAGTGGTCTACGATGGAGCGCGCTTGCCTAGAAGGTACCTATTCACTCTCGTCTTGAAGACACCCAATTACACTTAATAATAAAATGCAGGTTCTGCGGTAGTAACGGCCGTGACTTATGAATTGTAGATTGTAGGTTCGAACCCAGACGAATTTATGCAAATTATTTTATCACCACTGCCCCCAAAACGGTGATGGTGAAAACATCTTGCGAAACTGGCATGTCATAGAACCAAAAATTCAAAGACATTGTGACATCCACCAACCCGCACCAGGACCAGTGTGGGTTGGTAGATGTGGTAGATTACGGTCCACATTCTCTCACCAATAGGAGGCTTGTATCCCAGCAGTGGGAATACATTTAAGGCTGATTATGTATGTAATAATCTGACTTATTACATTTGTGAACAAACCATCATATTATCACGCCTGTATTCCCCGAATGGTTAGGCTGAGGTGCACTAATATACACCCACATTAACTAAATGGGGACCTGGGGAATTACTAATAAATTCCCCAGGTCGAGCAAAGTGTTATTGGGTTTTTGTATGAATTGCTTAGTAGCAGCTCGGAGTTTCCTTTCTATTTCCTTTCTATTTGAGAGTTCTATTACATGGGACCTAAACATACCGGCAAAATTTTAGTGTACATTATTACACCTCTACCTAATATTGTGGGTAATACAGGCGTGATGGTATGTGTGAGTATGAACGCAGTAGGAGGCGGCGGTTTCCCACCATGGATCCATTAGAGCCGGAACCGAGAGATAATCAGCCATTGCCGCGAGGGCTGCTGTATCCAAGCTGGACATAGTGCTACACCATCCTTGGGACAGTCCATGCAGTGGTGACAATCTGGCTTTGGCTCCGAAGACGTATGCGAAGGTTCTTCCCGAAACAACCATATTCACCTGAGCCGGAAATTTAGAGCAAACACCAATAACAAATATACGTGCTTTGTTTTGGATCAAATACAACAAAAGCAAATAGGTACAACAATCTTCCGCCAAAAAAACACAATTCGTATAAAAATCATCGCCAATATTTGCAATAAGATCACTCGTACCAAATAAGTGGATCAGGTTTGATCCGAAGCTTATATCAGATTCCAAATTCAACCGACATCTATCATTCTAGTCGAGAAAATCGCGTGAACAAAACATTTGTATACGATGCTGTGATGTATGTATGTGCGGAAATGTCAATCAAACACGATAGGCTCACATACACGGCGAAGGAATAGAAGGTCAACTTCGGACAACACTTTATTTTTTTGCAAATCGCCATTTATTTATTTTTTAATTTGGAAATAGTAGATCTACTTCGGACAGTATTTTATTAATGGGGTTATCTCTTTATTCTAAGACTTTCGGTAGTTAAAACACTGCTAAAGTAGATAAATCTAGTGCCATCTCACTTCATTGATATGAAAATGACATGGACATATACAAAAATATACGTACATATATATACTCGTACACTCACGATTTTTTCCCATAGGGGTGCGCAGAAACTACAAAACGCCATTTGCTATGATTCTTGTTTATTTCTTTTGCTTCGTCCACATTCATACATAAATATAATATTGTAAAAAGTTTCGTTACTTAGAAAACAATGCATAATTTTTTGTTGTGGTAGGGCCACGCTGTTCGCAGCATGAATGGGCCGGCTTGACCGGGGAAGTACCACACTCTCGCAGAAGACCGACGTCCGAGTAGTAGCGTTTCGCTACTGCGCTTCGTTCGGTGAGCGAGAGGGCCGGAGGCCCAATTCCTCCCTCAATCCCCTTCCTTCTCCTTTTCTCCTTCCCCTCCCTTTCCCTAAATAGGCTCGGCAACGCATCTGCAACTTCTCTGGTTTTGCAGATGTCCATGGGCGGCGATGACTACTTACCATCAGGTAGCTCGCCTGCTCGTTTGCCGAGTTATAACTTAAAAAAAAAAAAAAAAAAAAAAAAAAAAATATAATTCGCAGTTATTCCATAGCGGTTTGTTAACCCTCCAGAACCTTTGCGTGATGTTAGAGGTCAATCTTAAGGGGTTATTACATTACGCGGTATTCAGACAGTCTTAGTAAGACTGTCTTAAATTCTAATTAAACAAGGTCGCTATTACACTGTGCTGAATACCGCATGCTAACTTATTTGCAAGGTGTACGTAGTCAGTGATGGTTGTCGCGCGATGGGCTCATGCCACGACAATTAATTTAAATACAAAAAAGAAAAGAAAAATATGGGTGAAAGAGTTTTTACTGTTTTGGAACCATGTATGTTGTTTGTATGTTACTTCTTTTTCTTTCGAACAAGCCATTGTGCACGCCGCCAACAGTAAGCAAACATACGACTTCGCTCTGTGGCTGCCGCACGCTGACTGAACGGTCTAAGCGTGCTAAGTCTTATTACACTACGTGGTATTCAGCAAGCAAGCAAGTAAGCACGGCCGAACCCATTCGGTCGGTCTGATTAGACAAGCTTACTTGCTAACTCTTATTACACTATGCTAAATCTTAGTAACACTGTCTGAATACCGCGTAATGTAATAACCCCTTAAGACTGACCTCTAACATCACGCAAAGGTTCTGGAGGGTTAACAAACCGCTATGGAATATCTGCGAATTATAATTATGCATTGTTTTCTAAGTAACGAAACTTTTTACAATATTATATTTATGTATGAATGTGGACGAAGCAAAAGAAATAAACAAGAATCGTAGCAAATGGCGTTTTGTAGTTTCTGCGCACCCCTATGGGAAAAAATCGTGAGTGTATATATATTATGTACATAAATCCTATCCTTCCTACTTCCTACTAATCCTACTTCCTATCCTATCCTACTTCCTACTAATATTATAAATGTGAAAGTTTGTGAGGATGGATGGATGGATGGATGTTTGTTACTCTTTCACGCAAAAACTGCTGAACGGATTTTGATGAAACTTTACAGTATTATTGTTTATACATCAGAATAACATATAGGCTTTAATTTATAACGATATTTTGGGAAATTCCCACTGGATTGGGAAAAATCTATTCCACGCGGACGAAGTCGCGCGCAAAAGCTAGTTTTTGTATATGTCTATGTAATTTTCATATCAATGAAGTGAGATGGCACTAGATTTATCTACTTTAGCAGTGTTTTAACTACCGAATGTCTTAGAATAACGAGCTTTACCTTCTGTAATATTTCCGTTTTGTAACCTAACCCTTTCTTAACCTTAGGGGTGATATATCGACAGTGTTTGTGTATACATGTCGGGCCTTTTTCTTAACAAGTTTCTAGATATTGTAGATAGTTTTATCCTTGAGTTTGCGTCGATATCTGTAGTCTCATGGTACAAAGGGAATTGTAATAGCTTTGTCATATATGTCACGCATTGCAATATTCGGAGGCCTTTTTCTGTGATATAATTCACCTCCATATTTCAAGAGAAATCTAGATCAATCGAACTCAGTTTTTTTAGCTTAGCAGTGTGGTTACTTGTTTAAATCATGTATTACTCAGAGTGATGACAGAATATGTTAAGTATATATAGTTAATAATGTAGCATTCATATGAAGTTCGGTTTAATCAATCAAATCAAATCAAATGTTTTTATTTCAAATAAGCTTTTACAAGCGTTTATGAAATGTTATTGACTCTAGTTGCACGGTTCCAAAAAGTTGATCCTATTGAGAAGAATCCGGCAAGAAACTCCATGGAAACTCTTTTAAAGGCGTCCGGCGTACTTCGAATATTATCGTCAACTGCTGGCCACCATAATTGTGAAACTTTTTTATTATTGAAGTAGTATATTAACAAAATTAAACTTAAATACAAAAAGGGAATACTTTAATATCTAGTTTATAATAGGATTTGTCTACAAAAGTAGGTACACTGTTGCACTTAAGTGTTTAGATAATAAAAGTTTAAATATAAGAAAGTCTGTGAACTCTTGATTGAACTCATCAAGTTTTCATATAAAATATTAACTTAAATATTTCTTAAGTTTTATTTATTGTGGGCAAACTTTAAGACGTACAGACGATTAAAGAGTTAGCTATACATACTCGTATTATATAAAACCGCAGATGCTTGCTAACCGGTTTTGCCGGTAATAGTTTCTCTGTTCTGTGTCAATGCAGATTTCGGTAGCTGCCTGTTAACGTAACACCTTTGGCGACTGCACTTCGGACATTTGGACCGGTTTCAAATCAGAGTAGATATTAATTGTGTGTTATCTCTCCACTTGGACTCAAAGATTAAAGTCCTGCTTTAAAAGAATACTTGTAGCATCATATCAGCCTATCGCCGTCCACTGTTGAACGTAGGCCTCCCCCAAAGAGCGCCAACCATCCCGGTCTTCGGCAGCTCGCATCCATCCGCTGCCAGTCACCTTCTTCAAACCGTCGGTCCATCGCATCGCAGGGCATCCCACACTACGCTTGCCCAAACGCGGTCTCCACTCCAACACTTGTCTGCTCCATCGATCGTCTGTAACGTATAGCATAATCAGCCTATAATGTCCCTACTGCCGGGACACTGAACCTCTCTCAATGAGAGAGAGTGGGCAGTAATCTACCACGCGAGCCTAGTGCGGGTTGGTAGATGTCACATGCGTCGAATTGTTAGTTCTAGGACATGCCGGTTTCGTAACGATGTTTTCCTTCACTGTTTTGGGAGTGGTGATGATATCATTTACACAAAGTAAAACGCCTGTCTGGGTTCGAACTCACGACCTACAACTTGTAAGTCGCGGCCATTATCGTGCACCGCTGCGCTGCCTTAAAAATCAAAGTTATTTTGTCTACGTTATAAGTTTTTATTGAAATTAATTTAATATCAAATAAATTTTATTAATTACTGGCTACTACTAAAATTCGATGCTAATTGTCACAAAATGAAATTAAATTTTAACCTAAAAATTTCTTTAAAAAGGAAAATTAATTTAAGCAACTTATAAAGTTTAAAGTTAACGACTTTAATATTCCTGAGACTGAGACACGGGAGTCGAACAAAAGACGGACACTTTATCCTATTCCAGACTTTAGACTTTTTAGTGTAAGTGGAGTTATATCTTAGAGTTTTAGCTTGTTAGCAAACTAATTCTTCTGTAAAAAATAAAATGAAGAAAGAAAATATATTTTTTATTATATTTTCTGTCTTCCTTCCTTTCTTCCTTTTGATCAAAATGTGTGGTGTTAAAATACGGGTGCACTTGTGGTCTCCCTGGCAACCTGAGGTTACTTTATTCACTCTCAATTATTTTGTATATTGTTTACCACTTTATATAAACAGGAACTGTAAATGTGAGTACATCGTTGCCATTTATGTCTAAGTAGTTTATAGTTATCCTAGTTCATATTTTTTGATGATGTGTATTCTTACACATAGTGTATCTGTTTTAGTTTGACATTGCGTTCTCCTTTGCTGAGAACCTTCTTGTAATTTTAGTCCCGACTTCAGGCTAATTATGACATAAACCTCCAATGCACTCACATCCTGTTATCGGCATAATGTACCAGCAAATTATGTTAAAACAATTTATTTTAAAAAGAGTGTCTATGGAGTTTCTTGCCGGATTCTTCTCCATGGGATCAACTTTTTGGAACCGTGCAACTAGAGTCAATAAATTTCTAAGTAGCAGCTCGGATTTTGGATATGTGCCTGTTTACATGGTACCTAAACATACTGACGAACTGTGGGTGTACATTAAGTACCTCTGCCTAACCCATCTGGGAATAGAAGCGTGACAAATGACGTTTTTACATCTGTGCATTTACACAGAAGTAGGCGGTAAGCCTTAGCTAAAACCTCTTTCGTATCTCAGACCTGAAATCTATTGTTCTTTGCCAATAGATTGAATCAAAGTCTCTTTGAAAAATGAAAGCAACCTCCGCTGTGAAGACAATAAGAGCGGGCGAAGTCAATCCTGTTTTAAGGCATGCTATACACTTGAGTGAGTCGGCACGGCCGGGCCATAAATCGATTATACTTGGTGAATAGAATAGAATAGAATCATTTATTTACAAGAACACGTGTAACAGAGTTGAAATATTGTAATATAAAGTACAGTCGCCAGCACATCAAGTTTATACAAAATTGACAAATTTATCGAAATTATTTTAAACTTTAAAATATTGTTAATTAAGTTCAAAATCGATTCACCCGAAAAGAAAATTTGTCATTTTGTGGTAACCTGATGTTACCGTACGTCATATTCTACCATGATAAAAGGTGTGCAGAAATTACAGGAATTACATAAATTTGGTGGTAATTTTTATTTCACTGTTTACCTTTTAGAGGACGAAAATAGTCATGATTATAAACTATTTTCACTACAACAGAGAAAGCTGTCATTTTGATGGGGGTAAATCATGTTTTTTTTGTACACAACATCACGCCTGTATACCCCTAAAGGTTAGGCAGAAGTTTACTACACACACAATTCGCCGGTACATTTAGGTCCCAAGTATGTAATAGGGTGAGGAAACCTTTAAGTGACGAATTCACCGCAAAATTGTTGTAATGAATATATTTAATGTAATGATTAGTGAATAAGTCGTTGGTGTGTCAATAAATAAATAAATAAATCGGGTGCGAAACTATTTGCCATTAACCGGGTACAAATCCAAACTCGGTTGTGTTACTGAGAATTGTATAGAAAAACCCAATAACACTGCTCGACCTGCGAATCGAACCCAAGCCCTTTAGCGTAGCAGTCGCACTACGGACCACTGTACTAACGAGGCAGTCTAAGTTATAATAATATGATGACTTTATTAAATTAAATTTATATTTTTCTTCAGCTATTTATGCTGCCGAATTGAAACCCGCTTAAGTGCGTAACAACCCTTAAAATTCTGCCTCCTTTGACGTGTCATGTCGCATTTGAAGTTGGACAGGTGATAATAGAATTTAATTAATTTTGCCTTCTTGTTGAAGATCAAGCAGAAAATTATAGGGTTATCACACTGATGCCGAAACTTTGACAAAACAATTGAATCGATTTGAATAAAATGATATCGTTGTAACTCAGTTTCCATATGCTTAAGAATTTATTTCTCGTATTTTTGGTATGAAGTATTATATCAAAATTACCCATTAGTTATGTTGGTTTGTCACTTAATATATTAATTAAGTAATTAGAAAGAAAAGAGAGAAAAATAATTTATTTAGGGTACCCATCGTGACACATACTATGAAACACAAAATATTAAACATAAGCCATAAGTTAGTAATTACTGTGATGAAATGTATCTGGTGTAAATTATTACACCAGATACATTTCGATATCAACAAACCTTATTAGTACACCTCTGTCGGGAATACAGGCGCGAAGTATGTTTACTGTAGATATATATTTTTGCTTATTGTTAGGATCTAGTAGTGCAGTGATAGCCTAGTGATATGACCATTGGACTGCCAAGTCAAAGGTCTCGAGTTGGAATCCAAGGCCTCTAACTTTTCGAAGTTATGTGCGTATTAATAATTAATTATCACGCGCTTAAACGGCGAAGGAAAACATCGTGAGGAAACCTGCATGCCTGAGAGATTTTCTTGACGGCGTGTGAAGTCTGCCAACCCGCAGTAGGCTAGCGTGGTGGACTATAGCCTAATCCCTCTCGTATTGAGAGGAGACCCGTGCCCAGCAGTGGGACAATGTAATGGGTTGATGATGATGATGTTAGGATCTAGCAATCTACCTAGCTCGCTACCTACTTCATTACATTACATACTTATTAAATTTAAAATTAAATCTAGACCAATGCAATGTCTATAGGTAGCATTAGTGTATCTCCTGAGCGTGAGTTCTTGGGTTTGCTTTTCAAGTCGAACAAAATTTTCTTGGATTTATACATATTATCATGCAATTCTCGGTAGGAACTTGGACTTACATAACATACCATCACGCCTGTATTTCCCGAAGGGTTAGGCAGGGGTGTACTAAAGTACACCCACATTTCGCCGGTATGTTTAGGTCCCATGGGGGCGAGCCTATTGCTATTAACCGGGCACAAATCCAGACTCCGAGCTGCTATTGGGAATTTTATAGAAACACCTAATAACAACTTAGGACCACTAGACTAATGAGGCAGTCTACCTCATTATGTTATACTAATATGTCTTAGGCAGACGATACTGGTTTTAGTTTGCGTAATTTGAAAAGGAAAAATGAATAAAGTTATTTCCTTCACCTATTCACAATGTAATTATTAAAAAAATAAAACGGGTCTTTCTACTTCGAATGGAGTGTTCGGAATTTGATTTCAATTTTATCTTAATTTGATTTAGAACACCCGAGAGTTTTCGCTGCCAATACTTTGTCCTTGGGTTTTGACGAATTTCGAACGAATACTTTTTAATTTATAGTTTGACTGTGTGCGTATATAGAATTGATATCGATACTAAAAATGAAAATATCGATTACCTGATTACCTGAATAGGATATCACATTTATAACTTTTAAAATTATTTAAATTACGGTATCAGTACTTTTGTTACGTCCGTTACGAAACTCGAACCTGTGACCACTGTACTACAGCAAATAGTAAAATTAATATTTTATATGCTTCCTTACTCTAGTGGTCCCAAGCGCGATTCCTACGCTAGAGGTAGGTCGAGCATAGTGGGTTTTTCTATGAAATTCTCAGTAGTAGCTCCGAGTCTGGATTAATAGGCTGATCCTCTATTACATGGGACCTAAACATACCGGCGAACGGGGAAAACAGGCATGATGGTACGTATGTTATGTTATTTTATTCATCATCAACCCTTTACATTGTCCCACTGCTGGGCACGGGTCTCCTCTCAGTATGAGAGGGATTAGGCTGTTGTCCGCCACGCTAGCTTACTGCGGGTTGGCAGACTTCACTCGCCGTCAAGAAAATCTCTCAGGCATGCAGGTTTCCTCACGACGTTTTCCTTCACCGTTTAAGAGCGTGATAATTAATTATTAATACGCACATGACTTCGAAAATTCAGAGGTGCGTGCCTTGGATTCGAACTCGCGGCTTTTGACTTGGTAGTCCAACGGTCATATCACTAGGCTATCAATGCACTTATGTTATTTTATTATTTGTACTTTATTTCTGAAAGAAAATTGTATCGGCAGACCTTACCCCTGTTAACTTTATTTTCAAACGACACATCTTTGAAAGCTATCCAGGCTTGTCTAAGTCCCTATTAAGCCGGATTTGGATCTAAATTGTAAGAATATGTCTTAGGCGTTAAACTTTCTCGATGGAAAGGATTTTCAATTCCTTTAGATTATTCCAGAAGCCCCGATCAATGTTATTTTAGTCTTTCTGGAAGTAAATGAAAAGAAACGTTATCGGATTTATCGATCTGAAATCAATTGTGTTTTTATAAACTCTTACAAAAAGGATACAATTTTATATATATTTGCAGTAGTTCGTAGGAGAAAATCGAATAAATAAAAGTTAATTAAAGTATAAAAGTGCAGTGATAGCCTAGAAGTGCAGTGATAGCCTAGTGATATGACCATTGGACTGCCAAGTCAAAGGTCTCGTGTTCGAATCCAAGGCACGCACCTCTGACTTTTCGAAGTCATGTGCGTATTAACAATTAATTATCACGCGCTTAAACGGTGAAGGAAAACATCGTGAGGAAACCTGCATGCCTGAGAGATTTTCTTGACGGCGTGTGAAGTCTGCCAATCCGCAGTAGGCTAGCGTGGCGGACTATAGCCTAATCCCTCTCGTACTGAGAGGAGACCCGTGCCCAGCAGTGGGACAATGTAATGGGTTGATGATGATGATGATGAGAAAGTATAAAAAAATATAACTTCATATCAATAATACATAAGTAACCTGACTTTTAACTAAAACAAAATAACATACCATACCATCACGCCTGTATTCCCCGAAGGGTTAGGCAGAGGTGTACTAATGTACACCCACCTTTCGCCGGTTTTTGATTGGGTTTTTCTATGAATTTCTCAGTAGCAGCTCGGAGTCTGGATTTGTGCCCGGTGAATGGCAAACTCGTTTGCCTAACTCTTCGGGGAATACATGCGTGATGGTATGGTCATAAACCAAGAAAAAATAAACAGTAAATAAAAATTAGTTATCTCAAGTAAAAAGATTCAGTAACCGCCAATGCCCACCTGTTTTTACAATTCAGAGTTCTCCAATTTATTATTGCCATTCATCTGTAATCTTATTTCGGTAAAATGGCGGACTTGCAATTTTTCAGCGGAAAAAAAGAACTTTATCGGCGCCTTTCTTCCGTGAAGCGTTGGGATATAAGGCGGTTTGCACACCAAGCGCTACTAGTAACATGCTTCATTTAAAAATATGGAAATAAATGAATACGGGAATAATAATAAAATATAATACTTTATTTAAGAACAAAATAATCCATACATTTTCTTGGTGTTAGTAACAACATAATCTATGGGTGTCCCTATTACAACCTACAAGAGGGTCGTATTTACCACTAGCTTCCCGCCCACGGCTTCGCCCGCGTGGTTTATTGGCTTTTCTATACTAAAACATGTATGTATTATACATATAAACCTTCCTCTTGAATCACTCTATCTATTAAAAAAAACCGCATCAAAATCCGTTGCGTAGTTTCAAAGATTTAAGCATACAAAGGGACATAGGGACAGAGAAAGCGACTTTGTTTTATACTATGTAGTGATGCTGGACGTATCCAACAGAGTATATCCGTACCTAACCTTACATTTGTTGTGGTAGGGCCACGCTGTTCGCAGCATGAATGGGCCGGCTCGACCGGGGAAGTACCACACTCTCGCAGAAGACCGACGTCCGAGTAGTAGCGTTTCGTTACTGCGCTTCGTTCGGTGAGCGAGAGGGCCGGAGGCCCAATTCCTCCCCCAATCCCCTTCCTTCTCCTTTTCTCCTTCCCCTCCCTTTCCCTAAATAGGCTCGGCAACGCATCTGCAACTCCTTTGGTTTTGCAGATGTCCATGGGCGGCGATGACTACTTACCATCAGGTAGCTCGCCTGCTCGTTTGCCGAGTTATCCCATAAAAAAAAAAAAAAAAAAAAAAAAAAAGACCTAACATTAGTTTAGTCACGTAGGCAGGTGTCTTTGGTCCAAGTGGCGTGCGTCGGTATGGTGCACCAAAATAAATACTTTCTTTTTCTTAACTTATGATCCAATCTATGTCCATACAAAAATTCATAAAAATTCGTTCCGTGGTAAATGTGTGAAAATGGATTTATTTTATTTTTCTTTTTTCAAATCATGCAATTCCATCATGTTTTTTGTTTTAAAGAAAAAAATTGAAATCATTCAATCAAGACTGCCTCGTTGGTCTAGTGGTCCCAATCACGACTGTTACGCTAGAGGTCTTGGGTTCGATCCCCAGGTCGAGCAAGTGTTATTGAGTTTTTCTATGAAATTCTTAGTAGCAGCTCGGAGTCTGGATTTGTGCCCGGTGAATGGCAATAGGCTCGCCCCCTATTACATGGGACCCAAACATACCGGCGAACTGTGGGTGTACATTAAATACACCTCTGCCTAACCCTTCGGGGAATACAAGCGTGATGGTATGTAAATTGAAATCATCAAACCGACAGATTTAATTCGTTTCGCATTTTTGATATTTCTATGGATTTTTTCAAAAGAATAATATGTGTACAACTTGCCTTATGGAAGCCAATCCACCTAAGGATTTCTGAGACGATATGCGCTGTGCTTGTAGCAATACATAAGCGTTGATAAGAAAGAAAGTAGATGGCCGGGAACATTTTGAGATTTCTAGTTTTGTTTTTATATCATTTCACTATGGAGGGTACTTACATCAGAAAGGGTATTCAGAAATTTAAGTCTGAGTTTGTTTCAGCGATTCTTCTCAAAGGTCGTACAATAGGAAATGCTAGCGGCACCTATTAAAAAAAGTAAAACATTGCCTTGTAAAAGTGTCTTTAAAAAATATTTTTACAGAAACACTGTTGAATGGAATGTTGAAATATTTATAATTCAATCCAGATTCAAATCTACAATCCATAAATGTCAACTTTGGCAATTTTCGATCTCAACACCAATTTGTTCGCGTTTGACGTTGATGAGTGCAGACCGGGATTATACATGTTTGAAGAATTTTTAGAACACTCTGGTGTTCTAAAAATTCTTCAAACATGTATAATCAATTCATTCTACCCTTCTAGAGTATTTTAACAGCCGACATGAAGGAATTATAAATTAAAATTGGACGTTATAAAGATTTTGTCAGAGCCAATGTCGGATTCAACTAAATATGTTTACATGGTTTTTTTTATGGGATTACTCGGCAAACGAGCAGGCGAGCTACCTGATGGTAAGTAGTCATCGCCGCCCATAGACATCTACAATACCAAAGGGGTTGCAGATGCGTTGCCGAGCCTATTTAGGGAAAAGGAAGGAGAAGGAAGGGGATTGAGGGAGGAATTGGGTGCTCCACACTCACCGTACGAAACGCAACAGTATGCATACTGCTACTTGACGTCGGTATTCTGTCGGAGAGAAGTACTTCCCCGGTCGTGCCGCCACATTCATGCTAGCATGTAGACATGCCAGCGAGACACTACCACTACTTCTAGCGTACCAGGTTCTACCATAGACTTCCACAAGGATCGATTGTATACCTGCATCCAACGAGCCCCAGCGACCTTCATCCAGTTCATCTGTCCATCTCGTTGGAGGCCGTCATACGCTGCGTTTTCTGATGCGTAGTCTCCACTAGAGAACCTTTTTGCTTTAATTTGTTATCAGTTCGTCCAACACTACTCAGATTTACCAATACAACACTTTCATTATCTGAAAGGTAAAAACAATTTTCAAAGTTAAAGCAAGCATGTCTTATTAACACGTTTAACATGCCTCTACAAATCGCTCTATTTGACCTAGCGTTCATATCCAATTACAAAGGATTTTGAACAGATTGTTGCTTTTAACTTGTAAAAGAAAAACATTTACGAGCTCTTCCTAGCCTGGGGCTCTAGTATGAAAATAAAACTATAAAGTTTCGGCTCGAATCGCACGATTAATTAATACGGAAGTGTTTTGGATGCAGTGATCAATTAAATGCTTTATAGCATATTAAAAACGAATGCAAAGTAGAATATTATAAAATATATTGGTACAATCAATGCCTCATTAATCTAGTGTTTTTAAGGGCGACTGTTACGCTAGGCGTAGGTGTTCATCATCAGCAACCCATTACATTGTCCCACTGCTGGGCTCGGGTCTCCTCTCAATACGAGAGGGATTAGGCTATAGTCCGCCACGCTAGCCTACTGCGGGTTGGCAGACTTCACACGCCGTCAAGAAATAAGCGCCACGCCAAGTCAAAGGTATCGAGTTCGAATCCAAGGCACGCACCTCTAACTTTTCAAAGTTATGTGCGTATTAATAATTAATTATCACGCGCTTAAACGGTGAAGGAAAACATCGTGAGGAAACCTGCATGCCTGAGAGAATTTCTTGACGTAGGTGTTCGATGAGGGGTAAAGCGTTGTTGAGTTTTTCTATGAAATTTTCAGTAGCAGCTTGGGGTCTGGATTTGTGCCCGGTAAATGCCTATAGGCTCGCCCCCTTTTAAATGGAACCTAAAATATCTTGAGTTAAGCTAAGTTGGTTTCCTTTTTCTGAAATACTATCGAGCCTGTTTTCCCCAAAGGGCTATGCAGAGGTGTAATAATGTATACACCCGCACTGCGCTGGTATATTTCGGTCCCATGTAATTGGGGGCCATTAACTGTTGTCATTAACCGGACACGAATACAAACTCTGAGCTGAGCTGCCACTGCTAATTTGATAGAAAAATCCAATAATACTTAGCTTGACCTGAGAATCGAACCCAGGACCTAGCGCAGCAGTCGCGCTTATGACCACTAGACCAACGACGCAGTTTCTTTGTGTTTAAAGTCAATTATTTAAAATCGCTTCTGAACAATATATACACCATAATGAAAACACACAAAGCCCAATTAATTTATAAGTCAGGAAGCAGGAACAATAATTACTTATATTGAGCGCGGAGTTCATTATTTTACGTTAACGGAAAACAGACAAAGAAGGGAGACTTAAACATTCATTCCTCATTTAGGCAAAAAGGCTGTTATAAAAATAAGTCAGTCGATTCCTCCGAATATTGTTTTAGGGTTCCGTGAGAAAACACGAAAGGACCTCTTGATTTAGTCAAGTTCTTGCGTTAGAATAACGTGTTTCAACCAATATAATGATTGAACAGAATTTTTGGTATAGATAAATAACGTAACATCAGACTTGTATTCCTCGAAGGGTTAGGCAGAAGTGGTTAATGTTACCCACATTTCACCCGTAAATTTAAGTTCCGTGTAATAGGGGGCGAGTTTATTGCCTATAACCGGGCACAACTCCAAACTCCAAGCTGTTACTGAGAATTTTATCGAAAAATCCATTAACACATTTTACTCGAAATGGGAATCGAACTGATGACCTTATATTGTTTTGTTGTTTGGTATTTTGTCTTGTGTTGTAACTGTCAGAATAAACTTTTCTTTTTTTCTTTCTTCAGAGATCTCACTCACGAAAAAAATAATTGTGATTTTTAGTTTTTATTATTTTATTTATTTATTCAGTATAAATTTATATTGTGTTTGAATTTCCCATAATAAATTAAATATTGTCTTATAACAACCTCATATTCAATAAATTTTGGCAAAACCAAATAATGTGCTTAAATCTCTTCAATCTCGACTGCCTCGTTGGTCTAGTGGTCCCAATCGCGACTGCTACGCTAGAGGTCTTGGGTTCGATCCCCAGGTCGAGCAAAGTGTTATTGGGTTTTTCTATGAAATTCTCAGTAGCAGCTCGGAGTCTGGATTTGTGCCCGGTTAATGGCAATAGGCTCGCCCCCTATTACATGGGACCTAAACATACCGGCGAAGTGTGGGTGTAAAATTAGTACACCTCTGCCTAACCCTTCGGGGATTACAGGCGTGATGGTATGTTATGTTATGTTATGTTATGTGCTTAAATCTTTATCATGAATTGCTGAATCTATTGATGAGAACGGCATAAACTCCGTTAAGTAGTTTTTAAGTTTATCGCGAACAGATGGATAGACAGACAGATAGACGCGGTGGGGGACTATGTTTCATAACAAAGGTCAGGTTAATCTCACCAAATCGAGAATGTTGTGACTCTTTCATTTCCAAGCAAATTTTCTTTCTTTCTTTCTTCTACATCTATTTGTAGAAAACTATTTACAATATTTTTGAACCTACAGAATCTTAAGCATTTTCAACACACGCTTGGCCAGTCTTTTATTAAATTGATGGCACTTTTTTCTCGAAGCGTTTGTCTTATCTTTATCAATCATTTTACTCCGATGGCTGCATACAAAGAGGCTTAGTCAGTTTTAAGGACGGTCTGACCAACAGCCTTGACCTTAGGAGGTCATGTGACGAAATATTTTTTCCATATAAGTAGGTTTTATTGGGGATAAAGACCCTTTTCAGCGCTGGGTATTAAATACGCCCAGGGTCATGCTGAGCTGGCAACCCATTCGAGGCAAGCATACCTAGTGATCTTAGGTTTTTTTTTATTTCAATTGTGCATTTTATCTGTGTGTTGTCTCCTTGTCCTTGTTTGTTGTTCTTTGTTTTTCTATGTTTTTCTTTCTTTCTTCTTTTTATTTACTGGAAAACCTGGCTGTAGGTATTGACATTTCGCGAGAATTGATTGCGGAAAAATAGAATGCATTTGTTTTTTAAGATGGCAATTGGGCAAGCAATAAAGCGAATGTTTGCCAAATAAATATAATATTTAATGGTATTTTAGGATATTTATTATACATAAGTGACATGATGTGATAAATAAATTAAGCAAACGAGCAGGCGAGCTACCTGATGGTAAGTAGCCATTTCCGCCCATGGACATCTGCAAAACCAAAGGAGTTGCAGATGCGTTGCCGAGCCTATTTAGGGAAAGGCAGGGGAAGGAGAAAAGGAGACGGAAGGGGATTGGGGGAGGAATTTGGCCTCCGGCCCTCTCGCTCACCGCACGAAGCGCAGTAACGAAACGCTACTACTAGGACGTCGGTCTTCTGCGAGAGTGTGGTACTTCCTCGGTCAAGCCGGCCCATTTATGCTGCGAACAGCGTGGCCCTAAGTGACTTAAGTTATCAGCAGTTTTAGATATTTTCTCAGTTGCAAGTGACCCTTCCGTGCCTCAGAAAGCACGTAAACCTGTTCCCGGTTGTTTTGTTGGTGGTAGTCAGAAGCACAAAATGCTTGACAACCGGTCTTTCTTGCAAATATCGGTATTGCTCAGAAATTGTGTTTCGTAGTTCTGATGTCAGTCTTTTCGTGTACAATACTGATATTTAGCCGCATTTGCTTTGAGTGGAAGCTGACCCCAATCAAATTGAGAAAGAGCTAGGAGGAGAATGACTTCCACTTAGTTTTAGATTTATACATACATACCATCACGCCTGTATTCCTCGAAGGGTTAGGCACAGGTGTACTAATGTGTTCCTACACTTTGCCGGGATGTTTAGGTCCCATGTAATAGGGGGCGAGCCTATTGCCATTCACTGGGCACACATCCAGACTCCGAGCAGCTAGTGAGAATTTCATAGAAAATCCCAATAACACTTTGCTCGACCTGGGGATCGAACCCAGGACCTCTAGAGTAGCAGTTGCGCTTGGGCCCACTAATGAGGCAGTCAAATTTATTTCATTCCAATTTTGAAAGTGAGTGTTTGCCAAAGAAGATTCAAGTCATTGACTCACCTTTTCGTATAACTTTCTAAGATTTGAGAATAAAGCACGTTTTAGTTTTATTTTTCATTTTATTCTCTTATCTATAAATGTGGACTAAAATTGGATTTATTTCTATAGTCTCTTAACTTTATTGTCGCGAAAATGATACTTATACCTCAAGTCTGTATCATTTTCTTGCTTGCTTGCATTGCATTAATAAATGCTTCAAATATAAAAGCTCTTGTATTAATAATTTTAAATTTGTATTGATTATGTGTACAATTTTCAACTCGCATTTCATTTAGTATTTCTTTATTTATTTAAGCGTGATTTATAAAAATGAAACTTATTACATTTTAAATTTAATTTAGACTAATGTCTAGTGGTCACAATAATGTGTCTCCTGAGCATGATTTTCTGAGTTTGATTTTCAAGTTGCATAAAATATAATTATGAAAATCTCAATTGCAGGTTGCATTTAGACTGGTTTTTAGTTAATGGCAATAGACTCGCTATTTATATATATTATGGCAGTTTAGACGTAGCGTTTGAACTGTGGGTTTTTTACATCTCTGATGAACCTTTTGCGGAATATAGGCGTGATAGTAATGAGCGGAATAATGTAATGGAATAATTAACGTTATTGTAAAAAAATATAACATTTCACGGTTGGTACGACTTAACTAGTATGTCTACGTCGTAGTAGCCACTTGCTACGCCGTAGCTCTTGCTACGAAGGCGTAGCAAAGCAACATACTATGTTTGAAGTAATAATTATTTTATTCACAGGTGAATAATTTACATATTACGGTTAGTGACTTTTATTGTATGTTAATAATTAAACTAAATTGCGTTATTGTGCTAAAATTTAGTTGAATGTGTTGTCTCCTTAACAATCCTAATCAATAATTGTATGTATTTTTCATAATTCTCGACTCTAAGTTGTTGTCATGTTAAGCTGTTACCGTGGGGTGAGGACCTGGTGATCTGTAATACAGCCTACAATAGACAACAGCTCCTCACATACACTTGACTGTAAATAATTACATTAAGTTAATCTTTTACATTGTATCTACATGTCTTGTTTTGTGAGGAGAAATAAATACTTATTTATAAAAAAATAAGTATTATAATTTTATTTCATAAAAATACTCGGTTTATTCATGAAGGAATAACAATATGAAAATGGAATACACGTCTGTTTTCCTTGATAGGTCAGGTCAGTTTGAAAACATCCGCTAAAAAGAAATTTAATTAATTTTCCTTTATTATTTTTTTAGCGGATGCCTGCACTTAATAAGAAAGCTGCCTCAAGAAAAACAACAAGATCCGCTTTATACATTTTGAGATTTTGTGTATATTTAACCATAGGCTTCATTCATATTTATTGCTTTAAATACTAACATACAATCACGCCTGTATTCCCCGAAGGGTTAGACAGACATGTACTTAATGTACACCTATAGTTTGCCAGTTTGTTTTGTGATATGTAATAGGAGGCGTGGCACATGTCCAAGCTCCGAGCTGCTGATCCTTGCCCAGCAGTGGGACAATGTAATGGGTTGATGATAGTGATGATCACTAGGCTGAAATGCTTTTTCTTTCAAATTGATTTAGTAAACACAAGATAAGAAGATAATTATGTATAAATAGATATATAAGTTTTTTTTTGTAGTAGTAGTGTTGCGCTGGCATGTCTACATGCCAGTATGAATGGTTCACACGACCGGGGAAGTACTACCCTCCCACAATATATCGACGTCAAGTACCAGTATGTATACTGTTGCGTTTTGTACGGTGAGTGTGGAGCGCTTGAGGCCTAATTCCTCTCTAAGTCCCCTTTCTTCTCCTTTTCTCCTTCCCCTCCCTTTTCCTTAACGTAGCCAAAGGAGTTGTAGCTGCGTTCGGCATCGCTTCTACAACTCATTTGGCTTTGCAGATGTCTATGGGCGGCGATGACTACTTACCATCAGGTAGGTCGCCTGCTCGTTTCCGAGTTATACCATAAGAAAAAATATGGCACTGAAGCAATATTTAAAAACAATAGCTTTATAATGCCAGCCTGCCAGTAACACTGGATGTCACTCACATAGAGCGTCATTTCAATTAACTTTTATTTAGGTCACCATTTGACGTACATTTCCTAATATACAAGCTTTGGCGTTGTTGACATTTCTCGTTTAAACATAAATATCGTCACGCCTATACAGGTTGACTGGTCAAAACCTAACGATACTCGATGACGTGTTATTTGGTGATCATATAATTAAGAAGAAAAAAAATCATAACATACCATCATGCCTGTAGCCCCCGAAGGGTAAGGCAGAAGTGTTCTAATGTATACCCACATTTCGCCGGTATGTTTAGTTCCCATGTAATAGGGGGCGAGACTATTGCCATTAACCGGGCACAAATCCAGACTCGGAGCTGCTACTGGGAATTCTATAGAAAAACCCAATAACACTTTGCTGCACCTGGTGATCGAACCCCAGGACCTGTAGCGTAACAGTCGCGCTTAGGACTACTAGAAGTATGAGGCAGAAATAAAAATAACATTAAAAATAAATATTAATTGACTAATTAGTAAACTTAACCGAAAGTTAGGTAATTAATAACGCAACGCATGGACACCGCGCGGATACACCGTGCACGTGCTGTGCTATCAACACACAATAAATTGTTACCTACATTTACTTACTGCGTCACGTTTTTTTTATGGGTTAACTCGGCAAACGTGCAGGCGAGCTACCTGATGGTAAGTAATTATCGCCGCCCATAGACATCTGCAAAACGAAAGTCGTTGCCGAGCCTATTTAGGCAAAGGGAGGGGAACGAGAAAAGGAGAAGGAAAGGGATTGAGGGAGGAATGGGGCCTCCGGCCCTCTCGCTCACTGAACGAAGCGCAGTAGTGAAACGCTACTACTCAAGTTAAAGTATCGTAAGTGTCTCACCGGTTACCCTGTATATAATATATATTTTAAACTACTTCTTCGTAAATAGCCTTAAATCACTTTTCATGACACATACCTATCCGTGCTCGAAGTATACCAAGATAAACAATTCCAATTATTTTTTATTTAACTGGCAACACCGACCTTCACGTATCATTAGCTTGGTGAGTTAAGAGTGCGTCCGACGTGCGTTCGACGCGTGGGCAGCGGTATTTACAGAACATTTATTTTGAATGTATCGATTTGGTGTTATCTTGTTAGGTACGGCTATAAATTGGATTGGATATACAATGTAACATAATAGGTGCAAGACTGATTCGATTACAGTGGTTTTTAACAATAACTATAACATATCATCACGCCTGTGCAGTGATAGCCGTGTGATATGACCATTGGACTGCCAAGTCAAAGGTCTCGAGTTCGAATCCAAGGCACGCACCTCTGTCTTTTCGAAGTCATGTGCGTATTAATAATTAATTATCACGCGCTTAAATGGTGAAGGATCAGAAACATTGTGAGGAAACCTGCATGCCTGAGAGATTTTCTTGACAGCATGTGAAGTCTGCCAACCCGCAGTAGGCTAGCGTGGTGGACTATAGCCTATTCCCTCTCGTTCTGAGAGGAGACCCGTGCCCAGCAGTGGGACAATGTAATGGGTTGATGATGATCACGCCTGTATTCCCCGCTGGGTTAGGCAAAGCTGTACTAATGTACACCGACACTTCGCCGGTATGTCTAGGTGCCATGTAATAGGGGGCGAGCCTATTGCCATAAACTGGACACAAATCCAGACTCCGAGCTGCTACAGAGAATTTCATAGAAAAACCCAATAACACTTTGCTCGATCAGGAGATCGAACTCACGACCCTCAAGCGTAGCAGTCGCGCTTAGGACCACTAGACTAATGAGGCTGTCAATAATTATAATACCTGAAATTATAGCCCCCTTCATCAATTGGCCGAATTATGGAATACTGAAACTTATGGCGAAGGAATAAAAATTTATTAAAACGTAATATTAAATTTGCCGTTCGATAACACACACACTATATAAATCATCAATTATAGCTTCACTTATACCTATATAACATGAGTTGAATTCTGCTTAGTCCATCGAGGTATATTAGCGTGATGTTAAGACGCTATTGCCTTAACAAGGTTACTCAACACCTTAAGCTTCCAAAAAAGTCATAACTTATCTATCACAAAACTTCTGCCATTAACGAGACTATAGGAGAAAAAGTTAAAATATATTTTCACTTCAGAGCAGTTTTGGCGATTTCTACATCGAGAAATCGTGTCTTCGCTGGAGTTATATCGATTCCACTTTGATATCGGACATCGATTTCGTTTTATTCGAGTATTCGATTACGCGAGCATCGATTTGGGTCAGGGTTAGCGGTCAACCTTCAGTTGTTTCGGCAGAAGGTGTCAGTATTAGCTCTAATGCGGTTAAATGAATAATGTTTTCACTAGCTTTTGCCTGCGACTTCGTCCGCGTGGAATAGTTTATTCGTGGACAGTATTAAACAATAATACTGTACAGTTTCATCAAAATTCGTTCAGTAGTTTTTGCGTAAAAGTAACAAACATCCATCCATCCTCACAAACTTTCACATTTATAATATTGAGTAGGATTGTCAGTTGAGGCGTGAATTTTTAATGAGGACTTACAAAAGAATAGTATACAGTCGTCAGCAGGTTATACAAAACTGTCAAAATTCTCCAAATGATTTTAAACCTTAAATTGTTGAAGGTAAAGTTCAAAATCAACTGGCCACCGTACGTATGAATTCTATCAAAGGCAAGCAATCTTCATTGATGTAGTAGTCGCAAAAACAGCAGCTGATCAACTAAAATGTTGAGGGTTTTTTTTCTATTAAATCCTCAAAAGTATATCTTAGTTTTGATTTGTGCCTGGCTAATGACTTCACCTCCTATACAGGACCTAAAACAAACTCTGACCCTTTCAGGAATATTGGCATGATAATATGTAATACTACAACAATTTTTTGTCAATTCAAAAGTACCTTTAATAAAGGTCCAATTTCGAAAGTTCTGTGACAGAAAATAATAGAACAGTTACTTTTCATCGAATAAAAAAGATACTCAAATGAAGTTATTTTAATGAAGGAAAACTTCGACAAGGCAGGATTCGAACCTGCGTCTTCTGGTGACCGCGAATCCACCATCACCAGGTCGAAATTTGCCTTCACATTTTTAATTTACGACTTTACGTCTTGATAATCTTTGCATGGAAAATGCCTAAAAAATACAAAAAGGTAGATACTCAAATAATTGAAAAACGATTTGAACCACTTGAAAAAACAGTTATAATTCGGGTCGTGGCCCCGACCTTTGCTCTCGCGAAAATACCCACTTTTCGTTGGCTCCGCTAGTTTTGAATATTAAATACATTAATATTCGATACGTGGTGTGAATGCTAATCGAGAGAATCGAGTCGATATGCGATTTTAGTTAGTCCGATTTTGTCGTTTGTTTGCGAATTGGTGGTGTCATCGGTTTAGGGATGTTATCTGTTTTTTACACGCTTTTTAAGGCTTGTTTGTGGAATTAGATTTTACTTTAAAAAGGTTTTTACATACATACACTCTATGTGTAAATCTCATAACAGTAGGCGAGCCTATTGGTATTAGAGCTTAAGGGTCTATGAACACCCTAGGAGGGTGAAAAACACTTTACGACCTATTCTTTAGACCTATAAAATATACAAAAAAAAATCATTAACATCGGTCGAGCTGTTTTGGAGGAGTGCGACCTCAAACACGGTGACACGAGATATTTATATATTAGAATAAAATCAAATCAAATGTTGTTATTTCAATTAAGATTTTACAAGCATTTATGAAACGTTATTGACTCTAGTTGCACGGTTCTAAAAAGTTGATCCTATGTAGAAGAATCCGGCAAGAAACTCCATGGACATTCTTTTAAACTAGATAAAAGGAATTTCAATAAAAGGAATTCCAAACAGCTATAAGATACCCCGCTCCAATTTGTAACAAGTGTTCACTGTTCAGTCTTACAATAGCATAGGTACAGACAACTAATATTAAAGTCTATATATCTATAAGTTCTGCCTAGCTTCAAACTTAGGACTAACTACTGGAATAGCATCTTATGCTTAAGTAGAGAACTAGCGACTCAGGTAAGTTTGGACCGAACGTGCAAGTTGCAAGTTGGCCATGTGAGGCGTTATTGAATTGTGGCTTTGAAGGCAGCGGGGATAATAATAATATTATTTTTGTCAAGCTGTTTCAACGGTTTTACTCGCATTTAAAAGGAATTTTTAAAAGAAAATGTGGTCTATAACCTTCTTTAGAGTACGATCTGTTTTCATGCAAAATTTTGTCGAAATCATTTCAGCAGACAGACAGACTGATCTACTTACTCATTAATTCAAATTATTATTGTAGCAAGGATTCTGTACTGAGTAATTCGGTGTTACTCAGAAATAATATTTTTATTCAAAACCAAATAACTTCACAGCCAAACCAAAACCAAATAACACACTTTGTTGTGGTAGGGCCACGCTGTTCGCAGCATGAATGGGCCGGCTCGACCGGGGAAGTACCACACTCTCGCAGAAGACCGACGTCCGAGTAGTAGCGTTTCGTTACTGCGCTTCGTTCGGTGAGCGAGAGGGCCGGAGGCCCAATTCCTCCCCCAATCCCCTTCCTTCTCCTTTTCTCCTTCCCCTCCCTTTCCCTAAATAGGCTCGGCAACGCATCTTCAACTCCTTTGGTTTTGCAGATGTCCATGGGCGGCGATGACTACTTACCATCAGGTAGCTCGCCTGCTCGTTTGCCGAGTTATCCCATAAAAAAAAAAAACAGCTTATAATTTCCAAACAGATATATACTTTTAAACAATACCTACACAAATAATGAAGTACACAGATAATACAGAATTAAATTATGAATTAAATTATACCACTCGTATGTGTCCAAAAATGATAAAAACGACAAATAATCTAGTTATTATGTTTGTGTTTTTATGTATAACGTTATATATTTTGTTTATTTAGCCCCTTTTGTGTCCCACTGCTGGGCAAAGGCCTCCCCTAACTTCGTCCAGAATTGTCTATCCTGGAAATCTTTGTATGAAATGTATTTATAACGTGAACAACATGCGCTTATTCAAAGTCAAACTTCCAAAGCAATCGGTGGAAAACATTTTGAACTAAAAAAAACGTGTTTAATTGAGCCAATACCAAAGATACACCACTTGATCGTTTCACTTTTAACCTGGCAAGCGGTACAGTTCCTCTTTTGAGCACATAACAATAGATTTTGCATTGTGTCTACAATCTGCCGCTTGACAGGTTAAAAGTGATTCCATTTACAAACTAACATGCATACCTTAATTAAAACTCTATGGTTCTCCTCTCAACACCATTGATGGGAGAATCAAGACATGTTAATTGGGCTGTCACACTCGCCAACTGGCGTGTACAGTCAGCAATGAAAGTCACTGAACACGAAGTCTCTTCAAAACGCTCAAACATAATTATTATCCAGAACTTACAGACCCGAGATAATAGTAAGTAGTACCTACGAGTTTCTACATACTAGACCATTATTTTTTACCTAAGTGAATCTATTGAAAAGTAGGTATTGGTGCTGTGATGTTTTCAAAACTTGGCAGCGTTCAGCAATTTTCGTTGCTGACCGTACTTAGCGCTGTTTTTATGGCCCCACCTCAAAAATTACGGACCCCGAGTGGTTTAATTGGTCGATTTGATTATTGGGCTGAAGTTGTTAATTGGTCTCATACCTTTGAAGGCTCTCTTTGTGTAACTAGGCTGGGGCGACTTTGCTCGGGTTTAGAGGTTATAAAAGATACTTATTACTGAGATATATTGATGCTTAGTGTTGAAATTGTTAAGGGAAAATGAATTGCATCCTATTGATGCCAATAATATTGGTTTTTCTATGAAATTCTCAGTCTGGATTTATGCCCGGTGAATGGCAATAGGCTCGCCCCCTATGACATGGGACCTAAAACATACCAGTGAACTGTGGGTGTACATTTAGTACAACTCTGCCCAACCCTTCGGGGAATACAGGCGTGATGGTATGTTTGTGATGCTAAAAACACCAGAGGCATCATTGGCTCATTTCATCCTGAAACCTCAGTTTTTAAGTAAAATATTATTGGAACAATAAATATTATTATTATTATAATAGGAAATGTTGGCGCCATCTATTTAAAAAAAATATAAAACATTGTAAAAGTTTATTTAAGGCTGTAATTGTTCGTTTATCACACAAATTCTGGTATCATGGCGGAAAGAATTGCTACATCAACTACTTATAACTTACCAGTTGATGATGCAATTGTTAGGTAATTTTTAGATCGAAAAATGTGTTATACATGCATAATTTGCGAAAAAAAAAATGCGCTTAAGGTTGAACGGTTGTCTTTAACTAGTATTAATTGAAGCGTCGGCAGCCTAATGGCTAGAGCGTCGGACTTGCGATCATGTGGTTGCCGAAACCCACCCATTGCGCTACCGACGTGAACCCACTCGTAATACAAGCATTTAGCTTAGCACGAGGGGTTAACAAGAATACTAGTAATGTGTGACCCACATTGCTAGTAAGATTGAAAAAAAAACTACAAATATATATGTGATATACATGACATAAATATGATGTATAAAAACCATGAGAGTTTTGAGGGTAAAAGTTTTAATGTTGTGATCGATGGGAGTCTCAGATGCTTTGCGGAAAGTGTCGATATACGGAAAAAGGACGTAACTGACTTGTTATTAAACATAACATAACATAATATCACGCCTGTATTCCCCGAAGGGGTAGGCAGAGGTCTACTAATGAATACCTACATTTCGCCGGTATGTTTAAGGTCCCAGGTTGCGCGCCTATTGCCATTAACCGGGCACCAATCCAGACTCCGAGCTGCTGCTGGGAATTTCATAGAAAAACCTAATAACACTGCGGACCGTGACTGTTGATCTCCACTTAACTAATATGTTAGTCAATAATTAAATTAATAACGATAATTAGTTACTGCAAGATTGCGCAAGATAATATTATTATTGCATTAATATTAGTTGATTTTATATTAAAACAATTAGACCGTGAAAAGGTTACCCACTCGAAAAACAAATATTTAACGTGAAAATGAACGTTATTGTTATATGAAATAACATTTATAATTAATTGGAGCCGATATTTCGAGTGCTCTCGTAGTCCACTCACGCAGATTTACAAATAAATTGTAATATTTGAAGAGGATAAGTTTTTGTATTTGATTGTACTTCGAGTGAACAAGTTTGGACATCTATTTTAATACGGATTGAAATTACTAAATAAGTAATGGATTATTACATTGTGAGCACAAATTTCTAGGGTCCAGGCCTTAAAAAGGCCTTTATTGTGACAAAATTATCGGCACAACTTGCAATTTATCAAAAAAAAAAAAATAGGCGTGTTCCGCAGTTTGACCCGCTTTGATTTCACATCTAGGGTATAGACAGATTTTAGGGATCGGTGAACCAACCAGGATTGAGGATTTAATTATAAGAAAAAATATTCCTTATTACCTTCAAACGAAAATCACCCTAAACATATATACATACATAAACGCTACACCGTCCAAAATTGCTTGACCACCTGAGTAAACACCGCTTCGTTCACAAGCCCGTATTTACGTTGTGCGTTTTTACCGCGAATTTTTTAGCCATAGCTGTCATATGGCCTATGCATCAAATCCTTCAACTTTTTTTAGCTATTTGCATAGCTAGCAGACACCTGTGTGCCTGTGAAAAATTGATACGTATTGATATCTGCTCTATGGCTTTTATTACATATTTTCACAACTGTATTCCCTGAAGGGTTAGGCTGAGGTATACTTAATGTACACCCACTGCTTGCCGGTATATTTAGGTCCCATGTGACATGGGGCAAGCTTGCCATTAAACGGGCACAAATCGAAACTACGAACTGTTACTGAGAACTTCAAAGAAAAATCCAAAATCACTTTGCTTGACCTAGGAATAGAATCCAGGATCTCTTAGAACCACTAGAACTAATGAGGCTGTCAATTATGTTTTATAATTAGTTAAATTCTTATAGAAACCAAATAATTATTGCGTACTATGAATTTTTTAAATCGATTAAATAATATATATTCCTTTAATTATTATCAAAGCGGCGGTAGCCTAATGGCTAGGGCGTCGGACTTGCGATTATTTGGTTGCCGGTTCGAAACTCACCCATTGCACTACCGACGTGAACCCACTCGTAATACAAGCATTTAGCTTAGTACGAGCGGTTAACAAGATTACTAGTACTATGTGACCCACATTTTTAGCAACCTTTTTTATTAAAAACAAGAAAATTATGCGAATCTTACATACATATTATACAAAAAATCTGTTATCAAAATCTTAAGACGTCCTTACTGATGTCGTTTGAAGTATTCTACAAGGGAATAATACTCTATAAGTACATCCCATCCCAGAATATTAGGAATATCGAACGATTCCCTTTCACAAAGACCCGATTATTATGCGTATTCGATATTTAGGGTACTCACTCACTACAGCATAATACTGTTGTATGTTGGTGCTAATACGTTTGGTACGTTGCCTGAGTGTGCTTCGTGCGCCGTGGGTTGCTGTTTCAATTAAATTTGATTGTGTTTGAAAATTTATTTATGCATCAAATAGTTTCATGAAAAAAAACCTAGTGTAGGTCGATGTTTAGTAAAAAAAAACTATGATTCGATTTGATTCAATGTGGAATGAACTGTCTGCCTGCAGTATTTGCGACCCAATATGACCTTCAAACCTTCAAGAAAAGAGCGTACTCTCTTTTTAAAGACCGGCAACGCACTTGTGACTCCTTTGGTGTTGCGGGTGTCCATGGTACTCGCTTACCATCAGGCGATCCATCTGCTCGTTAAAAAAAGTTTTGATTGCCGTTTTATTGTCATTGTGTTCGAATCATTATTTTCGTTCCTATTTCGATTAAGTTACGGTCTAATGCGCAGAGACCATAATGAGTATATTCGGCTTTGAATTCGTATTCAAAATACGCTTATTCGTTTCTAAAGGCGTCGTGATATATCTGGCTTGTCAAATCGATGCTATTCTTAAGGGTTCGATAAATATCCTGTGATTGAAAATAGGTACTTACAATGGTACTTTTTTAATTATGTTGATACCAGTAATGGGACAAGAGGGGCTCATGGTTTAGTTATAATTGCACTAATCAGCAAGGTAAAGCAACGCCTGCCGCGGTCAGTCTGTGGATGGGTTACCGTTCTTTACACTTCGAGCCCCCTACGTGCCTCGAAGAGCACATAAAGCTGTTGGTCTCGGTTGTCATACATGTTCGTATGACAAACGACAACAACGACAACGTTCTATAGTTTCTGCCTACCCCTTTGGGAAAAAGGCGTGAGTATATGTATGTGTGTTTGTCTCTTCCTAAATGGTGTAGTTTGTCCTAAAAACCAAAGCTGAATACAAAATGGAATGCGCAATGTACAGTCCGATGAAGCGCGGCGATTGTTAATTGAACCCACAGCTCTGAGTTCAAACGTCAATTCCAGCAGTATGATACCAGTATTAACGTCAGATAAATGATGAACTTTCAAACGAAAAAGCGCTTTTGTTCAGCAATGTGGAATAGAGAGTGAATAGAATTTGTATCGGTGTTATTTTTTTAAGGTCAGATATTTACTTAAAAAAGATACGCTTGGTTGTAGAATTTAATGATCTGTCTTGTTTTTTAATAATGTTGGAATACTTAGAATAGATTTTATTTTTTGGTCTGATTGTGTAAGACTGGCAACAATTTTTTTTACAAAGTGTCACATTGTATATACGTTTTTTTATGTGATAGCTCGGCAAACGAGCTGGGTAGCGAACTGATGGTAAGTAGTCATCGCCGCCCATGGACATCTGCAATACCAAAGGAGTTGCAGATGCGTTGTCGAGCTTATTTAAAGAAAAGGGAGCGGTGGGAGAGACGGGGAAGGAATGGGACAGATAGAGGTATTGGGCATACAAAAAGGGCTAGCGTAACTATAGCCTCATCTCTCTCCCTGAGAGGAGATCCGTGCCCAGCAGTGGGACAGTGTATGGGTTGACGATTGTGGTAGGGCCACGCTGTTCGCAGCATGAATCGGCCGGCTTGACCGGGGAAGTACCACACTCTCACAGAAGACCGACGTCCGAGTAGTAGCGTTTCGTTACTGCGCTTCGTTCGGTGAGCGAGAGGGCCGGAGGCCCATTTCCTCCCCCAATCCCCTTCCTTCTCCTTTTCTCCTTCCCCTCCCTTTCCCTAAATAGGCTCGGCAACGCATCTGCAACTCCTTTGGTTTTGCAGATGTCCATGGGCGGCGATGACTACTTACCATCAGGTAGCTCGCCTGCTCGTTTGCCGAGTTATCCCATAAAAAAAAAATGTGATTAGGATGAGTACGACATTGCACATAGGTACGACTGCCTCATTAGTGTAGTGGTCTTAAGTGCGACTGCTAAGTTAGAGGTAGTTAGAAAGTTAGTTTTTCTATGAAATACTCAGTAGCAGCTCGGAGTCTAGATTTGTGCCCGGTTAATGGCAATAGGCTCGCCCCCTATTACATGGGACCTAAACATACCGGCGAAGTGTGGGTATACACCATATCTCTGCCTAACCCTTCGGGGAATACAGGCGTGATGGTATATTATGAGTACGATATATATACATCTTCCCTGGTGGACAATGTGAATTTTACGTATTATAATAAAAAGAAGTTTATGCCTACTAAAATGGTCAAATATATTTAATAATCATAATCGACCTTCTGTACCACTCTCAGTGACTTTGTAAGTATGGCAATATTCATCAATTATCAAATAAATTTATTACAAATTATCCAATTAATCTCATATTGACAACATTAATCACATTTTCTTTTTGCATCGACTCAGTTTTCGCTGATGTGCAATCGTGTATAATTAAATCTGCAATTCATTGCCAAAGATTAGTAAATTATTGAAGTGATAATGATCATTTTTAAATAGTTATCTTTCAATAGCCCGATAATAATACTGACAAAAGATATTTGATGCAAAGACGGCGCAACTGTCGAGTTTCGTTAATTCTACTGGAATAGTTTTTAATGAATATTACTTAACAATCATATGAATAATGCTATGATTTAAATAGTATTCTACATCTAGTTACAAGTTATTGTGTGATAAAATTTATTTGAATTTGATCTTTATTTGTTGAGTAACAGAGTAACACACAAAATTCAAATTTGGAACACTGAGCCGTTGACATTAATCAAAATGGCGGCGTTCGAAGTGTCTATATGGGTCCTCCATTCGTATATTACTTTTCGGTGAAATGACAACGAGTTTCGTACAATGGAACAAAATATAAATGTATTTTAAAACACCGAGAGCCTCCCCTGGGTACGCGATGCACAAACTAAAACAAAAGTTATTACGGTTTCAACAAAACGAACGTGACTCACTCGAAATGGGTTTTGTGAAACTGTGTGATTGACAAATTGGATACTTTTGTGTTTTTAATCTTTTCAGAATGGTAAATAAATTATTAAAAAAACTGTCATTTATATACAATGGGCCTCACTGATCAATCAGATTAAATGCTTGCTGCGGTTGTTCTATGGATGGATATCCTTTTTTTATTATTTCAAGACACATTGGTAGAGCAGAGAGTACGATAAACCAATCAAACCCGGTTGTAATTAATAAACAACGTTATTCATTGTTATAAATCATCATTTGACAAAAAAAAGTAAAACCGCCTTCAAACCATAATAAATACTTCCCAGTCAGGTAGCAATAACCACATCTTGCTTTAACATTAAAAAGAACCAGTGAATAATAAAATTATAAATGCAACCGCATTAATATCCATTTTATTTGTCATTGCTCTCCTGAATAATTTATATTCGTTTGCATGATATTATCGACTGACGAGATACGCAACATAATGGATACAGCAATCCGATTCACATTTATTATATTTTCAACGGTGAATGACTTTAAATAATAAATTTTGATAGGGTAAATAATGGTTGCGTTCCTGCGTGGATTGAAGGTATTTAAGGCTGATCTTCTTGGGTGCCTTATTATACTTATTATTTAGTTTTTTTTTTACAAACTGTTTATAACAATTTTTTAGGATTATTGTAGTAAGAACCTTTTGCTTTCGGTATTATAGTTATTTTGTAAGTGAATAATTGCAACAATGATGACTGTAATATTGAAAACAATAAACTTCTATTCGATTCTATTACATCATATTCTGTTCTATTCTATTCTATAACCATAGGACTTGCGATCTTTTATTTTTTAAATAAAAAAGAAATAGTAGGATATGTGTAATACAATAAAATTCTCAGACCGAACTTCGGTTTTCTTTCGCCCTTATTTCATTGGGTCTAAAACCGTAATGACAAACTGTTGGCTTTATAAACTTCTGCCTAATCTTTCAAGGAATTCAAGCATGAAGATTTTGTAGTAATAATGCCTGCTAGCATGTCTCCATGCCAGCATGGATGAATCCGCACAACCAGGAGAGCACTACCCTCCCACAGAATATCGAGGTCAAGTAGCAGTATGCATACTGTTGCGTTTCGTACGGTGCGTGTGGAGCGCCGGAGGCCCAATTTCTTCCTCGGTCCCTTCCTTCCCCTTTTCTCCTTCCCTTCCCTTTTCCTGAAATAGGCTCGGCAACGCATCTGCAACTCCTTTGGTTCTTGAAATGTCCATGGGCAGCGATGACTACTTATCAGGTAGCTCGCCTGTTCATTTGCCGAGTTATCCCATAAAAAAAATGTTATTGTGCCAAAAGAAAAACACAGACATTTTGCTGCTATAAACACGAAACTCTCTACAAGTTAGTCTTGAACTCTCATATCTCACTCCTCCGGGACTGCACACGGTGTAATTGCCTCCCGCACCTCCGGCTACCTCCGAGAGGTCACGTAACAAAGATTTATGCCTTCCTTATGCCTTGGGGTCCGAAATTCAACTTCGATGGTCCGCGTCTCAGTTAGGGGTCAATATCCCAGTCGAGAAAAAGGCAGAAGGTTAGGTAAATAAAGATATCAAATGAAAACCTGAATATTGATTGGATATTTAGGTTTCATACCATCATACCATCACGCCTGTATTCCCCGAAGGGTTAGGCAGAGGTGTACTAATGTACACCTACATTTCTCCGGTATGTTTAGGTCCCATGTAATAGGGGGCGAGTCTATTGCCATTAACCGGGCAAAAATCCAGACTCCGAGCTGCTACTGGGAATTTCATAGAAAAACCCAATAACACTTTGCTGGACCTGGGAATCGAACCCAGGACCTCTAGCGTAGCAGTCGCGCTTGGGACCACCAGACTAACGAGGCAGTTAATTAGGAAAATTTTTAGATTATAAAAGTAATTAAGGGAACAGTCATGATTGCAGTAATAATTAGATCAATTATAACTTGTTATATTCAATTACTTTACATTTAATTACTATTTTAGAATTGAAAATTTAGATGTTTTCATTTCTTTTATTAAGATGAATTAGTTAAAGTGTCTCGTTGAGCTCAATAATGGCACTGTCTGCCATTATTTAATCTCAGACTCTCTGTTACAAATAAATAAATAATTAAATTCAAATCAGTTTTCGGAAAAATATTCAGGAAAATTGAGAACATAAAAAAATCTAGAGAAAAATGACACAATCATACCACGCAAACTTATCCTTCTCCCAATTTATTCCCACAAAATTCTTGTACAAGATTTCTTTCAAGTCAGACTGCGCAGTAAAAGTACCGAATGGGGATGAAGACGAATCCCCACTGTTACTAATCCCCAACGTCCGGAAAGCGTGTCGGAAAGATACTTAATCCCCAGTTCTGTACAGTCAGATATCTATCGGATTATTCGACAAGTGTTCTTTTAAATCGTCAAGTGACATTTGGTATTAAATTTGTGGGTAGTTAAGTGGTTTTGGGAAGATTATGGGCCTTAAATGGGGAGAGTTAAAAGAAAATTCGCGAGTGATGATATATATAAGGCAGATTCGACTCTGCGACCTTAAATAAAACCTTTATTCTAAACTTCTAAAGGAACCATAGGATAGTGGACTATTTTTTGTTTTTTTGTATTAAAAACTAGCTTTCCACGTGTGGCTTCGCCGCGTGAGTAATATATAGCCTATGTAACTCAGGTATAATGTAGCTATCTATTGGTGTTAGAATTTTCAAAACCGGTTCAGTAGATCCAGAGATACAATCTCACGAACTCATAAACATTACCTCTAATATTAGTATAGATAATAGGAGTGATAGCCAAGTGATATGACCATTGGACTGCCAAGTTGAAGGTACCAAGTTTAAATCCAAATTATGTTACTAGACCTCTGACTTAGACCTATATTTAATATTTACCATTTAAGTAAATACATACCATCACGCCTGAATTCCTCGAAGAGGTGTACTAATGTACACCCACATTTTGCCGGTATGTTTGGATTTAGTGTAATAGGGGCCGAGCCTATTGCCATTAACCGTGTACACAACCAGACTCGGAGTTGCTACTGAGTATTTCACAGAAAAAAACCGTTAATACTTTGCCCGACCTGGGGATCTTCTAGCAGTCGCGCTAGTAGCGCTAGACAAACGAGGCAGTTGATATTTCATATTTACCATTTAAGTTAAAAATTACATTTATTGTGGTATAATATAATTGCGCATGTACTACAAATATGTGTCAGTGATTCCTAACATACTTCCAAACGCCTCTAGTCAACATTCATGCAATAATTCGTATACCAGTTAGGCACTCGAGTGTCGGGCATACATGGAGATTGACATTCCACTAATCTATGCTCTCGATTTGAAGCTCCGTATAATATTTGTACAAAACATTCGTATTGGACTATAGTATAATAATATTGACAGAGTTCAATCGTTTTCTCAAAAATTGAATACAATATTTATATCAAAAACACTATCACACACACGTGCATTTTTTTATGGGTAACTCTGCAAACGAGCAGGTGAGCTACCTGATGGTAAGTAGTCATCGTCGCCCATGGACATCTGCAATACCAAAGGATTTGCAGATACGTTGCCGAGCCTATTTAAGGAGAAGGGAAGGGAAAGAGAAGGAAGGGGATGAGTGAGGAATTGGGCCTCGGGCGCTCCACACTCACCGCACGAAACGCAGCAGTATGCGTACTGGTACTTGACGTCGATATTTTGTGGGAGGGTAGTACTTCTTCGGTCGTCCCGACCCATTCTCTTACATCTCTTACATACTCTTAAATTTTTTTCTTTTCCTTTTTGCCCGTTAATTCGGTATATTAATAGTGTAAATATCTAACATAATTAGTTTAGTATAATCATATTATTAGTGTGATGATTAAAATATAATTTCTTTATGAATTTTACTGTAAAAATATAATAACGGTTAATATATTTAGACTGTTATATTAATATATTGTTATTGTGTAAGTAATAAATTAATGTATAGGGTTCCGTACCCCAAAAGTATCCAATACAGGATGACTTTTATTCTCCGTTTGTTTGTACAGAGAAATTCAAGAATCGTTGAACTTTAAAAAAAAAATCGACTGCCTGTGAAGTCTGTGTGTCCGCACTAGGTCAGCGTGGTGGACTTTTAGCCTAAGCAGAGATGTTCTTAATTTACACACACAGTTCACCGGTATTAAGGTCCCATGTAATAACGGGCGAGCCCATTGCCATAATCGAAACTCCGAGAATTTAAATGAAAAACTCAATAACACTTTGCTCGACCTGGGAATCGCAGTACCTATCTCCAGCATAGCAGTCGCGCATAGGACCACTAGACTAATGAGGCAGTTTTATTAAATCTAATACTTGCTCCATATAATAATCCAACGCGGATATAATTCCGATATAGTTATAAATTATATATGGCTCGTTTTACAGCCTCCAGTAGTGATAAAGTTCGAGTATATAAACTCTTTATCAGAGGAAGGGGAAAGTTTTACGTTCCTTTTGAAGGTGATAGTGAAAGGAAGTTACGTAGTTAACGAAAGATTATTTTAAGGAGGACTTGGAAATAATAATCGTGCTACAATTTTGTTTTTTCCTCTTTTTACTAACAATTATTACGTGTCAAAACAAGACAAAATACATTATAGTTTTAATAGCTTATAAGACTTTCTATATTATTATGTTTAGTGTCCGCACTTTGATTATTTAAAAAAAAAGTAGTTTCATTATAAACTACACCGAAAACGAAATAGTATTGTTTTGGAATTTGTCCGTTTCTTTGTTCGAAGTCAGCGAAATTTTTTCCAAATAGATTTTAATTTTGTACTGCTCAAATCTCAGATATCTTTTTTCGATCTTTTAAATCCATCCTACGATAGTAAAAAATATAATAATAAAAGGCTGTTTGACTTGTTTGGGGGAGGCCTACGTTCAGCAGTGGACGGTGATAGGCTGATATGATGATGATGATGATGATGACTACTTGTTTATTGTAATAATGTAATGCACCAAACATTGCTAGCGAAAATATGTAATTTTTTCAAGGTATTTTCGAACTCAATTAGCAGTAAGAGTCTTAATTGTAGATTTTCGATGGAGTAGTCAAAAATAGTTAAGATATTGTACTCTATAAGAAACCACAAATCTATTCGTGACTTTAGTTTTTGGCTACGAAATGAATGTTCTCTTTTGAATAATTGATCGGTCTTTTTGAGATAGAAGATTTACAAGAACAGGTAGAATCCCTACAAGATTGTGGTAACATATTTAGTACACTCGACTTCAAACCAGACTAACCACACATTTCGCTAATACCACTTTAACTTAATTAGTATCAAACCGCGATAGTAATGTAATGGAAATTATGCGTTCTACGCGTGCCGTACGTGAGAGAATTGTTACTTGGGAGCTTACTATAGTCAGTTCACGAAATTAGCATTTAAATAATATATTGGCTGTAATAATAATTATATCCGAACTCGTCATGCCAACTCCCAGTTATCATTAGAACACCTATAATAATCGTTATTGGTAGTCATATCTTCAAGCCTGTATCCCTCGAAGAGCTAGGCAGAGATGTACAGAGGTATATGGTACAGAGACGTGGTCGCTCACTATAAGCCTAATAAGAAAGCTCAAGGTTACTCAGCGAGCTATGGAAGAGCTATGCTTGGCATTTCTCTACGCGCCCAAATCAGAAATGAGGAGATCCATAGAAGAACCAAAGTTGTCGACATAGCTCAAAGAATTAGCAAGCTTAAGTGGTAGTGGGCGGGGCACATAGCTCGTAGAATTGATGGCCGCTGGGGCAAAAAGGTACTTGAGTGGAGACCACGCACCGGAAAACGCAGTGTGGGAGGACCTCCAACAAGATGGACAGACAACCTGGTAAAGGTAGCTGGGAGTCGTTGCATGCAGGCGGCATATAACCGGCCGTTGTAGAAGTCTATGGGGGAGGCCTTCGTTCAGCAGTAGACTTTATTTGGCTGATAAAATGATGATGATGATAATGTACATCCATATTTCTCCGGTATATTTAGGTCCCATGTTATAGGAGGCGTGCCTATTGCAATTAACTGGGCAGAAATGAGAATGCTGCTAATCAGAATTTCATTGGGGAATCTCATAAGACTGGAATCCAATCTCTAGTGTAACAATAACGCTTACAATTTCTAGACTAAACCGATGCAGTTTATATCCAATATATTCTACAAAACGAATAACAAGTATAAGGCGTTAAGCTTACAACAAAAAAATCCGGATTTCGACCTCACAGGTATCGGACGGAATTCCGATCATTCAAGGATCCGAAGTGACCGCTGATCATAGAAATAAAGTGTGGATGCGATAAAGACGAATATGAACTTGTTGACATCAGCATTTTATAATACAGTGTATGTTCAGTGCAATTGATAGCCGAGTGATAAGACCATTAGACTGCCAAATCAAAAATTTCGAATTCAAATCTGCCCAGCAGTGGGACAATGGAATGGGTCGATGATGATGATGATGATGATAGTTTATAGTTCGAAAAGTCATCATGGATCATCTGCCACCAGCGGAGAGACTAAAAACCGCACTTGTCTTCACTTGCGACAAGTAGACAGAGAAATACATCTATTGAGACATACAGACATACAATGCAATGTTGCGGTGTATGGTTTTAAGCATATAAGCATAATGTAAATAGATGCGGTTTGTATGAACGTCGATATGTTGAGGAAGAAGTAAATGATGAACAATGATAATTTTATGAATGATGGCCTGTAGCGTAGCAGTCGTGCTTTTACACCGTCCAATAGTGCCATCGTACCAAAGTGCCGCTTTGCCAAAGTGCCGTCGTGGAATAGTGCCCCAGTGTCATAATGCCATCGGGCCAGTGCCACTGTGACAACCGCCATGCCATAGTGCCACCGTGCCATAATGCCATGGTGCGATAGTACCATAGTGCCGTCTTGCCATAGTACCGTCATGCCAAAGTATCGTCGTGCTATAGTACCGTATTGACAAGTCTTATCTGTTTTTGTTCCATACTCTGTGGCCATTCAAAGGAATTTGTATGGAAGGCTCTGATCTCATTTTTGTTTTGGGTGACGAGGATCGGATTTTGCTGGGCATTGTTTGGATACTGCGGCAAATCGCTTCGTTTGCAACAAAGTGTTGTGATAATTGTGGACTTTGGTACCGATTTCTGATACACTTGCGCGAATGTTAGACATTGAAACAAAATATTTTTTATAGATTTTATCACGTTCCATTGTTTATCAGTATGCAGGCTGACTGGTGAGGCACTAACGATGCAAGAAGACGTGATATTATGTAACGATCATATTTAAAGAAAAAATAAACCTAACCGAAAGTTAAGTAATTAATTACGCGACGATTGGACACCGCGGGGACACACCGTGCACGTGCTGCGTTATCAACACAGAATACATTTCCTTATTCTGTGTGACTAAATCAACGTTATCAGCGTCGCGCGTCGGGAATGTATCCACACTTAATTTATTTATACGGAAATTTGTTAAAAATTAAGTAACTATTTTTATTTAATAATTAGAACGACAATCGAATACTGAGTACTTTCCATGAGTATCGTTAGTGTCTGTCATCTACTATATAAAAATAAGTCGGATTTCCTTCCTGACGCTATAGCTCCAGAACGCACGAACCGATTTCCACGGTTTTGCATTCGTAGGAAAGGTCTCGGGCTCCGTGAGGTTTGTAGCAACAAAAGTCCGAAAAAAAAAACACGGGCGAAGCCGTGGGCGGAAAGCTAGTCCTGTATATATACATACATGGGTCATTCTCTGCTATTTGCAAACTAGGCCCTACAATACTGTCCCCAGCATATTTTTTATCAAAATTGGCCAATAGCGCAACTTAATTAGACACTTACGAACATTTTAAGACCAAAAATAGCTCATGGACCATAAATAGAATTGATCAAGCTGCTTTCAACTGTTACGAGTTTCAACGAACAGCATTCCATTTTTATTTATATAGATGATCGATTTAATCTCAGTACGGAAAAAGCCAAAAATGACATAGAAAACAAAAGAATTCCTAGTAACACATAAAAATGCCGCCTTACATCGAAACTGAAAAATCAGTACGAGTATAGTCGAGGAGTTATCCTGTTACGACCGTCCAAGAGCAAGTTTTAAGAGCCAACGCACCATCACTTAACTTGTTAGCTTAGCTCCTGTACTATAAATTTCACTACACCTAACTTAATTTTGTGACTCCGGGACTGGAAAGTTCTCGAAGTTTCTAGATCATTTTATTTATATATCCGGATACGAATGTCGCTTTAAATTCTTTGTAGGTTAACGACTTAAGATTGAAGAAAGGGTAGTTTATTTAACAAAACAATGTAGTAAATGGTACTATTCCACAATAACATCAAGCCTGTATTGCCCGAAGGGTTAAGTAGAGGCTTAAGGTCTATGTATTAGGGGTGAGCCTATTGCCAGTAACGGGGCACAAATTCAAACTCCGAGCTATTACTGAGAAATTCATAGAATAATTCAATATCACTCTGCTCGACTCGGGAATTGAAACTACGGCTATGTTTAGACGCCATGACCAAGGGAGCGAACAATTAGATAATTATAAAAAAAAGAACAATAACACTTGTCGACCTGGAATCGAACTTAGAACAATAGAAAATGTGGAAACAGTCAAATATATTGTTGAATCTACGTCATTTCGTCTATATATTTTGTTCTGTAAACATCGCAAAATAACATAAACAACTCAAGACACAAATTGACCATAGATTTTAGGCTTTTCCGCTTCATCATTGGGGTCATTACTCTTAGAAAACCAACAGCATTCCACAGCCGGCGCCTTGGCTTAGTTAAAAAAAGGCAGACTTTCAGTTCTATCGTGTAACTCTTTAAAGATATTTTATTATTTGAAGATATTCATTATATTATCATCCGGCGCCCCCAAGAGTCAAAATAATTTTGTATTGATACATTATCTTGAAATACTAGCATAAAGTTGGTCCATTTTTAATCGAAATTACTAATCTTTGAGCTCTTTTTAACCTATATTGAAATGAAGGTTTACGTACAAGGACCGCGTATTTTAATTACAAGATTGTTACTGCAAAAATTCAATGACTCATTGGTTAAATACCAAACTACTTTTGTATGAAGCGCGGGGCGGAGACTAAGAAAATAACCAGGACTAAGTAGTGTTGGTTAAAAGACAAAGTACAAAGACTTCAATAGTTGTTGGTGATGTCACCTTAAGACGTAGAATGTGGAAGAGGAATTCGATATCATTGGCAGTGGTGTCGGTAGCTTAGTGGCTAAGGGTTTGGTTAAACTTAACCAAAGGAACGTTGCTTCGACTCTTAAAGAGATCGTATTTTTATTCTACTAGAAAATTTCATATCTTTTTAAGAAATAATAAGAGGTAAGAAAGTCTTTTCTATTAAATAGTATTCTTTTCTATCATGACTGCCTCATTAGTCTAGTGTTCCTAAGCGCGACTGCTATGCTAGAGGTCCTGAGTTTGATCCTCAGGTAAAGCAAACTGTTACTGGGTTTTTCTATGCAATTCTCAGTAGTAGATTTGTGCCTTTTTAATGGCAATAGGCTCGCCCCTTATTAAATGGGCCCTAAACATACCGGAAAAGTGTGACTGTACATTAGTACACCTCTGCCTAACCCTTCGGGGAATTCAGGCGTGATGGTATGTTATCACTTCAAGTTTTAAGATACTTAGTAAGAAAGTATAGTAAATTAAACGATTCTATTCAAGTCTTTTCTATTAAGTAGTCCTCTTTTCTTCATAAGACAGTTACGGAGTGAACATTTTGTGTCGGTCTCAACACAGCTCGTGTAGTTCACGTCTTACTTGACGATAGTCGTAAATCAATGTTACCATCTTTTTTCACTCATTCCGTTCAAAGTGGACCAGACATTTTCTTAGGTTACTTCTTGTTGAAGTAGCGACAGAATCGTGAAAATAAGGTTCAGTAATAATCTAAACTAGCGATGGAGACCCAATTCCTCCTCAGTCCCCTTCCTCCAGCATTACCAATGTTAATTCACTGTATTCTAATTATACAAATTGTAAACATAGATTAATATTGCAAGACGACAGCGATGCCGAGGAGTATTTTGACGCCTAGTCGCGCCCACTGTTTTTGCTTTTTTGTAAAATATGTAAATAGTGTAAATGTATTTTAATTCTTAACCTGTAATTATCTTATCTATACATATAATAAATAATCAGATCAGGATTTCATAAATATTTGCACACCATGACAATATGGTAAACATGTTAGTACAACTCCATGTACTTATAACACCTTGCATGCATTTTTTTTTATAATTGTATGTACACACATGTTTGAGCAAATAAAGTTATCTGAATCCCCTCTCTTTTCTTTTATAGAGTTGGCAATACGCGAGCGATACCCCTGGTGTTGCTAGCGTCCTAAGGCTAGGTAACCGTATGCTTTTTTGCCACCTAAGGCCCGGCGCTCATTATCGGCATCGGCAAGAAAAGGGATCCTTCGGCATTCCTACATGCAAGCGCACACTGTCGGAAACTATGTCTTGGCAGCAGGCCAAGACATAGTTTCCGACAGTGTGCGCTTCACGTTCTTAGGGATGACGAGGCGTCCTTAATAATGCCGAGTGTAGCCTCGGCGCCGGCGGCGCGGCGGGCGACGGCGTACCGAAGGATCCCGAAGTATCCCGAAGAAGCCTCAATGCTGCCGATGCAGTAGCCTCAAGCATACCGAAGCGGTATTTTTGTTACTACGATCATATATCATGGAAATTTATGATGAATGAAGTTATGTATAATGCTTTTTATCACCTAAAATCCTCAGCCGTGCCGATGCCGATAGTGGGCGCCGGGCCTAAGCGGTATAAAAAAACTAATACTATTATAATTTTTTCTATCTGTTTCTTACTTCCTCACGCCTAAACATTGAATTCTAAAAGTTGACAAAATAACTATCATACTGGTTTCTAACACTTACGCGAATATTAGACATTGAAATAAGTTTCGGATCCTTTACAGCATCCATGGTCACGGGTGGACCACAGGTTACAGTCCCCCCGTGACCATGGATGCTGAAAAGGATCCTAAACGTCGGGAATTTAAAATATCAATATAATAAGTCGTTTTATTTCAAAATAACTATCATTTGAATACAATTATTGATTCGTTACGAAATTTCTATAGCTCTAATTTTGTGAACAAAGATAATATAATATAACGTTTCATCACGCCTATATGTATATTTCTGAAGGGTGAGACGGAGGTTTTGTTACATACCTATACGACAGAGTTTTAATGTATATACGTACATAGATACGGATCGTATTCGAGGAAGGCTTATAATTAGTCTGTAAATAAGCGACATATTTAGTTACCTAATTTACATTAACTTATTCAGGATTCCTGTCTATTACTAAATACACAAATCACTTGTACTAACAGAGAGACGTTCAAACATTGTAAGACTAAACAAACATAGGGGAATGGTTTAAGTTAGGTTTTAACTGTTAAATAAAGAATTAAACTTATTACGAACTAGCTTTCCGCTCGCGGCTTGTAATTTTACGGGATAATATATAGCCTATGTCACTCAGGAATAATGTAGCTTTCTATTGGTGAAAGAATTTTGCAAATATATCTATTGACATTTGATCTTATGACATCTAATTTGATTTGTATACATTAACTTCTATTCAATTCTGTGACATTTATTTATTTGTAGGTATTAATTGACTATTATCAGAATTATTAAATTTTTAAAATTTACTGTTATGTATTTGGTATTATAGGAACTTGAATAATGTTATCTGAAAGTTTGTAAGCTGCGATTATACTTCGTTAATTGTGCTATGATCTTGAATATATGTAATGAATTAATCAATATAATATGAATTGTAATACAAATCGACAAATATTTACATGCCGTATAATATGGTAAATGTGCTGAACTATTTATATTACCTTTATATCAACTATATGTACCCACATTTATGCAAATAAACTCATTTCATTTCATTTCAAATCGGTCCAGTACTTTCAGAGCCTATTCAATGCAAACAAACAATCAAATCTCTCCTCTTTGTAATATTAGTTTAGACTAGCTTTAGTACAAGTAGAAGTGTATCGCTGGCATGCCAGCATGAATGAGTCGGCAAGACCGGAATACTGCCCTCCCACAGAAGATCGACGTCAAGTAGCAAGATGCATATTGTTGCGTTTCGTACGGTGAGTGCGGAGCGCCGGAGACTCCATTCCTCCCTCCTTCCCCTCCCTTTTCCAATAGGTTCGGCAACGCAACTGCAACTCCTTCGTATTGCAGATGTCCATGGGTGGCGATGACTACTTACCATCAGGTGGCTTGCCTGCTCGTTTGCCAGTTATGCCTTAAATAGGTTTTGCTCGATAATTCCCTTATTTTTGAACCAAATTTGCGATTTGTTTATGTTAATTGGTTCTATTTTTGAAGCCAGAGAACACAGTTAATAGCCTAAATAAATATTATTGCCATTTGAGAAATTTTGGATACAAAAAAGGACAGACGAATTGACAACCTGTTTTTATAAGGAGACGGTTAAGTATTTTATTGTATAAAACTACCTTTTACCCGCAGCTTCGGTGGTTTTATTCTAAAATTTGTTAACAAACACACGTCAGACCTTTTTGTGGGGATAGGACGTGGGTTGTGTTTTAAATAACTATTCCGGTCCCCTGCCCACATCATGTAAGTTACTACCAGCTTAAGGTGACAACGTGTGCTACGAAATTGTTTTACTTTGTACACACGGCTACAGGTCAAGCTATTCAAATCCAGTTTAAGCTGATCTCGCATTGTATCGGGTTCCCATACAATAAGAGGTCAGCTTAAACTGGTTTAGTATAGCTTGAAGTGTAGCCGTGCATGCAAGTCACAAATTTGTAGCTTTTTATACCATTAAGGTAGTAAAAAAGCATACGACCCGTCTGATGGTAAGTAGTTACCGTAGTCTATAGACGCTTGCAACACCAGGGGTATCACTCGCGTGTTGCCGATCCTGTAAATGAAATGGGAGGGGAAGGAGGAAAGGTGAAGGAAGAGGGGACTAGGGGAGGAATTGGGCCTCCGGCACTCGACACACCGTACGTAACGCAACAGTATGCGTACTACTTGACGACGATATTGAGCCGTGAGCCATGCACTTTTATCTTTTTTTACAGCTTTAAATAGATTTGTACTTCATGGCCTATGGGGCGAATGGGTTTCCTTCCTTTTATTGTTTATTGTGGACTTTTTAGGGTAACTTTTGAGAGAACAAACATTTATTTAAAATATATCTAACTTTTTCACCATGGGAAGACGCCATAACGCTCACCATACAAGGTCATTGCAGAAAACCAGCGCTCGGTGTTGCTCTTATTGCAACTCTGTAGCATTTAAGCTAAGCATTGACCTTTTTTCGCACTGATTAGACGCACTTCCCTCCACAATATATATTAAATATTTTTTTCTTACAATTTTATTTTAAGTTAAACTTTTACATTTAATGGTTTGTTGTTTGTTTGCTCTTAGATGTTGTTTTGTTTATAATGTTGGCATTGGCACTTGACATTATCAGGCAGGGCAGGTGCCATTGTTGATATTGTTTTATGTTTCATACTTTTTTTTTCTGACACATCGGCTTTTGGTCCAAATGTCGTGCGTCAATTTGTGCGAAAATAAAAACATTTCTTTTCTTTCTTTCTTTATATTCTGTGGGAGTACTACCCGTACTTCTCCAGTTTACTATTAATAGCAGTAGTAGTTTCTTAAGGACACTAGTAATAGGTTTAGTTCTTAGGTCCTAAGCGGGACTGCTACGCTAGAGGTCTTTGGTTTCATTCCCAGGTGGATCAAAGTGTTATTGGGTTATGTGTCCGGTGAATGGCAATAGGCTCGCCCTCTATAACGTGGGACCTAAAGATATCGGCGAACTGTGGTTGTTTTTTTTGCGAACTTTGGTGTTCATTAAATACCCAATTACCTTTGCCTAACCCTTCGCTGTTACTGAGAATTTCATAGAAAAACCCAATAACAGTAGTTAGTACCCATGCTGGGAATCTAAGACATCTAGCGTAACAGTCGCGCTTGGAACCACTGGACAAATTTTCTTGCTATAACTGCCGAAATAGTTCAAGTTCAAGTTCAAACGCTTTTATTTCAAATAACCTTTACAAGCGTTTAAGAAACGTTTGACTCTTGTTGCGCGTTTCTAAAAGTTGATCCTATGGAGAAGAATCCGGCACGAAACTCCATGGACACTTAAAAAAAAAAACAAAACAAATCATTTCACTGCTGTTACAAAAATGCCGATTCATTTCATACCAACAGAATCACGACCTTACAAAAACTCATTTAAATGTAAAAACTTGGTATCCTAATTTGGAAATCATGTTGTCAACAGATTAGCCCGGATTTTCCACTGTTTAGGCGACGCCTGGTGTATTTATAAGAGGATTACTTGGTGATCCTTGTACATTGAGATTTGCTCTCAAATTGGACCCGGAATACGGAGTTGGATAGCAAAGTTTCTTTCTGAAAGAGATAATTAACTGGCTGTTTTATTAAGGTTTCTCACCGTTGAACGAAATGTCGTGGGTCCGATTCCTAAACCGAGACAATATCGAGTCTAGGTGTGTTTTTTAAATTTTAAAATACGAATAAAAGAATTGAACATATTTGAAAGCTTTTACCATTCCATTACCACTATTCCGAATTCAAAATGTGTTTTGGAATAAAATATGACTCAATTGAAGATGCAAACATTGTTTGTCTCTTTCTATTTTATGGAAATAAAGTTTAGGGGAAAGAGATGTGTTCAATAACATATCGGTAATGTCAGAACGATGGGGGAGATATATTACTTTTGAGAACCGAATGGCGCTTATGTATTGTTATTGGCAATGAATATTATTTATGTTTTTCCGGAAACTTATTTGTTAAACAATAAAATTTTGTTTCATGTTTTAGGACGTTTTTTGTATCACATAGTAAAATTGGAATGGCAACGTTGGTGTATCATAGATTTTTTTTTTAAAGTTTACCACAATGTGGGTTTTACATTACTAGTCATCTTTAAATGCTTGTGTTACGAGTGGGTTCTCGTCGGTAGTGCAATGGGTGGCTTTCGAACCGGCAACCACATGATGGCTATTAGGCTACCGCCACTTCTAATTAATTAATTTCTATTATTATTTCATTTATTCAAACTTTAAACATATTATTTACATTTTTAAATATTGTTTATAAAAACAGAAGATAAATTAAAAACATTTAAAAATATAAAAATAGTAGTCCCCGGTGTCGGGAGCAGGGTCCAAGCCACCGGTGGTCAGGGCCCCAGAGAGAGGAACCTCCTAACAATACGCGCCGTATCTAGGAGTACTGCTTTCTGTATCAAGCCCTTGATCCAGCCACTCAACGAGAGCCTCCTTAGATGTTGGTCGAGGCTCTTAGCTATTAGGCCATTCGCTGACACAACTATTATTATTATTTATTAATAAATTATTTATTAATTTCATGTCTATTTTAGATGTAATTATTACCTGCCAACCCGCAGTAGGCTAGCGTGGCGGACTATAGCCTAATCCCTCTCGTACTGAGAGGAGACTCGTGCCCAGCAGTGGGACAATGTAATGGGTTGATGATGATGATGATGATGATTACCTTTGGACCGCTAGACTAATGAGGCAGTCAGATGTGTCAAGAATGGTACTCTATATGGTTTTGGTTTATTACAGGTGTCGAAATCTGAGGTTTATGGCTGTTTTTTTATACATATATACCTACTTAGGAGCTTAGTTTTTTGTGGCTTTAAGGATAAGCCTAAGTATTTTTTAATTTCAGCTTGATACCTCCACGTGTTCTTGAGAAACGGGTCTTTACAAACCGACAGACAGACAACGAAGTGATATAGTACTTCTAAGAATTCCTGTTGAGGTACGGAACCTTAAAACATGAACAATGTAATATTCAAATAATTATGTCTTTTTAAACCACAGAAGAAAAACAGCACAATTTTGTATTTTCCACAAAAAAAATCTTAACCAATCTCTTCTCTCATAGAAATGTTATAATTAAAACGAGATGTCGCTTGGTTTATTTTGCATTTTTCATCCAACTAATTGTTCTTAAGCTTTCACTGGAGTTGACACTTTGTTTGTGGCGTTTGGGTACTTTTTATTAAATTAAAGACGACGAAAGTCTCGTCTGAAATCTAGATTTTAGTTAAAAGAGGTTGCTTGTGCTTTGAAGGGGTATAATTAGTTCCATTTCATTTCGTCAGCTAATTACCCTCTGTTGGGTTTCTGGATGACCTTGGCTCCTAAGAGATCAGATGGTAAGTTATTTAACTACATACACTGGCCCAGGCCAGGCCACAAGGGATCTTGGTGGCCCAGGCCAGGCCGCAAGGGAGCTGTGGTGGCCGGGTGGTAACGGCCACGACTTAGAAGTTGTAGGTTTGAACTCACACAGGCGCTATACTTTGAGTAAATTATTTCATCACTCCTGCTCATGCTGCGGCATATCCTAAAAACAAAAATTCGAAGATACGAGTGTGTGAGATCTACCAACCCGCACTGGGCCCGCGTTGAGGATTGTGGCCCTATCCCTCTCACCGAGAGGAGGCCTGTGTCCTAGCCTTTGGAATATTAAAGGTCGATTATGTATATGCTATACACTGACCTACCGAAAGATCTTTTTGTTTTACAGTCAGCGGTATTTATACTAAAAAATATTCTACTTTTGATTTAATCTCTCGCTCGATTAAATTTTAAGTGGCAGTTTCTTATAAATTTCCGAAATATATTATACTTACGAAGTACGAAGTGGTAATAGCCTAGTTATATATCCAAGCCAAGCCACTGCCAAGTGTTAGGATTCGAGTTTGAATCTAATCAAAATCCGTGAGCGTAATTAATAAATTAATTATCACTCTTCTTACAACGGTGAAGGAAAACATCGTGAGGAAACCTGCAAGCCTGAGAGATTTTCTCGACGTCGTGTGAAGTCTGCCAACCCGCAGTAGGCTAGCGTGGTGGACTATAGCCTAACCCCTTTTCAGTCTGAGAGGAGATCCGTGCCCACCATTGAGTTGATAATGATGATGATGAAGATTAAAAACTTTTTACACTTCAACCCATTCTTCACCTTTATTTGATTATTAGCCGTCTTAGAATTTCCAAACCGTTGTAACATGCAAAAAGTCCCAACATTTTTCCAAGAAAAAAAACTTGCGAACAACAAAAAAGTTACTGACAAAGTTTGTATATGATATCCATAATAAGCAGCGATACAGATCAAGATTAATGATCACGGTATGCCTTATGGAAGTAGGAGTAGAAGCGGGTGAAAGTATCAAAATTGTTATTCAAAATGTTTCTTGTATTTTGGTGTTATTTACGTTCTCGGAGTTCGGATTTGTGACCAGTTAATGACAATAGGCTCGCCCCCTATTGCATGGGACCTAAAAATACCGGGAAATTGTGGATGTATTAATGAATAATCTGATTTATTTGTAAAAATGATGTGCTGTAATATAAATATTTATTAGTCCGAGCCTATTGCCACACCGAAATTTAAGAGAATTCGAGAATTCTATGGGACAACTCAATAATACTGCTCGATCTAGGAATCAAACTCAGGACCTCTAGCGTATCAATCTCGCTTAAGACCACTAGACTAATGAGGCAATTGTTTTTTCAATTAAATTTTGAAAGAAAGAAAGAAACAGTTTATTCAGCCGCAGTAAAGACAAGTACATTCATTATAAGCTATAATAACAAAAACAAAATATATAATAATAACGCATTTAGTACTATGCCCAAATTGCGCTGAAAGGGATCTGGTTCAGCATATGCCAGACAAATTTGCCAGGCGCTGGTTTTCAACCAGGTCCTAATCACGCACGGATGTGAAAACAGGTCCTTAATAATTATATTCTATGCAAAACAAAAAAATAAAAATAAAAAATAATGTACCCATTAACAAAATTTGAATAATATGCCAAGGTCACATAAAAGTACAAAATTAATAAATAAAATATGTTTATATATAAAGATACCTAACATTGCTAGAAATGTACTGCGCTCAGTAACCGGTTTGCAAAAACTACACCGGTGGCGCTCGCGCGCTGGGCTTTGGTGGCAGCTATGAGATGCCATACGCCATGTGGCCTCGGTCACTGTGCACGCCACATCTGCGCTCAATTCAATCAATCGAAATTTCGATTAAAATACTGTGTATCAGCTCAATGTTCTGTGTATATCAGTGTAAAATATATAAACGGTTCACATATTATGTTCACACCATTGTATACAACTATGTAAACATACAAACAATAAGCTTTCATAGGATGCTTTTTTTTTTTAAATCATTGTGTCTCTCTTGTCCTTGGCACAAATTGACCGTCAACAACATTTTCTGTAGTTTACGCCCCCTTTTACATGGAATCTGTAAACATACTGGTGAACTTTGAAAGTATATCAAACTACATCTCTACATCTCTGCCTAAACCTTTGAGGAATTAGGTGGTATGGTTTTTTTTTTTATTTTTTTTTATGGTATAACTCGGCAAACGAGCAGGCGAGCTGCCTGATGGTAAGTAGTCATCGCCGCCCATGGACATCTGCAAAACCAAAGGAGTTGCAGATGCGTTGCCGAGCCTATTTAGGGAAAGGGAGGGGAAGGAGAAAAGGAGAAGGAAGGGGATTGGGGGAGGAATTGGGCCTCCGGCCCTCTCGCTCACCGAACGAAGCGCAGTAACTAAACGCTACTAATCGGACGTCGGTCTTCTGCGAGAGTGTGGTACTTCCCCGGTCAAGCCGGCCCATTCATGCTGCGAACAGCGTGGCCCTACCACAACATGGTATATTTTACATAAACTCATTATTTAAAAAAAAATCGCTTAACCCCAAAAAGGCTCAGTTTGTGTTTTTACTGGTGAGTATAGAATCAGATTTACAATTACCTCTTGGAAACATGTTCCCGTTTTACCTCTACGCATTGGCAATCACTGCTACAGTCGAAATTCGGTTCGGAAGCAATTGATTGGCGTGAATCAATGTGCTGGATTACGCTGATTGGTTGCAATGCTTGGGGATGATGATGCTTGCATATTAAGGTAACAGAAACATTGGGAGACGACGACAAGACTGCCTCGTTGGTCTAGTGGTTCCAATCGCGACTGCTACGCTAGAGGTCTTGGGTTCGATCCCCAGTTCGAGCAAAGTGTTATTGAGTTTTTCTATGAAATTCTCAGTAGCAGCTCGGAGTCTGGATTTGTGCCCGGTGAATGGCAATAGGCTCGCCCCCTATTACATGGGACCCAAACATACCGGCGAACTGTGGGTTTACATTAAGTGCACCTCTGCCTAACCCTTCGGGGAATACAGGCGTGATGGTATGTTATGTTATGAAACATTAGGACTTAAGCTTTTATTGAATAAAAGAAGCTTGTGAAAGAAGATACTTCTTCGCGACCATTTAAAACTTATGGATACTATCACAACTGATATTAACTAGAAAAGCATTATTTTAAAAGGTAACATTAATTAACATTAACAATTATCTACCGTATTGGAAGAATATTATTGTTTTAGAAATAATTTAATACAAAATGAATGATTTTCTTTTGTTAACTAAATGGGAGGTTTTTTGATATTTATAGAAGTCATGGGTATACTACTCTCTTACAATAAAATGTTCTCAGCGTTGTCTGCGTTGAATAAAATACAATTCCTCTATCAAGGATGTGCGACCCACATTGCAAGTAAGCTTTATTTTAAAAAAAAATCCAATGACTCATTAATTTCCACGACCCAAAATGATTGAAGAATAATTCTATAACAATTTTTATTCCATAAACTGCTCTTTCTTTTAACCCCAAAGTACAAAACAAAACAGTAAACTTTCATATAAATAAAGTACTTGAATTAAGTAGTCATTCTCCCCAATAACAGAAGTGTTCACTTTAATAGTTGACAAAGGTCACATCTACGCTTACGTTGGTGCTACTTAGCTCTAGTATATAACCATATATACCCTCAAGAGACCCATGACGTCATTCACCACATTAACCGAATTGATAGCTTACTCCCTCACGCCAAAGTGCTTTTTTGTTTGTACCAAGAATTTGAACAGAAAGGACCGTTTTGACAAGTGAAATCGTTTTGGAATCTAAAAGTGTACTTTATGTTGCTATAGGCTGTTCAGACGTGCGACAGCCATGACTTCTTCTTCAGGTGCCTCTCCAATTAATGGAGTTTGGCAGTCAGCTCCGCATACCTGTCCCTAGCAATGCAAACTGGTCCATTCCCTGATGTTCCTTCCGGCTTCCTTTTCCGGCAGCCACGACTATAGGATAGTGTTGTGAGCTACAAAATTATATGTAAACATAATTATAAAATAATGTGTACTTATGTGAATCTGCGGTAACCTTTATTGGCTGTTGTAAGCCCATATTCTATGAAAACAGCATCGCAGCCACAATTCAATCACTTACATTTTATTGATAAATCGCAAAATCTCTACTTATTTTATTCTTGTATTGCCTTTATACCAATAATTTGAGGTCATTGCAGTATATTATTTGTACGCACGGCTACAGATCAAGCTATACAAAACCGGTATAGGCTGGACTTAAAGTGCGGAAAACGTTTACAATGGGAGGTCAGTCTAAACTGGTTTTTTTATAGCTCGATGTGTAGCCACAACGCGATTTGAAGCAACTGCATTAACACCAATCTACGCGAAGCAACTAGCTGACCACATTTTTGTAGCTTCGGTGTGGCATAAAAGCGGCGCGTCTGAGTCTTCACAAAGTTTTTAGGTCTTTAGATCAAGTGCTGTATTATTCAGCGACATTTTTTTTTGAAATGACAGTGACTTGTGACGACGACGTCCTTCAAAGGTTTGGACAGCATTTTTTTATCCACAGTTTTTCTCGCAGTTAGTATAGGGTAGGTTCCATTGTGACAGCGTAAAAAAGGGTGTGTCTAGTAAACGTTTATCAAGTTGATGAAAATGTTTTGTTGTGGTAGGGCCACGCTGTTCGCAGCATGAATGGGCCGTCTCAACCGGGGAAGTACCACACTCTCGCAGCAGACCGACGTCCGAGTAGTAGCGTTTCGCTACTGCGCTTCGTTCGGTGAGCGAGAGGGCCGGAGGCCCAATTCCTCCCCCAATCCCCTTCCATCTCCTTTTCTCCCTCCCCTCCCTTTCCCTAAATAGGCTCGGCAATGCATCTGCAACGCCTTTGGTTTTGCAGATGTCCATGGGCGGCGATGACTACTTACCATCAGGTAGCTCGCCTGCTCGTTTGCCGAGTTATCCCACAAAATATATATATATATATATATATATATATATATATATATATATATATATATATATATATATAAAATTGCAATAAGAGGTGATAGGACTAAGCGGCACAGTAAAAATGTGATATAGCCAAATATTTTGCCGGTAGCAATAATGTATTATTACTATTTAATTTCTGTGTTGTTTAAAATGGTAATTAAAATAAATGGTAACGCACGTAAATGGTAGGTAAAAGTGAAATTAATAATAACGCACGAGTGATACGACTGGTGTTGTTAGCGTACAAAAATCACACCTGTATTCCTCGGCAACCAAACAATTAAGCTCTTAAAGAACTGAACGCATGTTAAGTTATTAATTGCACTATGACATTCGTCTCTGTTAGCCAAATTCCCAAAAAACTATCTATCCGTAGGAGATTGGTATTGCCTAGAAATTGGAAATTTGATGGTGTAAAATATTAATGTACACTTATAAATTAATTCATTGATAAAAATATTTGTTCCTTTCCAATACTCAGCCTCATCTGGTTACACAAGTAAAGTGTGCGATGATGATCACGTACAAATATTTGAGTTGTAGATAAGTATTGTCGATAAATATTTCAGAGCTCCAATAAAATGATTCGTATATCTCCACTTCCATATTATTTGATTGAGAGCTATTTCTACGAATTTCTTGTATACTGTCTCCGATATTTTTTAGTGTCGTTAAGAAGATTTTCTCTTTTATGTATGTTTTATTAGGCACTTTTATTTAATGGTTCCTTAGAATTCTTACGATGTTGAGACGTGACGCGGGTATTTTTTTGATATAAATTAGCTATATTTTCAGACTAAAGTTTTCTGTAAAAATACCATTACGCCTGTTTTCCCCGAAGGGTTAGGTAGAGGAACTATTGACATTCATTGGGCACATATCAAAACTCCGAGCTACTACTGAGAATTTAATAGAAAAACCTAACAAGATCGGTAGGTATAGGTCTTTCTAGAAATGTATGATATTTGTACTATGCAGTGAATTAATCAAATCTTGCAAAATGTTCATCCTATTTCGGTTCAAATCAAGATCACTTGATCCCGACAGATCCTATCAATAAATTCTTCGTGTGCCGTCCAGAGTTATCTAATAAACCACAAGACGTACTGTGTGGTGTCGAGACGGGAATTCTTTAAGCTGATGAATCCGATGCGGCTTCAGAACGATTCAATTAAGTACCGGAAACAGCGCTTAGGACCCTTATCCGAAACGGCGCTTAGGCGCTTTCAGATAGGGTTCAAAACAAGAAGGAGAGTACGCATAATTATGTTCCTTCTGTCTTATTCATATGAAAATATAAAACCTCTAATAAGCCTCATAGAAATATGTGTGTTGTCTTATTTTTACACGTTTTTTTTATAAAATAACTTGGCAAAGGAGCAGGCGAGCTACCTGATGGTAAGAAGTCATCGCCGCAAATGGACATCTGCAAAACCAAAGGAGTCGCAGATGCGTTGCCAAGCCTATTTAAGGAAAGGGAAGAAGAAAAGGAGAAGGAAGGGGCTGAAGGAAGAATCGTGCATACTGCTACTTGACGTCGATATTCTGTGTGAGGGTAGTGCCCTGGTCGTGCCAACCCATTCATGCTGACATGTAGACATGCCAGCGAGACACTTGGTATTTTGTGATATCGAAAAGAAGATAAAAAACATTCTAGCTATAGGAAATTTAATTGATATTTTATCAGATTCGTGCCCGGTTAATGGCAGTAGGCGCGCTCCCTATTACCCACTGTGTATATTATTAGTAGATTGTAAGTTATTTGTTCTTTTTCGATGCTTTTTTGCTTTTTTATTTCCAATCGATCCCCGATCAATATGATCTCGTAGGTTGTAGGGCAGACGAATGCTCTAAGAAGGGCTGATTTTTCAATAGGCGGATAAGTTAAATTAAATAGATAAATTTGACGTTTTGACAATTTTTTTAATTTAAAAACTGATATACGTCAAATTTATCCGTCGAACGAAAATAAAACTATCTAATTCAAATAATCTAATTTATTACTGTCACGTTTTGAGTTGAGCTGAGTATGTGCTGAAGCATCCTACTATAATTGAGCCAATTTGTACCTATTTATTTTCACAACCTATAATGTCACAAATAATTCTATTACAATAATTGTTCCATAAACCGCTCCTTTTTTAATCCCCAAGACACCAAAGAAGACAGTTAAAGTAAAACTTCTTATAAATAAAGTACTTGAATTGATTTGGTAGACTCACGGTAACAAAAGTATACACTTTTATAGTTGGCAAAGGTTATATTCACGTTACGTCAAATTTATCCGTCAAATAAAAGTTATCTGATGGAAAAAACACGCTTAAGTAAGCTATTTAATTTATTAAATTGTCAAGTTTCGTTACTATTACAGGAATAATTGCCTCTGTCATATACTGTTGGCATTTATAAATAACTGTTGCGTGATGCCTAATTTGCCATACGAATAATCTTTGATGTCGCATTCCAACCATTTATTTGGCATTTCAATGAGAAAATTACACGCCTTTAAATCCTTTAATATATATCGAAAAGGCTTTCACGGTTACTTAAACGTTGAATGTAGGAAGAATGAACGTTAAGTAAGGGAGGGGTGGTGAATTTGATGTGTGACAATCAAGGAGTGTGCTATTTTTGGCGGAATAATATTTTTTAAATATAGGGCTGCGCTTTTTTAATCACTGGAAACATCGGAAATTATTTTTGTGACCTTTTTTTTATACGCCGCAATACTGTGCTGCGTATTTAGAAGCGTTGCCGTATCGTGGTTACTTCAAATAACTGCCATCAGACTTACAATATGAATAAACAATATAAGCTATTGCATGTGCCTCAAAGTACATTTTCAATTTACTTATTTATCTATTGATTACATACAATGTTTTCACAGGCATGCACCCAATACAACATGTACATATTTGACACACTTCAATCAATGACAGATAATTAAATTTGAGAGGATTACATTTCCTCTCAAATTCCGCCAACGTACGATTAAAAATATTCCATTGTTGCGATATATAATTAAGAATGCTTATGTCCTTCTCCATAGTCCAAGCAATCTCTAGAGAAAAATCATCGAAGGTTCAGCAGTTTAGGCGAGCAAATGCAGACACCCAGACAGGCGTAATTACTTTTGCATTTTATGACAACGGATCGGTTAGACCTATTTTGCTATGCATCAAAGAGAAAAGTAAATGTTATGCAGAATGGTTGATAAGTGTGGTTATTACTTAGCAACGAGCTCAATCATGAACCAAAATGAACCGACATAATAAACACAATTTGCCATAATCACTTCCCCAAACGCTATCAAAGGCGGCAGGTAATTAATTCCTTATTCTCTGTCTACTTCTCTATTATTAAACGTGATATTATGATTGTTATATTGTGATATTGAACTAAATTAGTCCTGGATTGCGTTCGAATCGTGCGGTAGAGCGTTTTCTCATCTCAACACGATCTTGCTAACGAATATACCAATACGACATCGGGTATATTAAAAGTATCTTTACCCATTTAAAAAAATTTGCTTCCTAACAATGTGGGTCGCACATTACTAGTATTCTTGTTATCTTGTTAACCCCTCGTACTAAGCTAAATGCTTGTATTACAAGTGGGTTCACGTCGGTAGTGCAATGGGTGCGTTTCGAACCGTCAACCACATGATCGCAAGTCCGACACCCTAGCCATTACGGCTCCATGAATATTGCCATCATTCTCTTAGCCTTTTCCCATTTAAGTTGGGCTTATCTTCCGGTCTAACTAGATGCAGCTGAATACCAGTATTTTATACGAGTCGAGTGGCATCAGGACTGACTGGATGGGGAAAGCCGCAGATCGGGCTCTGTGCCGTTCACTAGGAGAGGCCTACATCCAGCAGTGGACGAGTATGGGCTGATGATGATGATGACTGCTATTAGAACTCCGCAACATAATTTCTGGGCAGTACCGATATTCGAAGAAAATACTGGTTGTCTTAGGCGTTTTGGGCTTCTGAGTACCGCTTGTCATAGGTATTCGTATGACAACTGAGACCGACGGTTTTACGTGCTCTCAGAGGCACGATGGGATCTCAATTTTTAATAACGGTCACCCATCAACAAACTGACGATGACAGGCGCAGTTTAACCTTGCACATCCGTTGATCAGCGTACTTATTATGGGATAACTCGGCAGGTGAGCAGGTGAGCTACCTGATGGTAAGTAGTCATCTCCGCCCATGGACGCCCATCTGCAAAACCGAAGGAGTTGCAGATGCGTTGCCGAGCCTATTTAGGGAAAGGGAGGGGAAAGGAGAAAAGGAGAAATGAGGAATTGGGCCTCCAGCTAGCAAACGCTTCTACTCGGACGTCGGTCTTCTGCGAGAGTATGGTACTTCCCCGGAATTGACTTAGCCACAAGCCCCATTATTCATATTGCAATCAGTCAGCAATCCATTTGCTTATATACTACTTATGGGAGACCAATTGTGGGTATACATTCGTCTACCTCAAGCAAACCCTTTAGGGAATACAGACGTGATGGTAACAAATTAATATTAAATAAGATATGAACACAATGTTGGCACAAATGTATAATATCACTTGAGTACAGCATTTACTTAAGTGGCGTGATAAATTATGACATGTCTGCTCATATTAAATATGATAATAAATGAAGACTGTGACGATGTCACAGTACGTGACACCTGGGTATAATTGATCACAGCGGGTTATTTACTTTAATTCTTTTACCGTCAAGTTGAACTGGTAAAAACCAGTTTCGACTGACCTCCCATTGTAAAGGTTTTCCGTAGAAGTCAAGGCCAGCCTATACTGGTTTTGTATAGCTTGATGTCTAGCCGGCGTACAACCGGTGTTTGAGGTCCTATATCATTTGGGTCGAGATGATGACGACAATATTCATTCACCGCGCACAAACCCAATCTCTTAAGAGGATAGTCTCCGCTCCGCGCTCCTTACAAAAGTAGAACAATTTTAACCATTGAAAATTAAAATACGTGGTCCTAGTACGTAAAAAAACATTTCAATATACGGTTCAATAGTTACACGAGCTAAAAGATTGGTATTTTTCTATTAAAAATGGTCCAACTTAATGCTAGTACCTATTTCAAGAAAATTTAGAAATACAGAACCATTTTGATTCATGGGGTCCCCAGATAATATAATGAATATCCTTTAACAAAAACATAATCTACGTAATAACGTTATTAAATGAGTAATCTTAAAATTTCAGTACATTAGTAGTATGCGCGAAAACGATGCAAATGTATTGTTGTTTCACCTCTGGGGCTTGCGTTCGCATTGTGAGCGATAGAGACGACGATAACAATGCGACAATGTCGGGCTTGTGAGGGACAGTTTTCTTAACTGCTATTGAGAATTTCATAGAATAATACGAATGTGCTAACTACAGAAAGGACCAAACAAATGTTTAGATAAGCTATGATAGATTGCTAACACTGCTCTACACCACAGAATAACAAATTTCCGTGCTTCACTCTCACAACTTTAACAGTATGACAAGCAGCTGATGCACTAAGTTTTTCTTCTGTACTCCGATCAGTGTGAAAACTACCCACTTCTTCACCGTATAAAGATTCAACTTAAGAACGTTTTACTTCAAAACTGTAATATCATTCTACATGAAATTTATCATAGAAGTTAGCTGAAAAATGACTAGGTCTGACAAGAGTCGTTTAATATTGGTTTGAAAACTTGGTACGTTCGTTGTAGGTACAGAACATTCTAGATCGATTGATGGGTAAGCTTAGTATGTTCTAGAGCAGTTTATAGGGCGGTGTTTATTGCAGAATTATTGGGAACATGAGCCTAGATACCGGTGGTCAGGTCTCCAAGGAGAGGAACCTCCTAACAATACGCGCTCCATATAGGCGTACAGATTTAACCCAGGCTCCTACGAAAGCCTCCACTTGTGTGAGTATAGGGTCTTGACTATTCGACCATTGGTGTTCATAACGGGGAATTTTTAACTGCACCTCTATTTAAAAATTTAAGCAAACAAAATTTCTCGACTATATTACTCACCGTAAAATAAAAATACTGATTTACACACAAAAATTTAGTGTCGAGGGCCAGACACGACTTGCATTGATAGAAAAAAAGATATTGTTTTTAGTAGGTCACCCGGAACTCAACTATTTAGATAAGGTTAATTTCTTGTTTACAAAAATGGGTAGGTTAGGTTAGGTTAAAACTGTGACCAGAAACGACTTAGAGATATTTGGACTTATTTGCTCTTTCGTAAAAACTACGTCATTCAGTAAAACAGTTAACTTTAAAGATCTAACAGTATAGTATAATTGATTTATTTGATGAGCAAATTTATTGTGCAATTCTGTATTTTTGGTGGTTATTTCGAATATTTTGATTGAAAAATGGGATTTACAGTTAAAATATTAAATACCACCAGTTCATAACTATGAGCTCAATGACTGCCGAGTCAATAATTATTATTATTCTAACCCTTTTCGTCACACTTCTGGGCAAAAGCCTCCCTTTCCAAGCCTGATGTTTTAGCAACATGGACAATAAAGTGATCCTGTATGGGTTCCATATTTCCTTTTGAGACGCAGATCCCTAAAAATCGCTAAAGTGAGGAGGGATATTCAAAAAACCCGACTTAATAAATGCATTATGCTGATCAATACGTAGAAAACCTTTACGGATTCAAACATAATTGCTTTTAACCTCTTTTCAAGAGTCTCAAAGACCGTTTGAGTATCAATACATGTTGTGGGGTCCATAAAATTCAGCGTAATCAAGATAAGTAGGACCCCAAGGGGTGCGGACTCTTTCGACTGTGCTGCCTTTAATTTGTATCGTGTAATCAAGTTTATAGAACTTTGTTTTATTTAGTCTTTTTACTGTTGATTGCGCGAGTACTTTTTATGTGATCTTTGGGTGCTTAAGTTAAAGCAATTCAGGCATATGTACGTAACTGAATTTTATCGATAATATTCTTTGTCTGACTGCCTCGTTGGTCTAGTTCGATTCCCAGGTCGAGCAGTGTTATTGGGTTTTTTTATGAAATTCTCATTAGAAGCGTGGGTATACATTAGTACACCTCGCCACCCTTCGTGGAATACAGGCGTGATGGCATGTTATGTTATGTTAAAATTTCTGGTAGTCTGTAACTGTATAAATTAAGAAACCTCAATATTGAATTGGATTTAGTCTGTAAGGATATTGTTGAGACTAAATAAATAAATGTTATTATAACTTAATTTTTTTCTTTCTTGTAAAGCAAAATTCAATATCTCAGCAGACGTGATATTTAAAACATGAGATGCATCTGATCATGGCACCAACTTTATTCCAGTCATGTCGCCCGCATTTAAATTTCGAACAGAAAGGAAATTGTTGATATTGTTTTTGACAGTTGGAGCAACTTATGCTTCAGACAGAGCCTCTAGCATATTTATCTATCATACTATCAATATGTGTTTAATTTGTATGTAACTTATAAACTTTAAAACTGCTGCTACCATTTTGATGAAATTTACAGGCAATCTTTAAATTAGCCCAGCAACTAGCTTGTGATCCTGTGAAGCTTCATTATGAAGGGATCAATCATCAATTATACATAAATAAATGTTTGTTTTTATAAATTGAAGATGCCTATAAACTGACATTCCCACGGCATTAAAATTCCGCATCAATAATGACAAATATTTTTTTATGAATAAAAGTATTATCGTAAGCATAATATTCGATAACCGAACACAATCATTCTATATTTTTCATTTCCTGTAACTGTTATAAAAGCAATCCCAGCCATTATATTGAAATCTTTCCCAAAATGGCCCTTTAAATCTGAAATTAACAGAAAGGTTTAGCTGAAATAAAATCGGGTCCCATTTGCTCTTAACAACAATAAGCTTTTCATCTTGCTATACCGACAATATAAATCCGCGTAACGTATGTATCGATTCAAAGATAATTAAGAATGTGTCTATACGAAATATTATCTTGGTTAAAGCAGCTAAATTAAAATATTCAAAAGGCTTTAAGCCGGCCAAACCGGGCGAGGGAGCGATTACATTGGAGAAAGCAAGCGGGAATAAGGGTACATTTTGTTATGTTTTTTTTTTTCTAAATGGGAATTTCTATAAACAGGATAAATGTTTTGATTATCTCCGGTTTAATGGTGCGTACCGACCGACTCAAATAGAATGAGTAAATTAGATTTGAAGGATAACAATGTAATTATGAGTATTTTTGTTTATTTTACATTTGCTGATTGCTTAAGTAGTTACTTAATATTTATTCCATTGAAATGATACGTACTTAATTGTTTTTCAAAGTTCATTAAATTATTTTCTGAAAGTACCTTACAACAGTTGTGAACAATATCATCTACATAAACAAGTATTTATAAAATGTTATTTCCATTAATTGTTTTGTGAAAGTTTAGATCCATTAATCTGATTAGTATAAAAAATAAGTACTGTATTCTTTCAGAACAAAGGTGATTGGTTCTAGAAGATTCAGAATGACGACAGGTGTTGTCAAAGGTATTTTACAAATATCTATATGCAAATCTAAATTTTCTTGCATATAATCTAAGCTAATTTTCCACGAAATTTCACGTACATTTGAGAAATTCTAATAGACGATATCAAATATTCTATCCAACACGTATCTCGAGTGGGTCTAAAGTAAAATTGATGACCTTAAACGTGTGGATCTGACATTTCGTAGAGATTTTAAAGTCTTTTCAGGTCATCTGTCTGGCTAGACTTGTAATCGAATAAAGTGATAGAAAATTTCTAAGAATACTTAGAAAAGGCTATTTAGTTCAAAGTTATTATACAGTTTAAAATCATGAGATGAGCAAAAGGTATCATTATTTGAATTAACATTATCGTGCACGAACCACACTATGTTCAGTGGCGTGTTTCATCAGTAGCGGGTTAATATCACGTATGGAACAAATATTTGTACAGCCTTCAGAGGCTGCGGTTAACAGTTCTAAGTTGGAGCGTCTGTGCTTGTAAAATTATTTTTTTATATATAAATGAGTCCCTACCTATTGTTCATTATCAGGGAATGGAAGAAATCTCAATCGGCACTTTAGTTTTCAATGATAAACTTTATTAAAAAATGGTTTAGAAAATAGTGAGTTTCTTGAAGATTATAGACTTTCGAGAGACTGGACTTGTTTCAAGTCCAGGGGCCGTATTACCACGTGTTAATGCCATCCTTTTTACGTTGTGAAAGAGGGACGCCACTATTTAACCTGTAGAGCGGCATCCCTCTCTCACAACCTAAAAATGATGGCATTAATACGTGCTAATACGGCCCCAGATATTGTACAACATTAATGTAAGTGACACTATTAATTACAAGGCAATGCATAGCTGCTTTAAGTAGAGCAGTCTCAACTGATGGCCACATGTAGCTCAACCAGATTGTTGGAAGTCCCACTTACCGTCCTACTTATACCGTCCTTATGTTTGATCTACCCGTGGCACAAAAATACCAGATCAGCGAGGTACCGCCAAACCACCGGCGAAGCCACATAACAAATAAAAGATAGCTCTTATTGTGCATAAAAGGCGTGTTAATAAATTAATCTTTAACAATGAAACTAACAGTAGATTTATCGTTATGAACCGCCAGCCATGTCACATGACAGATAAAGCTTAGCTCTTGTTGGGCGTATAAAGCATATTAATCAATTAATCCTTAACAATCAAACTGAGAAAGAGGCTCAACAAATCAAATTTGAAGGCCTCGATTTGTAAACATACTACAACATACTTCGAACAGGCATTGACCGTAACTTGGCATGTCGACCGAATACTGTAAATACATCGGGTACGGGTACACAAAACAACAAATTTAACTCCTAATCCGAAATTCACTTGTCCCTTTCATTTGTACCTCCTTAGGGTCAGCTAGAAAAGGATAGAGAATCGCTCACCAAAACAATGGAGGTGAGGCCTAAACCGTTTCTACTTCCCATCCCGCCGCTCCAGATTAAAATACAAATTTACTCATTGAAAGCATTTTACAGGCAGATTACCTTTGTATTTATCTCTCTGCTTGTGTCGCTAACGTGGTGATTCTAAGCTTATATATTCTTATCGTTTGGTATTACGAATATGGTTAGGTCTCTTAAGTATTTTACATTTAAAGCGATAGCAAAATCTTCAAATTTACAATTAAAGTCTGAATACAGATTTTTTGTTACAATAAAAATGCTTTACTTATTTTAAATCTTCATGTAAATCCCAAATTGAAGAGAGTTTTACTTATAACAAATCAAGTCGAAAGAATTTATAAAATATTTAAGTTGAAGTTGATTGAAAATTCACTTGAAATTTCCAACGTAAGAAATTGTGACGAAGTTGCTATTTTGCTTATACGACGTTCATCATCAAGTAATCAAATTATAATATGCGTGTCTTTCTCGCTACCCAAGGGGCCCTTGGGAAAAAAAGCATCAGTATTTCAACTTTCTTTTCCCCCAGTTTTTGCTGGATATTTTCATCTACTCCCAAGGGCGTCTTCAGATGTCTGAGGGGCTGTGTCAAGAGGATAAATAGCTGCATATAACACTGAACTGAGATCATAAATAATTAAATTTATTTTGAGAAACGATTATCACGATATAGACCATAATATGGTCTATATCGTGATATATCGTCTATATATTATATAAATAGCAGCGAGCAGTGTTATTGGGATTTTCTATGAAATTCTCAGTAGCAGCTCGGAGTCTGGATTTGTGCTCGGTTAATGGCAATAGGCTCGCCCCCTATTAAATGGGACCTAAACATACCGGCGAAATGTGGGTGTACATACACACAGGCGTGATGGTATGTTATGTGATATTAAATTCAGCAATTGCCATAGACTCAAGCTATTTTCTCAGACAAAGAACATAGCAAAAAAAATTACAATTCAGATATTACTACAAAAATTTATTCAACAAAATCCTCACCAGTAAAGATGAAACTTGATTAAATTTAAGATTTTGATAGCGGCATAAAAGAGGAACTGGTTCTCATAATTTGGTAGACACACAGGGTAGAATTACTGTTACATTAATACGGGGCTCGTACCTAAGTATTAATTAAGTTGATCAATTGATATGCAAGGTTAAGCTGGATTTGCTTATCAGTCTAAGGATGGGTGACCGTTTTTAGCACATTGAAACCCTATTCCTCTGTGCCTCGGAAGAGTTCGTAAAGCCTTCGGTTCCGATTGCACAAAAACACATAATATATGACAATAGTTAAAATTAATCAGAAACTCGAAAACGTTATTTGGCATTAACAAATGCATACCATACACACCTGCGTTTCACGAATGGAAACGGTATGTTTAGGTCCCATGTAATACGGTATGAGCTTTTTGCCATTCACCAGACTCCGATCTGCTATCAAAAATGTCATAGAAAAGCCCATTAATACTTTGCTCGACCTGAGAATCGAACCGAAAGAACTCTAGCGTAGTAGTCGCGCTAAGACCACAAGACTAAATGTTACACAGAAAAAATATGATCTCTGGCAGGATTCCTTCTTGGAATCGTATTTTTCTTTCACAAAAGAATATATCTTTAAAGACACTGGTATTACTCAGAAATTGGATTTTGGAAGTCTGATGGCCTTCGCCTCATGTAAAATACTGATATTCAGCAGAATCTATATAGCTATATACACTTGAAGCAACAAAGTTAAAGGTAGGAGAATAATAATTTGCATATATACTATCTTGGATATGGTCCAAAAAGACGATCAAGGTGTTTAATATAATTCAGATTTATGGCAACATACCTTATTATGACATGTTGATCTCAGGATTATAGGGCAATGTGATAACAATTTATTGGTTTAGGCCTTAAGCCATTCAGATATAATCACTTAAGATACCGGAGAGAAATTTATTAGTACAAGATTATATAGATAAGGAAAATACTTGGCAATATTAAGCGTCGGTAGCCTAATGGCTAGGGCGTCGGACTTGCGATCATGTGGTTGCCGGTTCGAACCCCACCCATTGCACTACCGACGTGAACCCACTCGTAACACAAGCATTTAGCTTAGCACGAGGGGTTAACAAGAATACTAGTAATGTGTGACCCACATTGCTAGTAAGGTTTAAAATATATATATATATATATATTTTAAGAGGGAATTTTTACTTCTTTGAACATTTAGTAGTAGTTCACAGTAATACTAACTGGTTCTTAATGCCACTGCTACGCTAGAGTTCAAATTTGATTCCCAGTTCAAGGAATGTGTTATTGGGTTTTTCTATGAAATTCTCATTAGAAGATCGGAGTTTGGGTGAATAACAAGGCTCCTATTACATGGGACTTAAACATACCGGCAAACTGTGGGTGTATATTAAGCACACTTTTGTATAATGGCGTAGGTACATTACAGAATAATCTATCTATCTATCTACGTATGCCAATCACAGATAATAAAGTTATCTCATTAGGATTGTTCATACAATACGAACATTCATGTTCTAGATACTAGTTCATTAGTAAAATTCGATTCCAAATAGTATCAAGCTGATTTCAAACAAACTTATTAATACTTCGAAAAGTAATCTTGAATATTTTTTTTCGTTGTCTGATTCGCATGTTTTTCTTGGAGCTCGCTCTGTAGGCAATCTTTTTCATGAATGTATTTTTACCTATAAACGAAAATATTTTTGTTGTAGTCCATATGTAAATATTATCTGAATATACTTATTCCAATATTGATGATTCATTTCTATTCTTATTTTGATTAGGTAAAATGTTAAAATATTTGTCATTATATTTAGCATTACTGGTATTTTTTCTGATAATTTAAGTAAAAAAAAAAAACAACTGTCACTGTCTGTTTCTCAAATCTCAATGTCAAATGTTTCTCAGTAAATTATTATGAAATTGGGAAAATAAGTAGATTAGGTACTAATGTACATTGACAGACAGAAATGTGTTGCTGAAGAGTTTATTGTGCAGCATCTTCTTCCCAACTAAAACACTCGTAGGCGGTGAAGTGCGGACTTTTTGGGGACTGTCTATAATTTAAAACTGATGTTCAAAATTACTACCTAGTAGTCTATCTTGAATTAATGATTTTTGTCTTTGACTTTGACATAAGAAGAGGACTTTAAAGGATTCAAAAAGTTCTTTGGAGCATACCCTAAAGAACTTTTGAACAATTTGTAATACTACCTTATACTTTCACACTTCTTGTAAGTATTACAATTGTGTAAGTAACTAATAAGTGTGTCTGTTACATTTTCACTTCTAAACCTTTAAACAAAAGGACAGGACTACTTACTTCTTTAAAAATAAACTTGTGTGCAGAGGGATTAAATAGCCATTTTTGGTGACACACAATTAGAATACCCGACATATTTTACCAATACAAGCTGACCTCTAGGCTGACGAAATACTATACAATATTATGTCAGGACGTTATACTGAAATTTAATGCCCCTTTTGTATAAACTTATATCTCTGAATCATATGATATACATCAAAAAATTACGATGTATAATGCCTTTTAATGCTACAATTTAGCAAGCTCTAAAACCAAGACATTTTCAAGATAGACCCTCATTTTAACGGCAAACTCGTATGTGGATACGGCTGTCTTAACATTGCCGCCCCATCTCGTAATTAAAACCAAAAACTTAACCACCGACATGTGTTAATGAGCCGGTTTATATTATACAATGTTATTCTCATTCACAATATGTTACGTTTAACGGCACATTAAAACAATGTGTGAACATACACAACATATTCATTGAGCTATATTTTTGTTGAAACGATAATTTCAAAGGTTCTTAATAACACGACAGAACCACAGGCACAAGAGAGTTAAACAGGGAGGAGATACCAAAGGTCATGTAACAGAGACGTGCATTCGACCTATAGCTTGACATAATATATTACGTTTATAAATTCATCAAGAAGGGAAAAGGGAGGAAATCAGAAAAGGAGAAGGAAGGGGACAAATTCGATTTAAGGCAGGTTTCAAATTGATCATAGTGCAGTGATAGCCTAGTGAAGTGATCATTGGACTGCTAAGCTAAAGGTCTTGAGATTAAATCTAAGGCATGCATATCTAACTTTTAAATTGCATGTGCGTATTATCAATTAATTAACACGTGCTTAAACGTTGAAGGAAAACTTCGTGAGGAAACCTGCATGCCTAAGAAATTTTCTTACGGGCAATGAAATTTGCCAAACTGCGGTGGGCTAGCAATGTGGAATAAAGGCTCATCCCTCTCGTTTTAAGAGGTTCGTGGCCAGCAGTGGGACAGTAAATGGGTTGATGATGATGATGATGATGACAAAAATGATGATCACCTTTGATTTTATATGATTTCTCTCTTTGTCAGGTTAATTAGATGCTTCAACGGCGCTATTGGTTACGTTTCGATTCTGTTCGTAATATTTTCTATCCATCATTCTTTCTATATTTCATCACCTACTCACACACACACACACACACATTAGTAAAGATATACACTAGCAAAGATCCTCTCAATGTAGCCAACAATTGAGCATCGGTGTTGCCACCCAACATTTAATTTTAATGAGCTTTAAAAGGGTCCGCCCTCAACTTAATTAGTTAGGGCTTATCTACAGGCAAGGCTCGTTGTATGCATGATAATGTAACATAGTAATTTACTTACATACGGAATATCTACCTACCTTGTGAACGTGACTTTTTAAGAAAGAGGTTTTAAACTTAAGTGAGGGGCGTTCATTTTATTTTTGATTATGTAAAGTCATTTTTTTTGCGGAAATGTTTTTGAAAGTAATTTCATATTTGCTTATCTTAACATGCATGGGTCGGTACGATCGGGGAAGTACTATTCTCCTACAGAATTGACGTGAAGTGGCTGCATGCTGTGGCGTTCGTTGAGTATGGGGGCACTCCACACTCTTCCTTCTTCTTTCCCTAACAGTACGGAGCGGCTTGGTTCTGTTTTCTTCGGATTGCTTAGACAATGCTAAGAGAACAAATCTGGTCTATGGGTGGCGATCGCCACTTACCATCAGGTAAGCCCTTTACTCGTCTGCCACAGTTAATAGGCTCGGCAATGCATCTGCAACTCCTTTGCTGTTGCAGGTTCCATGGGCGGCGATCAGCATTAACCATTAGGTGGCTCATCGGCTTGTTTGCTGATTTGACCCGTAGAAACTAGGATTCACCAAACAATAAAAAATAGCATTTACCAAACAATAAAAAATAGCATTCAGCAAACAATAAAAAACAGCATTTGCCAAACAATAAAAAATTGCATTCACCAAACAATAAAAAATAGCATTTACTAAACAATAAAAAATAGCATTCACCAAACAACGTAACAGATACACGTCACAGAAAGTTAATTTGTTTGTAACATCAAAATTAAACCATGACTATGCACTAACCGCATTTCCTTAACAACAGTTAGTGAGGTAGGAATTTATCTAACCCGATTTAATTAAAGGTGCGGCATAATTAGAAGGAACGGTTGGAGGGTTGGAATGAAACCGAGTGCATAGGTGACTGTGCTGAAACTTCGTAAATTATGTCGATAACTTTGAGGGGTTGAACTCATGACGTTCAAAAGTCACCACGTTTGGCGTATTGGCTGAGCAATTTGCTTTTGCGCCACATCTAGTGGATTCCTACCTTGTCCGGTTCAAATACCTTGAAACTATATAAGAAGAAGTTCAGAAACAGATACATCTCTTGATTTCAGAAATCATAATAATTAATAACCTCACGTGACGCCATTTTTTAATCTTAGAAGGTTTAAAAAAAAGTATTTTTTCTTACTTTCTAATAATTACAATTGATCTACTTTTAATCTAGTTTTTAACAGTATAAATTATGCATAGAACTCTTCGCGGCTATTATACCATTTTTTATATAGTTTTACCATCTTTTTCCCCACCATTGACAATGGCAAGCCGCGCGAATTGGCCCTACTTGGGCAGCACAGGTCACTTTGAGCAAAACCGTCTTTTTGGTCCTTTGAACCGCATTAATAGCCACTGTCGCCAAAACGTACAAAAGCTACCAAACCCCAAAAAGATTCCTTAAAAATATAACAAAAAAGGTGCAAATAAATTACACCTACGTGTTCTATCCTCGACTGCAGGAAAACTCGGCGGATTGTAGATAAAAATAAATTAAATAAGGCTTACTGTAATCCTGGGTTGAACGAATTACCAACACTTTGAAACTACAGATTGTGACTACTTCGACTTGTATGGGCTTTGTGAAACATAAGTAATCTTGTTTATGGCTTGGCTTGTTATTTTACTATTTACAATTTTATAACATAACATACCATCACGCCTGTATTCCCCGAAGGGTTAGGCAGAGGTGTACTTAATGTACACCCACTAATGTTCGCCGGTATGTTTGGGTCCCATGTAATAGGGGGCGAGCTTATTGCCATTCACCGGGCACAAATCCAGACTCCGAGCTGCTACTGAGAATTTCATTGAAAAACCCAATAACACTTTGCTCTTTACAATTTTATGTTTTACTATTTTTAATCGTGTCTTCTATTCTCTTATCTCTATTGCTTTTTATAATTTCGTTTATCAGTTAGTGTTTGTATCAATTGTAACCTATGATTAGAATGTTCTGTCTTTACTAAAATATAAGTTTGTAAGTACTTTTTGTTTCTTTTGTTTATTGTAGGTATACAATGCACAATAACAGATAATTTAATATTTATTAGCAATGCGTGTTACACGTTAGACGCACGCATTTTGCGCTTTTCAGCAGACAAAACTAGAATTAAGCATAGTTAAATTAAGAATTCGTGACACTGGCTAATTCTAATTAGAAGAGAATCAAAAAATTTGGCAGAGTCCGAAGCACGGCTGGTCTCCGATGGAGAGGTAACGCCATTATTACCTAATATATTTTGGTCCTTAGGTCCATATTGTTTGCCCAGTCTTTATGAAGTTTAGTAGAAGTTTGCTTTTCTGGCGATTATTCGAAATATTACTTTCATGTTTCTTTGAAGATTATTTCGGGAGTTATTTAGAATTAAGCACCATTACCAACGTTCATAAATTTATTCGCGAATTAAATGGGGGATTAAAATTATTATTTAGGTCCAATCCTAATGTAGGGCAAAGGCCTCTCTAACTTGCTTCTATTCCTTGTGGTTTAATCCTTAATGGAGATTAATATATTCATTCAAAATTAGTAAAATATTACTATACTAAAACGTCTAAGCGTTGTGTTTTTTTTTGCTTAAATACGGAGCACAAGTAAAAATTTTTTTCACTTGTTTAAAAGGACATTTTCTCATGTCTGTTTTTTCTTAGTTGTAGTTATTGTGGGTGTGTTCTTCTTATGGGCATGGTTCTTCTCTCAGATTGACTAATTACAAAATGTTGGAGAGTTAGTAAATTTTAGAGAGGTGAACCCTTGAACCTCTTGTTTGAAGCTCGAGATCTATGATTTGGTAGATCAATGGACATGTCATAAGTTTATCACTGCTTGATCACTTGTAGTCCGAATCCTCCGTAGAAAGCTACCTGATATTCTCGACAGTATCGCATTCTTATCGGTCCCAAAGCAAAATATAATTGTGTTTATAAACTTAGTTTGTGTTCTTAAAAGCTTTAGAGCTCTATAAAATTACCGGAGCTTTCACAAAGCAATTGATCTAATTTATTCTCTTTTACTGTATTATCTTTCGTCTCCTGTGGTATTGTTCTTTAGGTTTAACCTACTTCAGTGGGTCTCTTTTTTCCTATAATCGTAATTTCAGAAGCCTTTTTCTGACTTATTCCAAGATCTCAATTATTTATGAAATAACTTGGCAAACGAGCAGGCGAGCTACCTGATGGTAAATAGTCGTCGCTGCCACCAATGGATATCTGGAATACCAAAGGGATTGCAGGTGTGTTGCCGAGCGTATTTAAGGAAAAGAAAGGTGAAAAGAGAATAAAGAAGGAAGGGAACTGAGGTAGGAATTGGGCTTACGGCGCTCCATACTCACTGTACGAAACGCAACAGAATGCATAGTGGTACTTTACGTCGATATTCTGTGGGAGCGTATTAGTTCCCCGGTTTTGGCGACCCATTCATGCTGGCATGTAGACATGCCACTGAGGTACACTACTACTAAAAATAATGTTTAATTCCTTCGACCTTCAAGACCTTCAAGATTTTACTTCATCCTTCGGTGATTGTAATGCATGGTTGTATAGTCAACTCTACTTCATAATATAGATATACACTCACGCCTTTCTTAACTCACGCCCACCGAGGTGGGCAGAATCTATAGGCACTTGCGACAATCTTACATAATTATTTTGCTTCTTCCACATTCATACATATTATTATTATAATGTGTATGTAATATTTTTAAAGGTCCTCGCGACCCAGGGCTTGCTGTTTACTAACATTTACTTTAAATGCAGAACAAAACTCAATCCCTACCAATCGATCCAAGCCCGTTTATGCCAAGGTATTCCCAGTTTACTTAAAGCTACACCTCTACAAGATTACCGAAGCTTCAAGCGACGATATATCACGTAACTTGTTATATAAGCAAGAAACTGGAATTTAATTTACCCCGTATAACGGTAAATGTAGTTAGGGGTTACCGGTAACTTATCCCCGTAATGACTTTCGAGAGTCTTTGCAGGGTAAAGGTAAGGGGTAAACGGGTAAAATTGCAAACGGGAGGAATGTGAAATGTTTGTGACGTTGCAAGCCGGGTTTGAATATTGTTATTGGGATGAGCTGTGGTCCTTTGGTCCTAATGGGCTGGGTCTTAGGAACTTAGTAATGTGCTGTTGGTATTTCACTGCACTCACATTTTAACCAAAAACAATTCGATATTTTTATAACCTTTTGTTGTGGTAGGGCCACGCTGTTCGCAGCATGAATGGGCCGGCTTGACCGGGGAAGTACCACACTCTCGCAGAAGACCGACGTCCGAGTAGTAGCGTTTAGTTACTGCGCTTCGTTCGGTGAGCGAGAGGGCCGGAGGCCCAATTCCTCCCCAATCCCCTGCCTTCTCCTTTTCTCCTTCCCCTCCCTTTCCCTAAATAGGCTCGGCAACGCATCTGCAACTCCTTTGGTTTTGCAGATGTCCATGGGTGGCGATGACTACTTACCATCAGGTAGCTCGCCTGCTCGTTTGCCGAGTTATAACATAAAAAAAAAACCTAAAAAGCTAAAATTTTTAAAGAAGATAAATAATACGCATGTTTTTGATTTTTATAGGAAGTATCCGTATAATATTAAGTGTTCGTAGATATTACGTAGATTTATACTAATTTAAAAATGTACTCTGCGTATATTTTGAAATATAATGTTTATAACCAGAAAATATGACAAACGATGATTAAAAATAAATTGCTGTCCCAAAAAAAGCTACCACGTTTATGATAACCATTAGCTGCTTTATAACAGTTAAAATGTTAACGGCATTCCTGGAAATAATAAAAATACACAGTACTTGGTTTAATGGAGTATAAAAACGTTAATTTTGACGGCCAACGACTTCTCGTAAAAGCGTATTCAAACAACCAGGTCTATCATAATCTACTTGCTTTTATATACCAGGTATCCATTCAAACTTTTTTATTTATATAAATCATAATAATGGTCTTCTTAGAAAATAGAACCGACTTCGTCTTAGGATCACCGTCCACTGCGGTTACATTGGGAATTTGCGATTTTTTTCAACGAGTGATCTCATATTATGCTCTGTCATATTGGTGAATATCATTATCATCATCATCATATTAGCCAAATGAGGTCCACTGCTGAACGAAGGCCTCTCTCACAGGCTTCCACAACGACCGGTTATATGCCGCCTGCATCCAACGACTCCCAGCAACCTTTACGGGGTTGTCTGTCCACGTCGTTGGAGGTCATCCTTCACTGCGTGGTCTCCATTCGAACATATTAATGACTTTATTTTGTTTGTTGGTAATGTCTCATACATTTACACAAAAACATACATAGTACAACAAACATACAATTAATTAATTGACAACACTGCGGATCACCACGAGAGCACAGTATGACGGTGAAGTCAATACGTGCCGAGCTCATGTTGCACAAATTTTAAAATACAAAGTAAATCATACTTTATTACATATAAAACAGGCTTTAAAATGGATTTGTGGTTAACCAACAAAACCGAAGTGTGCTTAATAAGACTTGCTCCGGTAATTTGTATCCAATATATATGAAACTGGTGGTAATATGGTCGAAATTCCACCGCAATCTATTTTTTAACTCCTTCTCTCTATGAACTTTATCAATGCCAAATCTGCTTAAAGAAGTACGTTTCTCCACGTATTCTGAAAAGAAAAAAATATGACACTTCCGACTTCACTTCTGACCGACGCCCTAGCCATGAGGCTACCGCCGCTTGAAATTCATTATAAGTAACAATTAAAATTTCTTAAAAAGTCTTGCTCCGAAGAGCTCTAATGTAACTTGAGTTTGCAAACAATTAGTTTTTCGGATATCTTTATTAGATTTAACTTCAGTCTGAATATACACCGTTCACTTAATATTATTATAGAAATAGATTAGAACAGGGAGAAGACACATCAACATGTAACGTTTAAATACGTAATAACAAAATATATTACAAGCCTTTCAATAATTTAGTTGCACATCATTAATACAAACACATTTAAAGTCTTTACGGCTCTGATGGTTAATTTATATTATCTTACATTTGGAATTACTCAAAATTCGAATCAGGTTTCGTCACCTTAAGAAGTAGAAATTGGAAGAAAAATCCGATATTTGCGACAATGGTCTTAGTAGCTTTTAGGTAGCATAATTGGCTAAAGCATCCGACTCGACTCCTGCCTGAGATCGAATTTTCCTTTCGCTGAAATTTAGGTCTAGGTATTTAGGAGTAATAAGGATTGCTCCATTCTTACTGAAATACTGTTACTCATTTATTTGTCCTGGAACACACGCTACATTAGGTCACACAAATATTTGTATCGAGCGAATATAAATTAGCGTTCTGTGTTGCAGAAGTCAGCCAATCCATTTGCGCCAATCATGCTATCGGATGTGTTGTGGGATGATTTCAATGTTCGCGTTATTTTTGGTAACTATGTCAATATTACACTGCGTTGTGTCTTTACCTTTACTTTGCTAGTATTGATGAAAGTTATTTAATTTAATATTCAGAGTGAGTTCTCGTACTTCGTGTTTACTTACGGGTAGAGGTAAGATGTGAAGTGCTTGAAGGAAAATGAAAGCTTTTTGAAACGAAATGGCCATTATTGCATTGAAGTGCAATGTTTTAAAAAGGTATGAATGGCGAATGGTGATGAAATTATTTTTTAGTCTCCGGTTCAATTGCATTAAAGGGGTGATTTTTTCAAAAATATATAATCAAAGGCAAGTTATTTAATCTAAGAAAAGTATCCTACTTAAGTCGGTATTTTAAAGATTTATCAAAATAATGAAAAAAAAAAATCATACCATATATTCTGCGATATCTAACGATTCCCGGGTTGCGCAAAGCGTTTCTGGGTTTTTCTATGAAATTCTCAGTAGCAGCTTAGAGTTTGGGTTTGTGCCCGGTTAATGGCAATAGGCTCGGCCCCTATTACATGAGTCCTAAACATACCGGCGAACTGTAGGTGTACATTAGTACATCTCTGTCTAACCCTACGCGGCATACAGGCGTGATTGTGTGTAATATTGAAAGCTGTAATAGCTTGCGATTCTTTGAGCTATGTCGGTAACTTTAGTTCTGTGACGGATAGCTTTTCGCTGAGCTCCTTCAAATTAATAAATTATGACATAAAATAAATAAATTATGAAATCAAATAAATAAATTATGAACTCAAATAAATAAATTTTGCAATCAAAATAAATAAATTATGAACTCAAATAAATAAATAATGAAATCAAATAAATAAATTGCGAAATAAAATAAATAAATTATGAAATCGAATAAATAAATTCAATCATGATTGGTATTTTTCTGTGTTGGACACAGTAAAATACCTATCATGATCAAAATACGATCACGGTACGTCAGGTACTTCGTATTTTGATTATAAAACGCCCAAACATTTCGACATTAAGATTGTGTGTATTGAATTGAGTGTCATTCGTCACGTGTACCGTATATCCGATGAAGTGGAAAAGCCTGTTAGCGCTGCGGCTTGCGGATACCTCAGAGCGTACCACTCAATAATGAAATGGAGCTTGTGGGGAGTTTAAATTAATATAACATACATAACATACCATTACGCCTGTATTCCCCGAAGGGTTAGGCAGAGGTGCATTAATGTGCACCCACATTTCGCCGGTATGTTTAGGTCCAATGTGGTAGGGGGCGAGCCTATTGCCATTAACCGGGCACAAATCCAGACTCCGAGCTGCTACTGGGAATTTCATCTTCTTCTTCGTCGTATCCTCATGACTGAGGGACGTGACGGCTGTGGGCTCTCTTCACCATCGCTCGCCAGGCTGTACGATCTTGGGCTTGGTGTGCGCTTGCCTGTAGAGTAGCTCCAGTTGTTGCTGTTACTGTATCCACCCATTGCATAGGCATACGACCCCTACTCCTCTTCCCCGCCATGCGGCCAGTGATAACAAGTTTTTCTAAACTATCTGGACCAGATCTCGGACCAGAAAAAAAATGGTTGAGCTACACGATGACTGATGTATGCGTTCCGTCAGTTAGGACAGGTCAACTCAAAGCTGGTATGGTTCTTTCTTCAAAAGGCCTGTTGTAGCGGGGTGTTAAATGAGTGGACTGTATTTAGTGTTAACATAGGCGTGGTTTATTGCCTTCACAATTACAAAAGCTGACTTCTACGAGAACAAACAATTTTATGATGGAAGTAACTACAATGTCGACCGTCCGTTGCGGCGTCCGTCAGCGTGAGCCGAGCAAGTGTTCTGTGTTCTGTGCGCCTGCCGGCCGCTCACCGCGAAGCCGTTACCGCGCCGCCCCGCGCGTCTCCGTGCGTCTCTGCACTCCCGCGCGTTGTTGGGTAGATTCCCAACAAAAGGCCTGTTCAGATTTTGCCCTACATTGAACTCGCATATAATATAACTATTGTCTGGACTTTAAAAGAGACCATGATTCTCTGAGTTTGTTTCGACGTTTCTTCTCAGAGGTCGTCAGATAGGAAACGTCGACGCCATCTAGTTAAAAAAAATATGTAAAAAAACTACTTGTAAAAGTGTCTTAAAAGATCTATTTACAGAAATAAATATCATTTCATTTCATTTCAGCTTAGGACGCGTTGTGTGCAGGTGGTCGAGAGCCGCATTCCTATGTTGTATTCTTTTAGAATAGACTCGTTTGTGCGGGAATTTCATAGAAAAACCCAATAACACTTTGCACGACCTGGAGATCGAACCCAGGACCTCTAGCGTAACAGTCGCGCTTAGGACCTATAAAATGAAGAGGCAGTCAGTAAATTAATATAAAAGGTTAAATATATTTCGGTTTATACATCACAGGTGTGAGTTCGATCTATTTGGTTGGCTACTGGTAGTTGATCTGGGTCTGTGTGTATAAAAACACGCCAGTATGGCAATTGTCTTTAAAAAAATCTCGTCAAGAACGAAGTTCCTAATGTACGGCAAACGTAGTGTAGGTTGCCCACCGGTCAGATAGAGTGACAACTTGAGGAAGGCAGCTGGCAGTACCTGGATGAGGAAAGTCGAAGAACGGGCACGGTGGCGTTCACGAGGAGAGGCCTACGTCCAACAGTGGACGAGTATGGGCTGATGATGATGACAATGATGATGAAGTTCCTCACACATTAAAAAAGAATAAAGTATGACGGTCAGCGCTTGACGATAATATTGGAACTACGCCAGACGAAACCGAACGTCACATAATGATGTAAACAAAGATGGCGGGTAGAGTTTGAAATGAAATGATATTTGAAATGAAATGAAATGATATTTATTTCTGTAAATAGATCTTTTAAGACACTTTTACAAGTCGTTTTTTTATATTTTTTTTTAACTAGATGGCGTCGACGTTTCCTATCTGACGACCTCTGAGAAGAAACGTCGAAACAAACTCAGAGAATCATGGTCTCTTTTAAAGTCCAGACAATAGTTATATTATATGCGAGTTCAATGTAGGGCAAAATCTGAACAGGCCTTTTGAAGAAAGAACCATACCAGCTTTGAGTTGACCTGTCCTAACTGACGGAACGCATACATCAGTCATCGTGTAGCTCAACCATTTTTTAGGGAGCCCAGTTTGACGATGATATCCGAACTACGCCGAACGGATCCGAACATCTCGAGCATTAGGCCCTTCTAAACATATTCCTTACGTGACGATTTCTAGCCGCCATCTTTGAATAAAGAACTTCGTTCTAAAATAATTGAAAAAGATCTTTACCTACTTATTAATTAAGATTAGAATCAGTTGCAGCTGCGGGTTTTTCATGTTTCTTTATTCCTCGTGACAGATCTGGTCATCCATAGCCATCTTGAGCAATCAATTTGGCTACTCTGTATTCGACAGACGACCAACTAACTTAGACCTCTAAGCTCGTTCTGTTTGATCTAAAAGTGAGCCAATGTGGTTGGGTTCGGAGGTCAATTTGGCTGGTCTATTTGCAGATTGACCGAACTGTACGTGTTTTTGGCTTTCTTCATTTTTGTAACGATGTTTGTTCAAGTTCTCCCCGATATTGGGGCTAAAACAAACAGATACGTGAGGCCAAACTAGTGGTTTGGCCAATTGAATTAGAAATCGCCTACTCTGTTCTGGGAAAATTGAGATTTTCTAAATGTTTTTTTTAGAGTTTCGTAATTTTTAAAGTTAAGAACCTCTTCTTGTTTTGATATCGGTTACGATACTTGTGGTACAGGCACACAAGTTAAAGGTATAGTTATAGAGAAGTGCCAACCTCAGCCTCAAGTACCTAGTTAATTTGCTTTTGTCGTACTCGGAAATACACCGATGGGATCAACCACTGAATTTCTCGTTTGAAGTTCAAACGACTGTAAAATTGGTGATTAATAAAGTTAAATTAAACTTAATATTATTTTGATTGTGTTTATTATTGCGGGGTTGTGGAGTTCCGGGTTCATTATTTTAATGTCGTGTCTTTGTATATCCTTTGGAAATTGCAAACAATGTTATGTCTAAAGTTTAGGATTGATTTGAAGTGATAACATAACATACCATCACGCCTGTATTCCCCGAAGGGTTAGGCAGAGGTGTACTTAATGTACACCCACAGTTCGCCGGTATGTTTAGGTCCCATGTAATAGGGGGCGAGCCTATTGCCATTCACCGGGCACAAATCCAGACTCCGAGCTGCTATTGAGAATTTCATAGAAAAACCCAATAACACTGCTCGACCTGGGGATCGAACCCAGGACCTCTAGCATAGCAGTCGCGCTTAGGACCACTAGACTAATGAGGCAGTTTGAAGTGATAGAGTTTTATTTTAAATATTGTCAAGATACAGACATATTGTTTTAGTTTTGTTTATAGTTTGTTCGTGCATAAATATTTGAATAACATCACGCCCTAGAACATGTTTCTCAATCTAGACCTAGGAAGTCACTTGCATTACTATTGTGAGTTGTAATAGGTATTTAAAATAATCTTGGTTCTTTCTTCAAAATGCCTGGGGGCCTAGACAATGTCATATTTTCATTATCGATAACGAAGTTAGATATCCGAAATGTATGGATTTGGTATAACTTCATCACGTGACATATCTTAAGGTTATGCCAATTCCATACATTTCAGATTTATCTAACTTCGTTATCGATAAGGAAATGGTACATTGTCTAGGCCCCTGTTCCGATATCGGCCTGCATAAACCTCACATATTTGATAATACAACTATTATCTGTACTTTGAAAGACGCCATGTTTCTCTGAGTTTAGTTCAGTGTATAGGTAGGTTCTTCTCAGAGGATGGCAATTATGAAATGCCGGCGCCATCTATTTAAAAAACATGTAAAACATTGACTTTTAATAGTGTCTAAACACAACACAGAATTTACAGAAATAAATATAAATTATTCCACAAAGGGTTAATTTCGCTTACAGTTCACGTATAGGTATATTGGATTTTAACTGTACCAGTTATTTAGATGAACATAAATGCTATAACCAACAATGTTCCGTACAATTATATTTTGTTACCAAGTAAATGTACTAAAGGGGAAGTAATTCGATTTTCATACTAATGTGCTCTTTGGAGTATACCCTATCGGACGGTGCTAACGAACCAATATGCAGGGAAATTAGAAGGTTAATAACTTAAATTTATTATAATAACAAATCTATACTTATTTTTTTTATATTATAAAGCTGAAGAGTTTGTTTGCTTGAACGCGCTAATCTCAGGAACTACGGGTCCGATTAGAAAAATCTTTCAGTGTTAGATAGCCCATTTATCGAGGAATATAATCACGCTAAAACCAATAGGAGCGGAGCAGAAATGAAAAATGCTACAAAAACGGGAAAAATTTGAATGCAAAAAAGCCGAGAAACCACGCGCCGTGTGCGGAAAGTTAGTATATAATTCTCATACACTTACTCCATAGCTCTTCAGTCGTCGTATATTCATTATATTCATAACATAACATACCATCACGTCTGTATTCCCCAAAGGTTAAGGAAGAGGTGTTCTATCAAGTTACCACAAAATGTGAAATTTTCTCAGTCGATTTTTAACTTAGGTAATCGTCAACGTTTTAAGGTTTAAAATCATTTGGAGAAATTTGACAGTTTTGTATAACCTGATGTGCTGGCGACTGGTCATTCACCCTTCGCCGGTATGTTTAAGTCTCACGTAATAGAGCATTCACGGAAGTTCATAGCAAAACTCAATGACATTTTACTCGACCTGGGAATTGAACTCCCACTAGCGTAGCTATCGCGCTTAGGAGAAACTAGACTAATGTAGCAGTTCAGTGCAATGTAGTGTACCAGGTCCAGTTGAAAACCAGCGCCAGACAGCTTACCAGTTGTCTGGCTTTAAGCTGAACTGGACCATTTGTCACAGCCGTGGGGCACACAATGAGTTTGGTTATTGTCAATTTTTTTAAAATTTTATTTTCTTTATATTTAGGTACTCTTTAATTATTGTTTTCTTTTAAGTTATTGTGTGCATTATCCTGTGACTGTGACAATAAATATTTTTTCTTTCTTCTTTTCTTTCTTCTTTTAGTTTCCAGCAATTTAGATTTTTTTTATAAGCTTGGAACTTTGATTTGAAGACAGGCACCTATTGTAAAAAGTCGCGTTCTCGATGGTATTCCAATTCCATGTTAAGTATCAAAAACTAGGTTTAGTCATAAAAGGTGACAGACAAAATAGTTCCACAATATATAATATTAGTATGAATTTGAACATTAAATCCACGACAAAATAATTGACCTAGTTAGAACAACTAGAACATACCTCATAAATCGGGCATTCCAACATTCCATTCGAGTTAAACTTCTGTTGAACAACTATACATTTAAACTTTGTTTAAAACATTATTAGGAGCCGATTAAATAACAGCAACACGATATCGTCGGTCCATGGAACAATAGAGAAAATACAGAAAGTTGAGAAGTCGTTTAAACTTAGTTTAACGCAATTGTTAGTTTGAAAAGTACGCGTGAAAGGAACAGTGTATTAATAAATTGTTATAGAAATTATTAACGAGAGGTTGGAATTTAGCAACGAGTTTAATGTTTTAGGAAGATACCTATTTTGTCGTAATTGTACGTGTTTTATTCATTTATCTTTATTGTTATTTATTAGTTTAGTGGTCCAAACCGCGACCGGTTCACTTCGGGTCCTGGGATTCCTTCAATTCCCAGGGCAAGCAGTGTTATTGGGTTTTTTATGAAACTCTCAGTAGCAGATCGGAGTTTGGCAAAAGGCTCGCCCCGTATTACACGGGACCTAAACATACCGGCGAAATATTCGTGTATAAGCTCTACCTCTCCCTACGGTAAAAACAGGCATAATAGTATGTTAAGTTATGTTTTTTTGTGATCTTTGCAACTTCGCAGTAAAAATATAAAACCATTGAGTTGACGGTACATGGTTGAGCCAATCAATCAAAATAACTTCTCGCATCCAACGAAAATAAAAAAAAAATAAAAAAAACACCGAACCATTTCCGGTACACGTACAGAAATCCGACATTCATGACGCACTTCCGACAGATGTACCGTAACAGGTATCAATCAACTTTTTTTTCTTTGCTAGGGAAATTCATACGCATTCATCATTTTGACGTTATAAAATGTTTTTGCGCGATAAAGTTGTTTTTTTTTGTACTCCTTTTTGGCAATTGCATAAGGCACGTCGCCAGCACTTCAGGTTATACAAAACTGTGAATTTCTCCAGATGATTTTAAACCTTAAAATGTTGATAACTAAGTTTAAAATCGACTTGGAAAATTTGTCACTTTGTGGTACACTGATTTGCTAGCGATCGTACATTCAGATACATGACGGGCTCGTGGCTTAAGAGGATAGTATCCGCTTCGCGCCCCATACAAACGCAGTTTGGCCCTTGCTTGAATTTTAAACAATGAAAGTCATTGAAATTTTGCAGTAACAATCTTATCATTAATATACGTGTTCCTGTAATATAAAATTTCATTTCAATATACGGTTAAAAAGTTACACGAGCTCAAAGATTGGCAATTTTCGTTGAAAAACGGCCCAACTTTATGCTAGTATTTCCCGACAGTGTATCAATACGGAAACATTCTGATTCGAAGGAAACCCAGATAATATAGTGAATATTTTTTTACCATATTTTTTTTTTACATATTAGCAATATTATAGGAGTAATCTCCAAAATTCGGAACATACAAAATACGCGTGAAAATGTTGCAAATGTATTGTTGTTTCACCATGCGTCGCGGGAGCTGCGGGGGGTCGGGAGGTGAGAAAACGTCCTTGAAACAACCGGCTCGCGGTGCATGTGAGCGACGCGATGATGTCGTGAATTTATTCTACTTATTCCGCCGGGTGCGACATATCGAAAGAGATATTTAGATAGTTTGATGGACAACGAGAGCTGACGCTCGAGAGAGGTTTATTATTAAAATATACCTACATAGACTGCCTCATTAGTCTAGTGGTCCTAAGTGCGACTGCTACGCTAGAGGTCCTGGGTTCGATTCCCAGGTCGAGCAAAGTGTTATTGGGTTTTCCTATGAAATTCCCAGTGACCCAGGGACGAAATGTGGGTGTACATTAGTAAACCTCTGCCCAACCCTTCGGGGAATACAGGCGTGATGGTATGTTATGTTATGTATACCTACATAGGTAGGTACGTAAAGTTAATATATCGGCCGTAACTTACTAGACTACCTAAGGAAAAAAAATGTGTAAGATAGGTAATTTTATTGTTTTACCCGTGATAATACTATTTTATACCTAGGTTTATCTTATTATATTGTAAATTAGAATTACTGTTGTTTACACACCACATAGGTACCTAACTACATGTACATACGTGGGTTGATTTTATCTGTTACTTAGGTACTTGTCTAGTAATAATAATAATTTATTTATGGTTGCGTCGCGCTTTGGTTTTGATTTAGAAGTTACAAGAAACAGTTTGAGCCTATATCTGTAAAAAAGTTTCTTAGATTGGCAGAGGTGAAAGCAATAATTTATTGTGGGTATATTATAGATAGCATGGCAAGAAAATAAATGTATGAATGAAAATAAATGGTGAAGTGGCTAAGAAATCGGGTGCGCTATGAGTAATGTAGTATCACTAGTGGGTTCGATTCCCACACGGAGCAAATATTTGTATGGCCTAAAGGTAGTTTTCCATGTTATCTTCTTTTGTTAAAAGAGTTTGGGTTTGGTAAACGCACTAAAGATCCAGAAAAATCCTAGTGTAAATAAAAAAAAAAGAAGTGAAAAAATAAAAATGATTTTTAGGTAAGTAAGTACCTACCTACGTAAAGTTTATTTAAGTCATAAGTTCTTATCCTAAGGTTTTTAGTGATATAAATGCCTAGCACGATTAGTTGTCATGTAAAGTTCACTCGTAACAAAACATTTAAATAAAAGCAGAGCCAAGTCTCATTACTCGATTACTACATGTTGCTGGTGATTCATAATATTATATGTACATGTACGCACGGCTACACATCAAGCTATACGAAACCAGTATAGGGTGCCCTTGAATTGTGCTTAAAACCTTTACAATGGGAGGTCAGTCTAAACTGGTTTTGTATAGCTTGATGTGTAGCCATGTGTACAAAATTTTCAGTAAAGAGGAAAAATTTCAAAAAGAATGTTGTGCTTGACTGCCAAAATATAAAAGAACGGTTTCAAAAAAAGAATTCCCGAAACGAAATCAAGAATTAGGGTAGGTATGATAAAATAGGATATTAGGATTATAGCAATCATCAAGTTATAAGTAAAATTATTTGTTAGCTAAATACATTTGATTATGATACCACTGAGTCTCTTTCGGTTATATCGGATTAACACGCTCATGTAACTAATTATACAAACATACTTTACACAAAAACTCATATGCACACACACACTCTCTGTCTCTCTGTCTTACACACACACACACACACACACACACACACACGCAAGCGCACACACACACACAAGCAAAAACACACTTTTTTATTATTATTTTCTTTCCTATGCTAGGTATTTACTAGTTCGAAGGCCAAGGACTCATAAAAAGGATTCATATGTAACGGTTGATACTAAAAATTTATTTTCTATTTTTTCTTAATGTAAAATAATATGTGTGTAAAAAGTGTGAATAAAGAAAATAATAATAATTATTATTTTGGGGTATATATATTTTTATATCTCGGCTCTGGTTGGCCGGTTTTTTAGATTAGCACGGGCCGAAGCCAAGTGCTAACCTAGGCTAAAATGTGCCGGGCCGCTTAAGACCCTTAAGTCTGGTTGTGAGATTGTGTGTGTGCGTTGACTGTGGTTGTTTGTGGTTCTGGATATGATGTGGCTACTTCTGTCTCATTATCATTCTGTAGGAATTTTCTAACAATTCTGCTGCACGTGTTTAGGATTGCTGCTTTCTGTAGGCTTTGATAGGTATATGGTACTAGGTCCAGAGTTTTTAATGACTGGTGTAATTGCTTGGGGATTACTCCTGTAGTTGATAAAACTACAGGAATTTCAATTTTCAATGTATATTTACAGAGTTTTTCTGCTATGGTACTTTGTAGATTGTGCGTGTTTGGTATGGCTATGTCTAATTATATTTTAATGCTAATTTCTCGTGAATTATCTTTGCTATTTGATCGTGTCTATGTTTATAGTCAGTCTGTACTATTGATTTACATGCACCGGTTATGTGTTGAATGGTTTCGGAAGAACTATTACATCGCCTGCAGGTATCATGGGTTTGGGGAATTCGCATGATGTGCTTTTGATAATTACGTGTCTCTATAACTTGGTCATTTATTATTATTATTATTATGTGTTACGTATCCATTTGGATTTGGACTCTCAGCATAGCTTGTGAATGTGACGAGTCAGCCATGGGCTTACATCAAGTGAGTTGGTTCTTTTCTTATGAAGAATGTGTTTGTGAAGTGGATATCAGGAATCGCTTTACTATGGAACATGTGTCTATGATAACTGATTTTTGTAGTGGAATGTATGTTTTGTGTAGGTCTAGTTCTTTTTATGATGTGTGTAGTGATTTAGGGACGAGTCCGGTAGATGATAATATTATTGGTATTATTTTAACTGTATTTTGTTGCATATCTGTCGTATTTCATCTGCTAATGATATATGGTTTTGTATTAACTCGGTGTATTTCTTTCTGAGTTAGACACAGATATATTTACTAAATTTGTTATTTGTGGTTGTTTTAAAATTAATGCTATGTATGGTCTATTGTTCCGTGTGATTTTATCTGTAATTATATCACTATCCCAGTATAATTTCGCTATGTTGTTATTTAAATTTTTTGGCTTATATTTATAACATTGTCTTATTGCATCTATTAAATTATATTTTTTAGCTATCTGTAGGTATATTTCTTTATTATGTCTATCTGTGTACTGTTTATTTGCTAAGAATGGACATCCTCCTGTCATATCGCACACCTAGATCTAAAGAGAGTTAATTAAAAAATCTGTGTGAATGAGTTATGCTCACCATTTCATTTGCTATACGGATACCTATTCTTGTTTTAACCTGTTGTTTTATTGGTCAGATAAGTATACGGCATACCTATCTGACCAATAAAACATTTTTTTAGCAAAAAGATACGTATCCCTATAGGAAATGAAATGGTGAGCATAACTCATTCACACAGATTTTTGAGTTAACTCTCTTTAGATCTAGGTGTGAGATATAATCTATAGTTTCTTGTTGGGAGTTACATAATCTACATCTATCTGACATTAAATTCTAACAGCGTAACATAAATATTTAATATTACCTAGTAAGAAAAGGTTTGCAATAAAGTCTACAGACTTCGTTAATGTGGGTCTAGTATTGACTTACAGCTCCCTTCATAAACCTTTCTTTACGTAGAATTGCTCTGTGATTCGTTTGTACTTGGCTGTCAGTACCCCTTTTTGATTATCAGAACGAGACAAATAAATTTTAACTTACTAACGCAAACGCAATGAATTCAAACACTTTTCTTTCCAACTGTAACTTCCATTGTTTTCGTAGAATCAAACAAATTCGTGCATAGCGGATCTTTTTAGTAGGTATTTTTTGAGTCGAGCATAGCGAAACTAGAGAATAGCGGTACTAACCGGATAAAAATGCCAAATTTATAATAATAAATAATATTTGATATCTATTATTATAAATAACAAATATTATTAGTATTATTAACGAGTACTTAGTATTATCATACTACTTGTTACTACTAATAATATTTGTTATTTATATAACTATAAGGTAGCCCTTATAGTTTCTGAAACTTCATAATGAATCAGTGAGTGAGTGATATTACGCTGTAATATAATTTTTCATTTTTGATTAAAAGGCTATATTAATCTAAACAATATTGTCTTGTTGGCGAAATGACTTTTTTGTAAGGTTAATAATGACTCATTCGTCATCTGCTTATCAGCTTTTAATTTTTAAAGGATATTCAACATAAAAGAGAAAAGTATCTGGTGTCGCGAAATTTTACGGCGCATGCGGATTTGTTTGAGAAATACCACATAACTTGATATCTCCTAAATTACAGATATAGATTATATTACACGAGACTTGGCTCTGTTTACAAAAATATTTTTAATATGTTAAAAATAGCTTACGAGTAGGTCATGAAGTCTTCAAATATTGTAAGTTTCCTATTCCCCTGATGGGAGCATCAAGCATCTGAAAATCTTAGAGATGCCGTTTTTTTATGATTTATGTAAAGGCTTTCTATGACTTTTAGTGCATTACCCTTTCTATTCATAGCTACTTTTATCATGAAATTTATTAAAAAAATACGGATTGTTCAGTCTAGAAGTGAATAGGTAGGTACTTATTTTTATTAAATGCAATTTCCAATCGTTACGCGTCATTATATTTTACAAGTCAAAGAAAATAGGTACAATACAATAAAAAAACCTTAAACGAGCGCTCAGTGCACATCACCATACGTACTTAAGTAAATACCTAAATTTTATTATGTAAGTACTTAGGTATTTTGTATTAAATGCAATTAGGAACTTTACTGCTGCTGATTTTGTCATCAATGCGACGGTTTATCATAATTTTACTATGAAAATTGCATTTAGGTAGGTACTTATGTAGGGACTTACATATCCAGATTGTTTTATTTGAATAAGTCAAAATTTACACTACACCTACTTAGGATCAAAACATAATATTTTGTACGAAGTAGTACAACTTATTGCTCTAATCTTGAAAAACCTTATTTATGGTAATACAATAGAAATAAATAGGTAGGTAGGTAGGTACTAAGTTACTTTCTCATTAGGTAGGTAATTGAATAAAAAAATAAAAAATAGATGGTATTTGCTATACTGAATCTTACAAAGAAATAATTGACCTAATAATAAATTTGAACGAACGAACGAGGTACGAAAAAAATATCGCTTTCATAATTTCATTACTTTAGAATTGGACCCAACAACGAGAATAAGCGCGCGGGTGGTTGCGAGGGCGCGCGGGACAAGGGACGCCCGCTCGCATCGCAGGCGATAGGGACAACAACACAAAAACCAATACCTAAACTGCGTGAGCGCTGTCGAGGTACACTCCTCTTAAATATAACTGCGTTGATCGACAGATCTGCAAAGCTAAGCTGCTCATGCGACGGTCTGTTTGTGGATGGGTGACCATTCTTAACACAACGAGAGCCCTCCATGCCTAGGAGAGCATGTAAAGCTGTCGGTCCCGGTTGTCATACGAACAACTATGACAATCAAGCAAAGATCCTGACAAAGCGGTCTATTCTGAAGTTATTGTTATTTCCCAGAAATTGGGTTTTGGAAGTCTGATGGTACTCGCTTCGTATAAAGTGTCAGTTTTATCTGGTTAGTCTTCAGATTGCTCAAGCTAGTGTAAGAGTTTATAGCAATAAGTCTTTAACCTTTTGAACGCCAGAGTATAAACGTATCGCCGTACCCCTGACGCCAGGCCACTTTTTCTGTCAAATTACACAAGGTAGTGAAAACACACTAAAGTAATGATTAAATTGTTTATTTCATAATATGGTGCGACGTATATTTTGTCATATATTTGTGACGTTGGCGTTCAGGGTAAGATTTCGTTTGTCACATATTATGTGACAATGGCGTTCATAAGGTTAATGCCCACGTACTGGCTAGTCAAAATATGACGAACAAAAAGTAAGTACCTACTTAATTTTTGAATCTGAATTATGTCTAGAAAAAAAATATGAATTTGTTAGTGAACATTTCATAAGAAGTGAATACAATTTAAAGAAGGTGGCTGGCAGCGGATGGATGCGAGCTGTCCAAGACCGGGATGGTTGGCGCTCTTTGGGGGAGGCCTATGTTCAGCAGTGGACGGCAATAGGCTGACATGATGAATACAATTCGTGTTTCCATTATTGCGCTGTTTAATTAAAATCGACACCCATAATAAGATCCGGTAGGTACTCTACTAAATCAATAAATATAGAAGCACCAGGATTATTATTATGGGATCGTAATGCTTCTACGTTAAAAACACTTGATTAGGGAAATCACGACTTCTTTATTCGTTCAAGGAATCAATCTTAGTCTTCTGACATTCATATATAATTATTTTCTAGACATATTTCAAACACTACTTACTTCTTTATTCAAATATTCTACATGCCGGGACGCGCACTTAAAAACTTCTTGTTACAAACTCCTACAGTACTCTACTACATCTGTAATTATTAAAATCATTTTTGAAGTAAACCTTGCCAATCAAAAATCAGACTAAACGTCCGGAAATACATACATACAATCACGCCTGTATTTCCCGAAGGGTTAGGCAGAGGCGTACCAATGTACACCCACATTTCGCCGGTATGTTTTAAGTCATCGTGTAATAGGGGGCGAGCCTATTGCTATTAACCGGGCACAAATCCAGACTCCGAGCTGCTACTGAGAATTTCATAGAAAAACCCTATAACACTTTGCTCGACCCGGGGATCGAGCCAGGACCTCTAGACTAACGAGGCAGTCCTAAATGCTAAGGCATTAATGTTAAAATAAAATAAAAAATAACCAGTAATTTATCACTCGCTTAAAATCATGAAGGAAAAAAGTAGAAAACAGTTGAGCTTTCGTAAAAATCAGACTAAATACCCGGAAATATTCTAGCAAAAATGACACCAAGGGAAATTCCAAACCAATCCATCCATATTACAGCCGGGGCGTGTCTGATGGTATTAGGGCTGATACCCGCCAGTTGTTCTGCTCCCAAGGCGTCCGGTGTCCCGCTTAATTATGAACCAATTAGGGTTGCCCCAATACCTCCCCGGGGTAATGCACAAAATTGTTCTCGCTAACAGTTTTATTTGTTGTTTTTTTTTTTGCAGATCTGTTTAATGAAGCTTATGACTGTTTATTTATTTAATGGCTTATGCATAATATTTGTGCAGAGGCGGACTTAATGATAATAAGTATTTTCTGCCAGTTGACTATAGATAAAGAGATCAAATGTGAAAGATGCATTAAAAAAGTATACCTACTGACAGTTGTTTAGTTAATGACATACCATCATGACTTTTCCCCCGAAGGGTTAAGCAGACGTATACTAGTGTAAACCTTTATTTCACCGGTATGTTTAATTCTCACGTACCTAATAGGGGGCGAACCTATTACCATTAACCGGGCACAAATCCATACTCCGAGCTGCTAATGTGAATTTCATAGAAAAACTCAATAACACTGTTCGATCTGGAAATCGAACTCAGGACCTCTAGCGTAGTAGTCGCGCTTGGAACCACTAGACTAATGAGGCATTATTATTTTAGTTCTTTTATGTACTTCGTTAGTATCAATAGTTCTTTACGCAACATGCCTTAGCTTGTTCAAAGGGTAACCTATTCATAATAAATAAAATACTTAGTTTATTAAAAAAAATACAGAGACATTCAAACATTTCCTTTTCGACGACTATTATAAATTATCTGTAATATAATTAGTATTTATCCGCATGTACTGTCTTACTTATAAAACAGAAATGTCACAAAAAGTAACACTTATTAAGAATAAATGGAGAAAAACATTCTTATCCGAGAATAATACACTAACGGACTACCATTTTCCGTATCCCAAGCTTACTGGATCGCATTTACTGCGGCTAAAATCAATTTGACATATCCGAGCGAGAAAGGAAGTGACGCAGCCGTCACCAGCGGCCATCAATCATAGCGTGACAAAGTAGACGCATCTATCTGATGCCACTTAATGACCTTTCTGCTGTGATTTTCACACAAACATCCCCCCATCCCTTTCCATTATTCGGAACCATTCTTAAGAGAGAAAGAGATAGGTGATGTTTGATTGTGCGTCGTCAACCAAAGCTTAATAGTGACGCCCGAAGCCAAGTTCTTTTTTAAATTATACGAATCTTTTTGGTAGATTTTCTCTAATCGTAGATGTCCGTTGTCAAATCGTTTTTTTTTCATTCGTGTTATTTTTTTTGTTTTATTGGCGAGGAGGATGGATTTTAGATTGTTCCTACATGTTTTCTACCGTGTTTTGCGGGTAATATTGGAATTGGTTCGGTTAGAAGTAAACTTTTGCTTAAAAATCGTTATTGTCGAAGATTTTGGTGTAAGATTTTTCTACTACCATGTTCGGTAGAATGTATAATGTGTTATAGCCGAATAATTTGCGAAAAATCAAGAAAAAAATGAATTTTGCGCCCAAGGCTGACGCTTTTGGCTTAAGCTGATCTGGCATTATATCCCGTATAGTATCAGGCCAGCGTAAACTGGATTTGTATAGCTTGATGAATAACCGAGTATACATACTTATAATATTATAATCATTATTTCTAAAATATTACTGACTGCCTCGTTAGTCTAGTGGTCCCAAGCGCGACTGCTACGCTAGAGGTCCTGGGTTCGATTCCCAGGTCCTGGGTTTTTCTATGAAATTACCAGTAGCAGCTCGGAGTCTGCATTTGTGCCCGGTTAATGGCAAAAGGCTCGCCCCCTATTACATGGGACCTAAACATACCGGCGAAATGTGGGTGTACATTAGTACACTTCTGCCTAAACCTTCGGGGAATGCAGGCGTGATGGTATGTTATTTCTAAAATTTTACTAAAAACGTTAGGTATATGCAAAATCTCAATAGCATTCAGCCTTGTTCGTACCACAAGATACACCAAGGAGTATCTATACAATTAAATGTACTGAGGAAAATAAGCTCAAGAAAATACATTTAGTCTAGAATTCAATGACGCTTGGATTCAGATTAAATATGAAAGTAGTGCAGAACTCTTTATTAAGCGTATATTTACTTGTTCCAGGTACGCTGGCAGGGAGCCAATGGTTCCATTGTTCTACGTTTAATAAGTGAACGACTCTATCATTTCGGAGACGTAGCTTATGAATTCAGACTGGTGGCGCACGAAGGTAAGTAAGAATTGAAGTCAATAATAATACATCATACATACATACATAATCGGCCTATAATGTTGATGACACAGGCCTCCTCTCGGTGAGAGGGAGTGGGCCGTAATCCACCACGCGGGCCCAGTGCGGGTTGGTAGATGTTTTTGTATTTTTGGTTCTAGTACACAAAGTAAAGTGCCTATCTAGGTTCAAACCTACAAACTCGTAAGTGGCGGCCGTCACTAGCGCTCTCACCACTTCCTAGGAAATGGCTTGAGTGTATTTATATATTTTGTGGTTGTGCAACTATGCATTTAATCTAATTTACGTTGAGGACTGTACAGGAATATGCAGTGGATCGAATGAATAATTGATGTCAGTACCGGATGGAGGTACCAGGATCGGGCAGTATAGTTTCGGCATTCGAACTCCGTGTATTCAGCGTATTTGTGAGAACAAAAAAGGACCCTAGCTCAGCATATGCCGCCTCAATACAATAAGGAGCGCGACGCTGGTATTCTGCTAGGGCCTTGAGCAAAATCACGGTCAACCGACATCTAAAAGCTGACAGCTTTATTATCCAAACCACAGACAACATAGTATCCGTGCCATAAAACTTAAATAAAATAAAAGACAAAAAACTTTAAAAAAAAATAATGTAAATAGTGCAAATGTATTTTAATAAAATTATTAACGTGTAATTACATATTTCAATGAATAAATCATGTAGTTGATTTATGTAATGCTATATATAAAAACTCTATAACAAGCAAATGACATTGACAATGAGTTTGACAATGACAACGCAAAGAAGGTACGCGCGCGGGGTTCTCACTATAATAGTTTCAAACATATGTTTTAGGTAGAGTGAGAGTAGGCCTTTGTCCTAGCAGTGGGAACATTATAGGCTGATTATTCATTTTCCATAGGTGTCGTGATGGTCGTGGTGAATGTCTCGGTTCCTATGGCCTATAGGGCAAGGTAAGGTAAGCGAAGTCCGACATAACTTGCCGCTTCCCCGGGTGACCGACGATCCATGATTTACCGTAGGTACTATAAAAAAAGGGCAAAAAAATCTACTACGCTAGTGATCCTGGGTTAAAGGTCGAGCAGTAATTCTCAGTAGCAGCACAGAATTTGTATTTGTGTCCGGGTAATTGCAATAGGCTCGTCCTATTACATGAGACTTACATAAAACTTCGGATGTCCATTAGTATACCTTTGTATAGAAGTGTGAGTGCACATTAGTATACCTTTGCTTACCCTTCGGTGATTACTGGCATGATGGTGTACTAAGAGTATTGCGACTCAATTACCCAATCACTTGATTCGCAAAAAGAAAGAACATTTGCCAAGACCAAAGAAAAGATCATGTACTTATGTACTTAAAAGGTACATTAAACAATATAGTTAATACTATTATCTCGGGTTTAATTTCAGACCCGAAGTGTTGTAATGTTCATTGTTTGACCAACTTTGAGATTACGCTAATACACTTAATTAGGTAGATAGAAAAGATTTTGGTATGTGTAACATTTTTTTTCTTATTAAATTGGGGTCGCTTACAGTAAGAATTTCACAGAAAATTCCCAATAATACTTTGCTCTCCTTTGTAATCGAACCTAAGATTATATTAGATCAGTTGAGCCTTGCATCTTTTATTGCATATATACGTTTAATTGTACACCAAAATTAAGAACAAGCAATGCGACAAAAGTAAACGTACAATGGGCGGTCTTGTCGCGCAAGGTGATCTCTTCCAGACAACCTATGGATGGACTGGAAGAAAGAAAACACAGGAGTTGTTCGGATTGATCCCTGCTGCCACATTCCGCCATCGTCCTACGCGGCAGCAGTTCCATCCCTATCATCTAGAATTCTAGATAGTTGGCAGTCCAAATCGGTGCATTTCTCTAGAAACTTTCTGCCTCGCACAACTAAACTGTGGAATGAACTGTCGCCTGTAGTATTTCCGACCCAATATGACCTTCAAACCTTCAAAAAAGAGCATACTCCCTTTTAAAAGGCCGGCAACGCACTTGTGACTCCTCTGGTGTTGCGGGTGTCCATGGGAGGCGGTAATCGCTTACCATCAGGTGATCCATCTGCTCGTTTGCCCTCTATTTCATAAAAAAAGGAGTCGTTTACGATTGCTTACGGTCGTTGAGCTCCCTAAAAAAATGCTTGAGCTACACGATGACTGATGTATGCAAAGGACTGTTCAGATTTTGTCCTACATTGTAAACCTCGGAATATCTCCAAATATTACTACTCGTCTGGACTTTAAAAGAGACCGTGATTATCTGAGTTTGTTTCAGAGTTTCTTCTTAGAGGTCGTCAGGTAGGAAATGTCGGCGCCATCTAGTTAAAAAATTGACTTGTAAAAGTGACTTTAAAGTAGGTATCTATTTACAGAAATAAATATAATTTATCATCATATGTGATAAACATTACGACTCATAAAAATAATAATATACCATGAAGCCTGTATTCATTGAAGGACGGCAGAAGTCTTCTTACTAAACACCCACAGTTCGCCGGTATGTTTTCGGTCCTGTTTCTAGTCCCATGAGCTTATTGCCATTTACCGGGCACATATCAAAACTCCTAGCACTGAGAACTTCATAGAAGAGCCCAATAACACTTGCTCGATCTGGAAATCGTACCGAAGACCTCTAGCGTACCCGTCGCGATTAGAACCGCTAGACCAATGAGGCAGTCATAAAATAATCTCCTTAATAATGTTTATACATTTTAAAAATCTACTTATATTAATGAATGTATTCTACTACTTATAAAATATTCTCGTTGCGTCCCTTTTTTGCCAGTTGGCAACATCTGGCATTTTTTAAAAGCCTTGTAGAAGCTTGTAGAGGCTGCAAAGACTTGTAATTTAATCTTTCTTCCCTCATTCAGTCTTTTTAATTATTTTATTTTTGTTGTAACACTGTTGGATTAAGCTGGGATGGCGGGTTTGGAAGCTGAGAATTGCATTAAAGATTTTTTTCGAAAAAATCTCCGAGTAGCAAATGGAAAAATATTGAGTATAAGCCGCTTGGGAGAGAAAAAACTCTTGAAGCTGTTGTGTGGTGTTAAGCTAGTTTTTTTGTTTTTGGTGTAAAGGCCGGCCCGTGCCAAATAACATTCCACAATATTTATATATCAATATTTTCAAGTAGTTTGTTTTGTCTACTATAATACCTTTTTACTTGACATAAAGTTAACATAACATACCATCACGCCTGTATTCCCCGAAGGGTTAGGCAGAGGTGTACTAATGTACACCCACACTTCGCCGGTATGTTTAGGTGCCACGTAAAAGGGGGCGAGCCATTAACCGGGTACAAATCCAAACTCCAAGCTGTTTTATAAAAAGCGAGGAGGGGCTCGTTATAAATCAAGTTAAATGCGGATCAACAGATTAAGCTGTGGTTAAGCTACACCTACTGCGGTCAGTGTGTGGATGGATGGCCAACACTCCGTGCTAGATGCGTGCATGCGACCTATGACAATCGTAAGTGGTAGTCAGTAGCCCAAAAGTCTAATAACCAGTAGGTATATCCTTCGGATGCCATTATGACCCAAAATTTGATTGGGGAGGCCTGATTGCAGTCGTTTCGTGTAAAAAACTGAAATTCAGCCACATCTTGTTAGACTGGAAGCCAACTCCAAGATACGTTGTTAAAAAAAGAGTAAAATGATGATAACAAAAAAATTATAATAAGACTAATTGATAATTGCACCTGGCAACACTGACAACATCCGAAGATTTTAAGGAAAAAAAATATCCAGATGCTTAGGCTTCTGGATATGCTTTAAGCAACAATTAAATAAATCTGTATCACCGAAGCTTACAAAGCAAACGATTCAATAAACAGTTTGTAAAGGCTGCAGGCCAAAATATCCATTAAAAACGTAAAAAAAATATCAGTCTGGAATCACTGAAAATATCCGATTCCCAATCTGAGTTAACAGGATAAGCAAACAGGTTAAATAAAGGGAAGGAGGAAAGAAAAAAAAAGATTTTTCTAAAAGGAAAAAGTATTCCGCAGCTTACGATTTCTTCCCCTTTTAACTGTAGCTTTAAGCGGTTTTATAACGTTTTTGTATCGTTATAATCACGTTCTTTTGCATTAACCCGAGCACACATTTAATCTTGATCGTGTCACATACACGCAGCGGCTGGGAAATCGGCTCTTGCGTGTCGTGTCGCGGGTTCTATTAACTCACGTTCATAACATAACATAACATACCATCACGCCTGTATTCCCCGAAGGGTTAAGCAGAGTACACCCACATTAATTCGCCTTTATGTTTTGGTCCCATGTAATAGGGGGCGAGCCAGTTTATTTCATAGAAAAACCCAATACCATTTTGCTCGACCTGGGGACCGAACCCAAGACCTCTAGCGTAGCAGTCGCGCTCATGACCACTAGACTAATGAGGCAGACACGTTCATTTTATGAAGATGATAATATTTATTGTCTTACCTATCTTCTTCCTAAACTTTTCCCAATTAAAATGGGGTTCACCTTTCAATCTAATCAGATGTGGCTGAAAATCAGTATTTTACACAAAGACCTCCAACAACCCGATTTCTGGGCAAAACCGATATTCGAAGGATAGTCTGGTCGTTAGGCTTTTTGGGTTTCTGACAACCAATAACAATTGCCATAGGCATCTGAGGCACGGAGAGGTCTCGATGTGTTTAGAGTGGTCACCCATCCCATAATAACCACGAAAAAAGCAGCTTAACCTTGCTGATCTCTCGATCAGCACAGTTTTAACTTAGCCATTAGTCCCACTCTAAATATTCTCTTATAATACTTGGAGCTTAACCCAGGTAAAATATATGTCACTTCAACTTCAGAATAAGTTCGCATTTCCCAACGCCGAATAATAAATTACTTATTCAGCAGTTTATTTCATACAAGTTCTGTTTTATTTTTGAATTTATATGGACAGTAACGGCTATTCTGACATAGAGGCATTCGGCCTAAGAAAATATTTTCATGAAAATATTGTAAAATTTTCTCAATTGTTTTTGAACTTAATTATCAACAATTTAAGGTTTAAAATAACTTGGAGAAATTTGACATTTTTGTATACCCTGATGTGGTGGCGCTTGTACATTTTCCTAAAGGAGCGGGAAGTGATTTTACCACTAGCAACATTAAATACATTACATTAGAAGCTGCGTCAGAGTTTAATGGGACGGAAAATTAATTAATGAATTAGGTTTAATACTAAAATGCGGTGACATCGGGAAGCACGGTGACATAATTGGGGAAATTTCTTGAAATTTGGTGCGTTTATGTTTATGCTTTAGGGAGTATCTATAATAAAAATTCTACCAAACTTTGCAGATCACGCTCTGGGTTGAACATTGCCTGAAAATTTCATTAAAATCGGTTCAGTGGTTTAAGAGTCCATAGGGAACATGTAAACATACACACATTACTTTACAGCAACAAGGCTCAGTTTCAATTGAGAAAATTGACAGTTTTGGATGGGTTAATGTGATGGCGATTGTACCTTTCTACTTTTCTAATGTATCAAGAAAGTGTACCTATCTGGATAAAAAAATATATATATGAATGTGGGATCTATGTCTGCCAACAAACTGCTATGCAGTTTGGCAGAAGTATTAAATGTTATGTATACGATTTTTAAATTTGAATAAACACTTTCTTTCTTTCTTTAAACACTTTTTTTCTTATATATTTTTTTTCAGGTTAAGGTATCTACTATCTAGTGTTATATGAACTTAGCATTGGTTAGTAAACTCAATTACTTAAAATACAATAATTGGCTACAAGAACATGTGACCGCACATGACATGTCTGCCAGCCAAGAGCCTGATAAATGGTATATCAACCTTGTCCATCAACAGATAAATAACTTAAGAACAAAACTGCGCAATCATTTAAGGTCTAGTCGTATACATTTGTGCAGTTTCACACGTGTAATTGAAACCCCAGACACCGATCGCTACACCTTAACAGGATTAACCAATTAAACTAGAATTCTTATAAAATAGAAGTAAATCGTACGTGATTCTAAGCCCGCGGTCCCACTAACAACAAAACATGTTGCAAACAGCTACCTATCCCGCTCACTCTTTCAGAGTTAGATAGGGTTAGATAGATGTTTGCAACACGTTTTTTGTCAGTGGAAACGCGCGGTGAGGTGTTGCATACATGCATACATACACTCACGCCTTTTTCCCACAGGTGAAGAAACTATGGACTGCCACTTGCTACGACTCTTGCATATCTCTTTCACTTCTTCCATATTCATACATCTTTTCATACACACGCGCCGGTTGCGAGTACTAGTTTTTGGAGAACCTCGCCGATAAGATCGGTGTACGTCCTTCTAGGGCGACCTCTCCCGACGCTGCCACTAACATCGCCTTATAAATTCCATTCGTTAATCGTCTTTCATTCATTCTCTCGTAAGGTGTCGCATGTGAGCTTAGTTTTATTGTTAAATGTGTTATAAGTTTGACGTGTCTGTGTGTGCGTGTTTGTGTGTGTGTGTGTGCGTGTGTCTGTCCGTGGCATCGTAGTTCCCGAACGGATGAACCGATTTGGTTTTTTTTTGTTTGAAAGATGAATAAGTCGGGAGTGTTCTTTATTATTATTTTATATAGATATATTGCCCTATCAGCACCGGATCAGTACACACGGCTGCGCGCGCGCCGCCTGTTTGCGGCTCAAAGTGTGCGAACTTGTACTGCACAATATGCTTCGACAAATCATGCTATATCTCTGCTTAATACTCTGACGGCGCAACAGTCGGATCTGGACATATTCCATACTAAAATTAATAATTTTATTCAATATTGTAGAGAATTCTTGAGTAAATTAATGTGCGAAAAATGATTAATAATAATTTAAATGATAAATAATAATTTATAGGGTATTTTATTTATTGTTGTATTTTTTATTTATAAGTATTATTTCATTGTAAGTTTCATTGTACGTTTTATTGTAATTTTATTTTAATCAGCATAAATGTTTAACTCGAAATTTAAATGTAGGTAAACTATTAATATTAAGCTTATTTCTATGTTGACTTTCTACACGTGTTGGTTTTAACTGTAAGTGTAGAGAGTAATTGAATTCAAAATAAATAAATAAATAAATAAATGCAATTGTCGGTTTTTAAATTTAAAATTTATTATTATTTCTAAGTTTTCTAGCTTGGTTACTGAGCCTACTTGTTCTCTCTGTTCTCTCTCTCTATCTTCACGGCTCGTCTGCCACCTGGGGAGGCGGCAGGGTATGTCGGATTCATTCCGACAAAAAAACCCGCTTGCCTCCCCTTGCCCTAAAGGCACGGCCTTAGGATTTGCGACGATTGGTCCACGACCATGGCCCACGGCCACGATAGGCAGTGCTCCTGCGTTCGCTATAATGTGGTAATACCAAAATGATATGATATGATATAACGAATAATTATATAGTTTGTGTCTAAATCATCTTTTTTATTATTTTTTATATATTTATTATAATTAGACTGCCTCATTAGTCTAGTGGTCCTAAGCGCGACTGCTACGCTAGAGGTCCTGGGTTCGATCCCTGGGTCGAGCAAAGTGTTATTGGGTTTTTCTATGAAATTCCCAGTAGCAGCTCGGAGTCTGGATTTGTGCCCAGTTAATGGCAATAGGCTCGCCCTATATTACAAGGGACCTAAACATACCGGCGAAATGTGGGTGTACATTGGTACACCTCTGCCTAACCCTTCGGGCAATACAGGCGTGATGGTATGTAATGTAATGTATGTAAATTATCTTTAAGTCAATATTAAAATTAAAAAGGTTCCCAGTAACTGAGAACTTAATTTCATCCTAAAAATAAAGAAGTTATGTGTTACAAATAAACTATACATTGAAATTAATCAGACATAAATGGCTAGAATGTTATCAGATTTACAGTCCATTAAGTTGTGGTAAATAATACTAACCATAATGAAGACATCCCGAGGTATGAATACTAAATATATTCTGTCAAAACATGCCATTAAAGTATATTAATTTGAACCATAGGTTAATGAAGACAAAAAAATATATTAAATTGTGAGTATAATAGCCTCAATCGTTCAGTAAATCAATAAATCAGTAACCTCAGGTTGCCAGGTTTCCAGTCGAGAAGGTCTGTGTGCCAAATTTCATCAAAATCTAGTTATCCGTTTTTGCAAACATCTAAATGAACAAACTTTCACAATACAATAGGATAAGGTACTTAAATACCACTTTTAAAGGCATTAATAGCTATTCAAATATCTCATACCTTTAGATTTTAATTATCGACACATTCCGTCTGGCAACTGGAGTTTATAAGTTGGTGAAAATTAGAAAAGTTGAATTCATTTCAGGTGCTTCAGGATGCTTGGAATCAGAAGTATTGAAAACTTTTCAGTTCTGAAACGAACGTTGGGATACATCCAAGTTTAATGGAGAAAATATTCACGATAATTATGTTTGGCGCTTTTATGTTTTGACACGTAATTAATTTACCATCACGCCTATAATCTCGAAGACATTGGTGAGACAGTGGTGTATTCATACACTCACACTTAACCGGTATGTTTTGTGTCTCATGTATACATCCAAACTTGAAGCTGCTTTTGAGAATTTCATGAAAAACAAAATAAAACTTAGGGTTTGTTCTGTGCATATTAATAATTATTTATTACACACTTAAAAGGTGAAGGAAAACATATTGAACCTGCGTGTCAGATAGATATTCTTGGCGGCGTGTGAAGTCTGCCAACCCGCATGTAGCTAGCGTGGTGGACTATAGCCTTAACCCTCTCGTTCTGGGAGGAGACCCGTGCCCAGCAGTGGGAAAATTTGATGGGATCATGATGATGTTTCTTGTAACAACATGCCAACATAAAAAAAAACACAAGGAAGCGGCGGTAGCCTAATGGCTAGGGCGTCAAACTTGCGATCGTGTGGTTGTCAGTTTAAAACTCACCCATTGTACTACCGACGTAAGCCCGCCCGTAATACAAGCATTTAGCTTAGTACGAGGGGCTAACAATAATTAAACATTTAAAAACCCCCGGCAATTGCATATGTCATATCATATGCAATGCGAGCTATGCTCGGAGTCTCTCTGAGGGCTAAAATCCGCAATGAAGTTATCCGTCAGAGAACTAAAGTTACCGACATAGCTCAAAGGATTAGCAAGCTGAAGTGGCAATGGGCCGGTCACATCTGTCGGAGAACTGACAAACGCTGGAGCACGCGAGTTCTCGAGTGGAGACCGCGTCTAGGCAAACGTAGTGTAGGGCGCCCGCCGGCCAGATGGAGTGACGACTTGCGGAAGGCAGCTGGCAGTGACTGGATGAGGAAAGCCGAAGACCGGGCTCTGTGGCGTTCACTAGGGGAGGCCTACGAAGCCCGTCCAGCAGTGGACGAGCATGGGCTGATGATGATGATGATGATATCATATGAATGTCATATTGCATATGTGGACCGATTTTCATCAAAAATTGCTAAGAACACACCCGACTAATTCACCTCTCAAACCAAAAAAAAACTGATTCAAAATCGGTTCATCCGTTCGGGAGCTACGAATTCACAGACAAACACACACAGACACGTCAAACTTATAACACCCTGTCTATTTTGCGTCGGAGGTTAAAAAGAAACGCATTATTTTATAATGTCTATAGTAAAAAAAGAAAAATCAACTGACTTATAAAGTAAAACAGTCTATACAACAGAATTAAAAGGAGCTATACGCAGTCTATTTTGTTCTTTAATCGGGTTCATTTCCCGTGCAGCACATAAAACAACATTGTACACAAATCGTTGTTAAACGCGGACTGCAGCAGAATTGGAAAACAATGCTGTACCAGAATTTATTATTATATATTTCACCAAATTAAACTAGGTACGGTAATGCAGTTGCCTAGTTAAAATTTAAGACACGTTCCGTTCCAGGAATTAATGATCGAAGTTCAACATCGTTTTAGCTTGAAATGGTGGCCTCAGTTTCAGGGGGTGTTTAATATTCAATTTGACTTGAAAAAGAGTTATATTAAATTGTCATGTCTGTCTACAATTTTTTTTTAAAAAAAAAGCTTACTAGCCATGTGGGTTACACATTACTAGTATTCTTATTCTTAAATAGACTAATTGTTAAAAAAAAAGTGTTTTTAAAACGTTGAACATAAAATTAAATAGAGTCAAATGACAAAAACAACATTACAATTGGTTCAAAAATAAGGAAGTAATAATATCAATATATTATATAAAAATCAATGCCACTTTTCGTTGTAATTTTATAACTCAAGAACGGGCTCACCTATCCAAACCAAATGTTTAGGCTTTGTTCTGACTATTTCATCATCATCATCATCAACCCATTACATTGTCCCACTGCTGGGCACGGGTCTCCTCTCAATGCGAGAGGGATTAGGCTATAGTCCGCCACGCTAGCCTACTGCGGGTTGGCAGACTTCACATGCCGTCAAGAAAATCTCTCAGGCATGCAGGTTTCCTCACGATGTTTTCCTTCACCGTTTAAGCGCGTGATAATTAATTATTAATACGCACATAACTTCGAAAAGTTAGAGGTGCGTGCCTTGGATTCGAGACCTTTGACTTGGCAGTCCAATGGTCATATCACTAGGCTATCACTGCTACTGACTATTTAGTAGATGGTTTATGTGAAGTTTGCACAAAATCGGTCGAGTGGGTCTTCATTTATCCCATTCTTTACATACATATTATTGTAGGTACAGCAAAGTTAAGAAAACACGCGGGCGAAGCCGTGGGCGGAAAGCTAGTTATATATAATTTTATGAATATAACAACTACTAAAGTTTTTAAGTTACAATAAGACGAGAGATTACGTAAACTAGTTTAGATAAGATATACCTAAGTATTATTTGTTGCTGTCGGCACCCTTACGGGGTTTCATGTTGTACCTTTGCATATACATTTAACACCTACATGTAACACATGAATGCAAAAAAGAACTTGAAACTTGAAGTTAAAAAAAATTCAATTTATGCTAGAAAGAGAGCGCGCTATATCGGCTTGTGAAGTCACAATCTGATATGCCGCACAATTTCCGTACTACCACTCTTTTGTAGGAAAGAAACAGAGCATCGCAGAGATGAAATAGGTTACTGGAAGTACTAATTCTATGCAGACGAAGTTGCGGGCAAAAGCTAGTTACATATACATTCATTTTAATTGTTAGTTTCATCGTTCAAGTTGAGTTGGTAAAAAAAAACAATTATTATTATTTATTTTTTTAAATAAAATCTTACTAGCAATGTGGATCACACATTACTAGTATTCTTGTTAACCCCTCGTGCTAAGCTAAATGCTTGTGTTACGAGTGGGTTCACGTCGGTAGTGCAATGGGTGGGGTTCGAACCGGCAACCACATGATCGCAAGTCCGACGCCCTAGCCATTAGGCTATCGCCGCTTCAAATTTCAATTTTCCTTTGCATCTAGTAATTAGTTCTCGGCAACTTAATTAGGTGGTGTAAATGCAACCTACCTCAATCTCTTGCAGTTCAGACAAAATCTTGCACACTTTGAGCCGGAATCCGCAAGATTTTTCAAAAGGCTTAAGTAGTAGATAAACTTTCAAGTTAATTAACTTTCTAATTAATATGACGGACTTGTTTGTAGGTACTTGTATTTTTTTAAATAAATTAGACGCGATTTATATTCAAGATGCGAGCTTAAAGAAAGGGTTTCCTTTTTTTATTTTGTATTAAGATTGTTATGGAACGGATAGTGGTAACGATTGAGCCTTTCTCCATACAAACGTATTCTGCTGTTTTCTTCGTAGATAATGATTCTACAGCAATGATATTTTTCCAAAAAAACTAGATCTAATCCAGACGGGCCCCTATTATTTTTGCCAAAAAAAAAATTTCACAAGAAAATATGACAGTTCAAAAACTCGAAAAAAAAGCCTGTTTTTACCTCATGTTCAGGCGACTACCAGAAAAAATTGGTCAAGGTTTTTGTAGGTAAAATCATCCAAAGCTGCAGTTTTCCTTTTCGCACTTTACGGGGAGAGACGAGGTGCAGCGCGACGGCAATAGTTTCTTCAAATACCTATTTTTCAAATTCCTTAGGACCAGAGTCCCCTCTTAATTGACTTTTGCAGTCATTTTCCATATCATGTAGGTAAGCACATATCATTTCTTCATCCTTTTAATTTATAATTTTACTATCTTCTCTAACTTAGCATCAGCACAAAGTTGCATGTCTTTCAGTCTTTTACCGGTTTCTTTTCGGAGAGTGTGCATCGGAACTACATGAAATATTTCCACCATCCCCGTTCCACTATCGAACGAGCAGAGCTATGACAAAGCGTCACCGCTACATGGTGGAAGTGCCTAAATCTTGCACTAAGCGTTTTACCTCAATATACTTAGTGCGTACTGCTCTATTGTGGAACTCGCTACCAGAATCTTTGTGCCCCGAGACCTATAATTTGGGTGTCTTCAAGACGAGAGTGAGTCGGTATCTTCTAGGCAAGCGCGCTCCATCGTAGACCACATCGTTGCTTAACATAAGGCGAAGTGCCTTAACATAAGGTAAAGAGAAGAAGCCTTTTGTGTGGAAAGTTACATTTAGATGGCTGGTATGCTCTTTTGCCGACTTATACCATAATTATATAAAAAAAAATTGCTAAGAACACTCCCAATTAATTTACCTTTCAAACAAAATCATCTGTGTATGCTACGATGCCACAGACAGACGTACACACACACAGACACATCAAACTTATTACAGCCCATCGTTTTTGAATCGGGGGTTAAAAAGAATTTGTTGAAACCCAGCTGAGCCAACATCAATTACTGCATTGAGCTTCCGAAAAGCGATTTAATCACCGGTCCTTAATGCCCGTAAAATTTATAAAATCTTTAAAAACATCTGCCTTGATCTGAGTTTTCAGTTTTTATTCTAAATGGTAGAACCAGTTTCATCCAAAATTGCAAAGAATTGGCTTGATAAATCGGCATTTAAGCGATCAGTCAAGATCAATTAAAATCAGTTGATCCATTTAAGAGTTATGATGCTATAGACAAACTCACTGACAGACTCACTCGCGTATTTATCCCAGCCTTACAAAAAATTTCAACTTTAATATCCACCCCGATTGTACGGGTAAAAAGCGGCCAAGTTTAAAATTAATGTTGTAAAATTTTTGGCAAAGTCTATCTAAGGCAAAATAAATGACAGTACCATGCATAGTAAATACTCCCTCATAATTCTTACACTCAAAATGGGAATTTTTAAGTGTTATAAAGATGGTTTAGCGAGCGAAACTTGGCTTGTTTACTTAAAAAATATGGCCAATTAATTATAGAAGGCGAAAATTGGCGAAGAAGTTGCCAAAATAATTGAAGTGTCTAACCTGAATTAATATTAATTGGTAATTAGAGTTAGTGTTAAATTTTCGATAGTAAAATTTATTTTTGTACTAGGGAGTCGGAATATACAATTGGTATAAAGGTCGAAGTGGCGGTAGCCTAATGGTTAGGGCGTCGGACTTGCGATCGTGTGGTTGCCGGTTCGAAACTCACCCATTGCACTACCGACGTGAACCCACTTGTAATACAAGCATTTAGCTTAGTACGAGGGGTTAACAAGATTACTAGTAGTGTGTGAGCCACATTGCTGGGTCACATGGGCGGTAATCGCTTACCCCATAACCCATAAAAAAGACTCTATTGACAATAGATTAGAATACAATAGAATAGATTACTCGTAACACAAGCATTTAGCTTAGTACGAGGGGTTAACAAGAATACTAGTAACATGCGACCCACATTGCTAGCAAGCTTTTTTGAAAAAAACAAGGGAGTACATACCTCCCAGAAATTCTGACACGGTAGTTACTTGAATTGATTTCACTAACTTTAGAGTTAGTTTTGGGTGGTACCACTAAATCTTCCTAGCATTTTCATGCAGCTGAATATCAGTTTTTAACACAGCTTCCGCATCGCATTCGCATTCGCATCATCGGCATATCAGCCAATGGACGTCCACTGCCAAAGGCCTCTTCCATAGATTTTGATTTCTGTTTTGATCTTCGGTTTATGTTATTTTTAATAGGGCCATATAAACAATATATCATAATATCAGTCATCAATATATCATAATATCAGTCAACTAGCCATACCATCACGCCTGTATTCCCAGAAGGGTAAGGCAGAGGTGTACCAATGCACACCCACGTTTTGCCGGTATGTTTAGGTCTCATGTAATAGGTGGCAAGCCTATTGCCATTAACCGGGTACAGATCCAGACTTCGAGCTGCTGCTGAGAATTTCATAGAAAAATCCAATAGCATTTTGCTCGACCTGGGGATCGAACCAAGGACCTCTAGGGTAGCAGTCACGCTTAGGACCACTAGACTAATGAGGTATAAAAGACTTACTTGACAAAAATAACTAATGTACGGTGACCAGCACATCAAGTAACCACAAAATGTCAAATTTTCTCAGTTGATTTTGAACTTTATCTTTAACAATTTAAGGCTTAAACTCATTTGGAGAAATTTGTCAGTTTTGTTTAACTTGACCTGCTGGCGATTGTACAATGTTTAAAACCACCTAATTAGTCTGGTCTGATCTCAACCAACCGCAAAGAGTTCGATTGTTGGGTGAGGTATTTTATTCTACATTTTGTAAGGATTTTTTTTACCTGAAACTTGTAGTTTAACTGCCTCATCAGTCTCGTAGTAGTTGAGCAAAATGTTATTGGATTTTTCAGTGAAATAGTAGCTCGGTACACTGCAGTGATAGCCTTGAGATATGACCATTGGACTGCCAAGTCAAAGGTCTCGGGTTCAAATCCAGGGCACGCACCTCTGTCTTTTCGAAGTCATGTGCGTATTAATAATTAATTATCACTCGCTTAAACGGTGAAGGAAAACATCGTGAGGAAACCTGCATGCCTGAGAGATTTTCTTGACGGCATGTGAAGTCTGCCAACCCGCAGTAGACTAGCGTGGTGGACTATAGCCTAATCCCTCTCGTTCTGAGAGGAGACCCGTGCCCAGCAGTGGGACAATGTAATGGGTTGATGATGATGATGAAGTCGCTCGGACTTTTGATTTGTGCCCGTCGAATGGCAATAGGCTCGCTCCCCATTACATGTGACTTAAACATACCAGCTAACTGTGGATGTTAAGTACACCTCTGTCTAACCCTTCAGGGAATACAGGTGTGATGGTATGATGATGATGATGACGATGACTCAAACTACTAACCTAACCTAACTTGGTGTTTATTTTGTTAGTTTTAAGTATGATATAAGGTCTTAAGGTTCATACGGTTTTTGCGCCAATAAATATATTTTCTTCCTTTCTCTCAAAAACATACATACATACATACATATTGTCACGCCTGTCTCCCATGGGGGTAGGTAGAGACTATAGATTTCCACTTGCTACGATCCTGGCACACTACTTTCGCTTCATCTACATTCATTAATCCCTTCATGCAAGACCGTCGGTTAAGGGTGCTCGGAACCTGGCCTTTTTTAAAACAATATATCCAATATATTATTTCAAACAATATATCCAAAATCTTCCTTTCAAAAACCGGGCTTTATTAAAGTCGGTCTTTCGTTAATTTAAGTTGTTTAATATGAACAAACTTAAACTAGTTCATAGCAGGTGCATTTGCTCTGCTTACAGACATTCAGGTGTTAAGTTTAAAGATCAGTAGTACTTAAACAGTCGCAAGTTACATAACTTAATAGTCTAGTATTTTTTTATGGGATAACTCTGCAAACTAGCAGGCGAGCTACCTGATGGTTAGTAGTCATCGCCGCCCATGGACATCTGCAAAACCAAAGGAGTTGCAGATGCGTTGCCGAGCCTATTTAGGGAAAGGGAGGGGAAGGTGAAAAGGAGAAGGAAGGGGGTTGGGGGAGGAATTGGGCCTCCGGCCCTCTCGCTCACCGAACGAAGCGCAGTAACGAAACGCTACTACTCGGACGTCGGTCTTCTGCGAGAGTGTGGTACTTCCCCGGTCAAGCCGGCCCATTCATGCTGCGAACAGCGTGGCCCTACCACAACAAAAAAGTAGTAGAGTTGAAAGTACACTCGCCAGCACATCAGATTATACAAAACTGTCAAATTTCTCCAAATGATTTTAAGATGTTGGTGATTAACTTGAAAATCAACTGAGCAAATTTGACATTTTGTGGCCAATTGATGTGCTGGCCACAGCACTTGTGTGGAGACAGAAGGATGATACAGTTTTCCCTATTATTTTGGATGCATTTTACTTGTTTTAGATGATAATAATTCACATCTGAAACAAGTAAAATATATCCAAAACTATTAGCATAGCTTAACATAACGTACTATCACGCCACCTTCCCGAGAGCGGTTGGGCAGAGGTGAAGTGGCTTTTCTAAGAACTTCTCAGTAGTAGCTCGGAGTCTGAATATGTGCCACTGTTACTACCTAAACATACCGGCGAACTGTGGGTGCACAAGTACACCTCTGACTAACCCTTCGAGGAATACAGTCGTCACGGTAAGTTGGTATTCAATTCAAACAACTTCGTTCAATGCCTCTCGTACTAATATGAACAATCCTTTACCAATACATAACTCTACACGACCACAAACAAAACACAACCGTCTGCAACTATTCGCTAAATGAAACAGTTGTAATAATGTTCGACTTTTTATGCAAAGTAATGCACTGTGCCGTATTGTTTTGAGATGTATATGATTTAAAATTGGAATGCTGGTGTGGGAAAGAGATGAAGTATCATAATTGGTAGGTTCTGAGTGAGACAACAATGTTATGATTAAATAAATGTCAAAGTCAATGGCTTAAAAGTATTTCTTTTGATTTCCTAATCACGTCATTGAATTCGATTTATACAAACAAACAACCTCCTATTTTGAAGTTTGTTATAAAATACGACTTATTTTCCACGATTTGCATTTGTAGTAAACATCATTAATTCTTTATTTAACTCACATTCCACTCAGTTGCTTTTACTTTGTATACAAATTAAACTTTCATTGGAAAGCGTTAGAATTTTGAAAACTGCATTATGAAAATTTTCATTGTATTTCTATTGTTTTGTAGTGGACGACATCTTTTATTAGGTACCTAAAGCTATAGTCACTATACTCCATTTGGTTAGGTACTTAACTAAAGGTAAACAATAAAAATGGCGGCGTTCAGGGCTCTTCAACCTTTATTACAATGATATCTTATGAATTGGGAGTGAAATTAATAACAACACATCTAACAATCAATAAAAACAAGGAACAAACAAAACTATAACTAAATAATACATTTTACGGCAAAAGAAACACAAAAACGAACGAAAGTACAAACTGTTACGAATGGCGTCTGGTTACCCGACTAAGTATAATATCGGTTAATTATTTTGCCGCGCTTCCTCGCGCTACTACTTCTTAATTTTTTCGAGTTATCAAAAGTCTATTATGCAGAAAAAGGTTTTGATTTCCTGTCTTTTTAGATTCTCTCTAGTAGGCACATTGCAATACTTTATGACGTAATTATCAGATTTGATTTATTTATTGGTCGCAAGCTTAAGAATTTATAATTACCATTTAATATTAAACAAAGTAGTAAAATATGCTAGTATAGTAAAGGAAAATTATTTTGAATGATTAAATAATTTATTTTGGTTACGTTTTGTTTCAAGATGAAAAATGGCCCTATAAAAGAACCTTTTTTATGATTTGTTTACCTTTAGTTAAGTACCTAACCAAATGGAGTATAGATTTGTTTAAATCGTCATAGTGATGAGACCGGTTGGAATCCGTGTATGGACGCGAGCGAGAGCGGGTTAGTTGTCGCCTCCTCGCTTAGATCAAGTATCCACGTGAAGGAGATGGTGGAACGGGAGAGAGAGATATCCACCTCTCTTCTGAAACAGGTGCCGGGCGAGGTGGATACCTGCTGGATCCAGATTTCAGAAGTTAATGAAAGAATCCTCTCTTTTTTCCGTTAAGAAAATATAAACTATAATAAACTCTAGTTTATGATCTAAAATTTTGTAAAAAAGTGTGTAATTTTTCCATATATATTATCTATACATACTTATGGATGAAATATCAAAGTTGTATCTACCTTTGTATTTGATAGTCCTATGTTTTTTAATTACTTTATTGTTTGCATAAATAAATGAATGAAAAATACATAAGTAATGACTTCTTCAGCGACATACAATGTAGGTACTATTGTAACAATTTTTTGGAATAATAAAAATAAAAATCGAACAGATGCACGAAAGACAAAAAATGCTTCTGAAACTGAAAGTTGGATCGCCACTAACCATTGTCCCTCAGGTTATTTACAGTCACGGCAGCTCCGCCGTCCGCCTAACCCGGTGCATATTCTATGCGCCCACCCACCATGCAACCATACCCCATTTAACCGCACAAAACGTAAAAACAAGTCGACTTTTGTGCCAACATTCGCTCGCGTGGATCCCACACAAAAGTTAATTTGAATATCCCAATACGTTCCAACTCCTTTTGATCGATTCCAAATTGTTCGAAATTCGGGAACGTAATAATTGAAACCCAAAAGTTATTGCATCTTCGTAATGGGAAGTAATTCAATTCAAAACGATTTCCATTTGGGGGTTTTATTCATTGTCACGTTTGAATTCGATGAGTCGTTGCATATGCCTTTTTACCGGGGGATTAGGCAGGAGTGTTCTAATGTATAAACACTTTTCAACATAGGTCTTCTTGCCAACTAAAACACTAGGAGGCGTTGAAACGCGGGTGTTTTGTGGACTGTCAATAATCTTAAAAAAATACGTTTAAAAGTAAAACTTAGTAGGGGTAAAATGTAGTAGTCTATTTGTTTTTTTTTTTTTAAAAAGCTTACGAGCAATGTGGGTCAAGCTAAATTCTTGTATTACGAGTGGGTTCCCGTCGGTAATGCAATGGGTGAGTTTCGAACCGGTAATCACATGATCGCAAGTCCAATGCCCTAGCCATTAGACAACCGCCGCTGAATTTGACTGCTGATTTTGAGTTTGATTTTGACTGGGTACCATGTAATTGAAGGATATGATAGAAAAGGGATTAAATGGCAAGGTGACAATTAACAGGGATGAATAAAAGAAAAGGACAGACCCCAAATTGGGAAATAGGCAGAAAGATGATGATGATGACTATTTAATAGGGGGAAACCTACTTCAAGCTATGAAATAAATTGAAAATACCAATAACACTTTCCTTGATCCCGAATCGAACTCAGAACCTCACGATAGATTTGTTGAGATTCGTCTATTAATAGTGAGCGCCTCATTTGTCTAGTGGTCCTAAGCGCGATTGCTACGCTAGAAGTCCTGGGTTCGATCCCCAGGTGTAGCAAAGTGTTATTGGGTTTTTCTATGAAATTCTCAGTAGCAGCTCGGTGTCTGGATTTGTGCCCAGTTAGTGGCAATAGGCTCGTTACCTATATTACATGGGACCTAAACATACCGGCGAATTGTGAGTGTACATTAGTACACCTCTGCATAACCTTTTGGGTAATACAGGCGTGATGATATGTATAGTGACGGCGAAGTATCAAGTATTGACGTACCTACATATCCAAGCGCAATCCAACATACAAGTCCTCTACAATAATTGATACATGTTTCAATTGCACTCGACTGTCCCGTGGGATTCAAGATTGTGGGATCCAGTTAATTGGTTGTTCAGATCTCATTGTATCAGGCATCATGCGGTTGATTTTATTCCATTTTTGAATTGCCATTGGGATTGGAAAGTGAATTTGTATGGTTTTATACTCTTAGGGGATTAAAATAAATAATTATGAGAATATTTTCATTTTGTTTTGTGTGTCGCTTATGATAGTCGCTTCGGATCTCCGAAGTATATAAAATAACAACATAACATACCTTTACGCCTGTAATCCTCGAAGGGTTAGGCAGAGATGTATACACACAGTTCCCCGGTATGTTTAGGTCCCATGTTTTGGGCGAGCCTATTGCTGTTAACCTGGTACGATTCCAAATTCCGAGCTGCTACTGCAAATTTTATATAAAAACCTAATAACAATTTGTTTGACCTGGGAAGCAAACTCAGGACCTCTAACGTAGCAGTCGTGCTTAGAACCATTAGACCAAAGACCCATGTATGTGTTTTTAAATCCCATGCAATAGGAGATGATTATATTTATTCGAGTTAAATTTAATTAAATACAAAAAATAAATAAATTATTTCATTAAGTAAATATTTAATTATTCAAATTCATATTCTTTATTGCATACCATAATGTACAATAAGGTGGTGTAATTAGACAAGAATCATTATGGACCCTGTAGGGCACAGCAATTTTAGAAGAGAGGAGAATTTATTTTTACTAGCTACGGTAGTTACCAATTACAATTATTGGGTATTATAAAATAAAGGTATGTTATTATATTAATTATAGGCTTTGTCTTACATTATTTATTTGAATTATTAAGTAAGTATATATATAATTAAAACACACAATGCAAAATCGCTTAAAATCTTAAGTTCAAACACTAACACTTTTTTCTACATAGGAATCGAAGTCAGAGGCTCACGTTAGCAGCTATATTTCCAACCAATAGAGGTAGTTTTGCCTACGTCCAGTAGTGGACGTATACGGGCTGATGATGATGATGATGATGATGATTCTTCTGAGCAAATTCACAGTTACATTTAACCATACCCTTGTAGCAGATTCTACCACACAGTGTGCAAATCAAACAAGTATGAACACAGTTATTTTAGTGAAGGAAAAATAGGACCGCGATAGTAAAAGGTAAGGTAGCATCGTACGACATCGTACTTGCTGTAAAGCATGTCATGTCGGTTGAGAAGCATATTTTCAACAGATGTCACTGACGTCGCCTCAAAGACGTAATTAAAAATGTGAAGGCAAATTTCGACATGGCGGGTGGGGGTCGCGGTGGCTTAGCGGTTATAGCGTCTGGTGTACTTAACCAGAAGACGCAAGTTCGAATCCTGCCCGCGGTCGTATTTTTCTTCACTAAAATAACTTAATAATCTTTGCATGGAAAATGCCTAAAACATACAAAAAGATAAGCATGACCACACGTTGTTATGCGTGTGGCCACTTGCATATTCGCTGATGGTATGCATCGATAATTGAATGTACCACAACTTCGCAATACTCTAATGAAACCAGTTATCGGCATAGCTTTACTGGGTACGTTTTGCGGCTTGAGATTCTAGCTAAGTAATACTTAAGTTGAGCAAGTGGCATGCAAGGTTAAGCTGCTTTTACCGCGATCAGGCCCTGGATGGGTGAAAATCTTCAATTTATTTTAAGGTTTGCAAAAATTAGTCATCGTGTAGCTTAACCATTTTTTAGGGAGCTCAACGACCCGTCGCACGATACCAGAACAGCAAAACGTTTGCGTAGGTGATGTGAAATACTTAAAAAACTGTCAGAAAACTTTAATAATTATAAATCTTATAACTAACCTACGTTGTAGAAAGTCACGGAGTCTGGCTTTCTACAACGTTGTTCCGAGTGAGATTTTCATAGAAAAACCCAATGACACTTTGTTCGATCTGGGAATCGAACTCAGGACCTCAAGCGTATCAGTTGCGCTTGGGACCACTAGACTAAAGAAGCAGTGCACATTGAAATTATTATTATTAATCTATCTATAACTCTCCTATAAAATGTACGACCCCTAAATGGAATGATATGGTACAGCGGGCTCTTTTTCGCAATTCCACGATAAGGCGCTTGTTTTGCGAGAAGATCCCTAAAAAAAATATCAAATAAATTATCAAGAAAAGCAACGAGACCATTCACTTTGGAATCCCAAGCGCTTTATTGAATAAACTAATTAATCTTATTCATATCATACTCCACATAAATCAACTAGACAGAAAATTCTCAGTACATAATCTCTTCATTAGTATTCGTAAAATATGTACAAATGAAACATTTCGTTTTCATCTTGTAAATACTTTTTTAATTACATCTTAATCTGTAGCATCTTCATGTCTAAGTAAAGTCATATTAATTATGTTTGATAATTATATCTTGGTTCTTAAGTAAAGTTTTGGGACCCACATTTATGACCTATTTTTAAGTCAATATTAGGTCTATAATTTGTGATTTTTGACGTGACGCATAACATTGCAACAGGTTTTTACTAGTCAAATAGATCAGGTATATAACTGGGAATATAAAAACTCCACAACACTCCTTCAAATGGAATTAGACTCACTTTCATTACCGATCAATGACGATCTCTTGTCGACAAAAGTTGGCCAAAAATAGGCTTAGGGTAGCCCATTTTTGTCTCACTATTTTCCTTCCTTTCTTCCCAATTCAATGTTATATGTAATCCAAATTGGATATAATAAGTAATAATAAATTAGGTATATAATATTATTATAAGGGTAGCCCACTTTTGTCTCACTACTTGCCTTGCTTTCTTCCCAATTAATATGTAGATAATTCAAATTGGATATTACGTATTATTTCTATGGGAATATTTTCTGCTAAGTTTCGTTTTTTTTTATGGGATAACTCGGCAAACGATTAGTCGAGCTACCTGATGGTAAGTAGTCACTGCCCATGGTTATCCCCAAAACCAAAGGAGTTGCAGATGCATTGCAAAGCCTACTTAAGGAAAAGGAAGGGTAAGGAGAAAAGGAGAAAGAAGGGAGACTGAGGGAGAAATTGGCCTTTGTTTTCTAAACGTACTTTTTAAGACAGTGAAGAGTCTTGATGTGTAAGCTCCGCTAGTTAAGAACTGGTAATTTCCTCATGAGTTTATTGTTCCAGCGGGTTGACATAACATACCATCACGGCTGTATTCTCCGAAGAGTCAGACAGAGGTGTACCAATGTACACCCACACTTCGCCGGTATGTTTAGGTCCTATGTAAAGGGGGTAAGCCTTTTGCCATTAACCGGACACAAATCCAGACTCCTGAGAGCTACTACAGAGAATTTCATAGAAAAACTTAATAACAAACTCAAATTTGCTCGACCTGGGAATTGTAATCAGGAACTCTAGCGTAGCAGTCCCGCTTAGGATGACTAGACTAATGAAACAGTCTATTAAACGTAGTCGCACCAATATAAATTTCTTCATTTTTATATTCAAAATAAAAGAAATACAAATTCAGGTGTCAAACCCAAGGAAATTATGAAACCTAGGTCGGATGAGAAATTAGACTTACAAGGGTTATCAGGCCACAAAGGGACAGGGGTAGCATACTAATGTGGAGGAAATCGTTAGAGGACCACTTTGAATAGTCACTTGGTCTGTGACCCTCGGTCATGACTTGAACCTAAATCATTTTACGCTAAATAGGTCACCAGGTTATTTAAAGGATACTTGGATACATTTTATTTCAATGCCGTCCTAAATTTTCAGTGTGAATTTTTTTGACATAGTTTTTTGAGGATCATGAAGATTTACAACAATAAATGGGTTGATGATGAAAGGAACTTATGTTACTATTTTTATGGGATAACTCGGCAATCGAGCAGGCGAGCTACCTGATGATAAGTAGTCGTCGCTGCCCATGGACATCAGCTATACCAAAGGGGGGTTCCCTTGCCCTTGCTTGGGGGGTTGCCCTTTGGCAGATGCGTTGCCGAGCTTATGTAGGGAAAAAGAAGGAGAAAAGGAGCGAGGAATTGAGGGAGGAATTGAGCCTAGGGCGCTCCAGAGACTTTCTTCAATGTCGGCACATTCAGTAGTAGGTATTCCACTAGTAGAAGTTTCACTATTGGGTTATATGCTTCTGTTATCAAAACAAAAGCCTGAAGATTCCCTCCAATATCCTTAATCTTAACTATGGTACAGCAGTCACGTGCCAATTCCTCACACATGACAATGACGTCACGTACCGCCGACGAAGATTTGGGCCTTTTCTTCAACCCTTATGATTGAGGGACAAGATTTAATGGGATTAAAACTAAACCCAGTTCGGCAAGTGTTCGTGATAATATAGAGTAATCTAGAGTTAATTACACTTTGCCTGAACTACAATAACTTGAGGATTATGTAAATAGATTTAGTTGTCTCATTGTTTTGTAAATAACTAGAGTTCAGGTAATGTGCGGTGCTAACATTTTATGTTATGAGTTGGAGTTTAGAAATTAATGTGATCATACTTCATATTAATATTAAGTAAAGTAACATTGTAACTGGTCAATGTCTTTGAATATAAGGGATCTTAGCAGCAATAGAAGCTAAAACAATTTATATTAGAAATATTACTTGTATGCCAGACGCATCACACAAAACGTAAACTACTGTAGGAAGATGGATGCGGTTTTCAAAGTTGTATTGCTGAAAGCTTAACTTAAAATTTTGTAATGTTAATGAAACTTAAAAGTTGATAGTAATAAGAAACCGATTATAGTAAGCAAATTATATCGAAACGCCACTGACTGCGAGGCAACAGCAAGTGGCTAAAGATAAATTTGCTCGTAGTTTAGCCTGAGCTATGCTGACCAATCTGCAAGGTTAAGTACTTGCCGTGGTCAGTTTATCGATGGGTGAAAATCTTTAAAATATCCTGAACCCTCGATGCTACAGCAAGTAGTTAGTGTTTAATCTGTGAGTCCCGGTTCTCATACAAAAACCAATAGCAGTCGTTCAGTTTATCCTTTGGATATCAGTTTTGTCCAGATGTTGTATTAAGGAGGCTGGCTGTCATGTAAAATACTGAGAGACAACCGCATGAGACGCTAAATTGCTGAGCACGTTCTAGATCCAGGAGGTTGGCTACCTCCTTCGTGTGGACCTTGAGTAAACGGTAAAATTCATAACTAAAACATAATTTAAAAATAATTCAAAAATAATTTAACCGTCTACCAAACGGATCTTGACTTTTTTTTACATGAACTGGTGAAACTAATTGGTGAACATGGTCTAACGCATAGTTAAACTGGAAGCTTGCCTCAACGTTGTTGAAAAAGCCTAAGATGATTTCGATTAAGATAGCAACGCCTTATTAGAAAACTTTGCTAAAGGATAATGACGCGACTTGGTTCAAAGACCTTTAAACAAACAAGTCTCTTTATAACTCGCATAAGAATTGTTATTGTTTACTTGCTAATAAAAGTCAGTACTAATACAAAATGGATGGAGTCACGCGCAGTTGGTAACATTGTAACTACACTTTATATGTTAATATTAATGTTATCGAGAGAAAACTACGCATATAACGCAAAAAGTGCCGAGTTCGATGTTCGACTTTAAAAATCTGAATTTTATTGGAACAAACTATTTTGTTCGCTGGTTATTCAATTCATAGTGGAATGCTTAAAAATGTAAAAATACGAAGTTATTTTGTAGTTCGTTCTGAGAACATTCTTTGTATATTGGATCTAGAACGGGGATTTTACCATGTAGCGATGTGGAATTTTATTACCGTAGTAAAGGCTCGTAACAATTTCGTTTATATTTTTAAAAAGTGAATAAAATACTCGTATATTTTAATGTTTTGGGACAAAACTAGTCTTAAAGGCGAATCCTGAAGACTATTCTGTTATTTAAATATTTTTTATTCTACTTGGATGATTTAATAAGATTTAACGCTTGAAAAAATCCACATTAAAATCTTAATAGTAAAAGTATTGTTAATAGCAAGGCCATAAAAATGATTTAAATAACTACACTAATAGCTACTGCGTTTTAGCCAAAAGCCATGATTAATTGAAAAAAGATGTTATCGCCACTTTGCTTAATTATTTTACATTAAGTAACTCTACTACAATAAGACTCAAAAGTAACTAAATTGCTTCAACAAAACCTCAGTTCATACAAAGTTTCAAACCAACCATTTTAATTTGAACTCGGGCAAACTAACTTACTAAATGAAAGAAAAATACACAGCGCATCAGCTTCTTACTGAAATAAAACTAGTGAAATCAGATCACCAAACTAACAACGAACTAGACTTGGCCAGTAATTAACCATAAATGCAATGTTCAAGGTATTAGTAACACAGATGCATTGCTAATTGTCTCAGAGGATACCATGCGTGTAACGTAGGAAGCTCTGAAGCACATAAGACCATTCTCTCGCTTCCTCGCATTAAGCCCTCGCTCACAGATTTCAAAGACATCTACGATTCTCTCAGTTCAATATATAATCACAGTCGATTGGCATCCCCGTTTAGAATAATCCCCTAGCGGTTTCCTAGCTCGCGTCTACGTAATAACTCCCCAGAGTGTACAACTTTTAGCGAAATTAACAAAGTTGGAACCCCTCATTGCGGGCCGGGATCTCGGGCAACATAAATTGTGATGAAATTTGAAAATAAAAATAGGCTTGGGGAAAATTTAAGGCTTAACTGGTCTGGATTGTTTAAACGCAGTTAGGTGCTTGATCGATTTAACGCTCGCTATGATTCATGTGGGTTTCTTTTTATTTAAAAGTTTTGGAGTTTGTCAAATGTTTGCGGTGAAACTGATTGGTTTTAGAATTTAGTAAGGCCTAATTTCATTGGTGTGTGGCCAATTAAATTCTACCTAATATTACTCTAGTAGTTCCATATTAGTTTGTAAGCTAATTTTATTTGGGTAAACTATAGCAACCAGTTAATAGTTACGCTTGTTTGAAACATTATTCCCAATGATACAGTTGTACCTAAGTAATTACTGCATACAAGTTAGATAGACTAGCCAATATCATTAGTAACTGTCGTAAAAACCAATTAAGGTGATACCTATGTTTTGGGATACATAGAGGCAATAACCTGCACTTCAAAGGTGGTAGAAAGGACAAGATTAGACAATTAGTTCATGTCTCTTCAGAGAGCATTTATTTCTATTACGTAGTTTAATATACTTGAATAGTGTGTGTGTAGCGATCATTTTCAATTATAAAGAAGAAGTATGATAAACTAAATATTGATAAATTATACGACAAATTAATACTTATTACATGTGAAGTCTATCAACGCGCAGTAGGTTAGCGTAGTGGACTTTAGCCTAATGCGTCTTTTTCTGAGAGGAGACCTGTGCCCAGCAGTGGGACAATTAATAATTTATTAATGGGTTCAGTTATAGGCAGTGCAGTGATAGCCTTGTGATATGACCATTGGACTGCCAAGTCAAAGGTCTCGAGTTCAAATCCAAGGCACGTACCTCTGTCTTTACGAAGTCATGTGCGTATTAATGATTAATTATCACGCGCTTAAACGGTGAAGGAAAACATCATGAGGAAACCTGCATGCCTGAGAGATTTTCTTGACGGCGTGTGAAGTCTGCCAATCCGCAGTAGGCTAGCGTGGTGGACTCTAATCCCTCTCGTTCTGAGAGGAGACCCGTGCCCAGCAGTGGGACAATGTAATGGGTTGATGATGATGAATGGGTTCATGATGACGATGATTCATAAGAAGCACTTAAGTTAAATGAAGTGTTTCGTATTTTAAATGAATTGTTATTCTGTATGGGAAAAAAAAGTCTGAAATCACGTATTCTCGTTTCAAATTTCCTAAAGACGCTAGACCAAGTTGCAGCAACAATGAACTTTTCAACCCGGCATCACCAAAGGCACAAAGGGCATTAAATAGTTAAGGCTGTAACATTAATTGGTAAGGCGGTAAATTAATTAAGATCCTGCCTTAATAGGACAGCTGACTAACTGGTTACAAAAGTTTCTATTTCTCGAGTTATTCGACCAATAAAAGTCTAAAGTTTGTTCAAATTAAATTTTCGCGTCGTTTGTTATATGGGGCGAGTTTCGTTTGAGTTGATAGCGATGAGTTTTTGAAGGGAAGATATATATTATAATTCTAATTTGTCTAGTGTGTGAGCAAGTGCCTGAAGAAGGCAATATGACATGTAAATAATGGATAATGGTCACCTGAAACAAAATTGAAATATATTGTTAGAATTTTCAGAACAGCTAAGAATAACGTTACGTTATCAGTAGATAATTGAAAGTGACAATAAAAAAAGTGATCATGGCGGTAGCCTAATGGCTGCCGGTTCGAAACCCACTCATTGCACTACCGACGTCAACCTACTCATAATACAAAAATTTTGCTTAGTACGAGGGGTTAACAAGAATACTAGTAATGTGTGACCCATATTGATAGTAAGATTTTAAAAAAAATTGAAGCCTGATTGATGGATATTGATTAGCCTGAAAACAATGTTATCCATATTAATATTAATAATATAACCAAGCCCCTTATATGCATAATACAACATACCATCACGCCTGTATTCCCCAAAGGATTAGATATAAATTTACACCCATTTTGCCGGTATGTTTGTGTCCCATGTAACAGGGGCGAGCCTGTAACAAGGTCATCCAAACTCCAAGTTGCTACTGAGAATTTATAAGATAGCACAATAACAATTTGCTCAACATGGAAATCGAACCCAGAACCTATACAGTGTAGCAGTCACGCTTAAGACCACAAGACTAATGACAATGAGGCAGTCCCCTTTTCTCAATACTGAATAGAAAGATTAAGACCTTCAATAGAAAGATTAAGTTAAATACCATTTTCCAAAAACACAAATATAAAGTTGAATATAAACAGAATCAGTTCATAAAATAGTTTGCAACCAGCTATCGCAACTTTCTCTTTACATCTACCCTCAGAAAAACTTCTGCACCCAAACATCAAAGTGGGCAGATTAAGACCAAAATACTAATATGTCTGCGGTAACAAACTTTCGCGATTGGTTCACCATCAAATTGATTAAGGACATAGGATAATGGAGGCGAGATCCATCTTGCTACTAGTAAATAGTTGAAAGCTGGCCACTTCAACACTTTGAAACTTATAGGATTAATGGCTGTCTTTGGAGTTTGTCAAGGAATTATAGGGCTTATTCTTGGACGAGAGTAACATAACACAATGCTTTTGGTACTCGATAGGGATGGTAAAAGTGTACTTGGGACGCCCATAGTTCAACTAATGTATGTGTTTAGGACCTCTGTTATAGGGAGCAAGTTAGGTACTAAAAAAGATGATCTTGGATTTTTAAACGAGCCTATGGACGACCAATGTGTGTGTGTAAAAAAAGAACATGTTTGTAAAAAAAAACAAAAACTAAATGAAGATAGTCGTATATTTGTAGATTTCATAAAATAGCGCAAGTAAAATAAGAATAAAATGTCAAAATCGAGGTACGCGTAAGCACTGCTTTTTCTGCAACATGCAAATAAATTAATTTTCCAATAAAATCAACATGACACGTTGAGCGAAAACGCGAATTTATTCAGTGACTCCAAAAGATCTCCAAAATAAAGATCTTCAAAGTATCAATAAATCACTCTACAAGTTCAGAATAGTAAATACTAAAAACAAGTTTTTTCGTCTTAAATTACAGTCACACTTGTTTCAATTTACTGAAATAAATGGTTCTATAAAGAAGTATTTTTATTTAACTCTGAAAGAAGCTAATGTTTTTCTAAAACTAAGATTCCTAAGAAAAAATCTCCCAGAACAAGTAAACATAAGACACATGAAAAACTGGCACTCATAAGAAAAGAACAGAGGTGTGCGGAACAAGCCCTATACAAACAATATACAGGGTGTTTGGTGCATCGTTTGCAAAATGGAAATTGCCAGAGGTCATTAGCTATCTCTTGAGGCACAATAACTAACTCCTTGTCATACCGTTTTTTTTATAACAACTTTTGAATCTTTATTTGGAAAAATTCCAGAACTTGGCATTAAAGCTTCAATTCAAAAAAATCGAATTAGTATAGCGTTTAAATTTTATTTTCATTTTGATGTCTACTCTTGTATAGTTCTTATATATTTATATAATAACTAGCTGTCCCGGCAGACCTTGTTCTGCCCTATTTCTCTAAAACAAAATGACAACCAAGAAAATGCTACGCACCGAGGAAGTACCTAATGATGACACGTACATAAGAAATGGAAATGACATGCAACCTCTAACCTACCAAAGATAATCCTAACGCGCCTTTGTTTTGTTTTGATTGACGTCAAATAATGTTTGACACCTAGGGACAGAGTGGTTTGTATGGGAAAAGTAAATTGTAGTTTTTTCTTTTTTCCTCGTATTTTTACGTTTTTTCTCTCCATAAAAACCTTCATCAAACACAATAAAAAAGAGATCAGCCAAATCGGTTCAGCCGTTCTCGAGTTATGCGCTTACCAACACATTTTGCGATTCATTTTTATATTATAAGATAGAAGATGATGGATTACGTACTAGGGGAGACTTTCATGCTCTTAAACATATTATAGACAATTACTTTATGACTGGTCGAGATGTTTTAAAATGTAGTAAGTCAAACTCAAACGAATAATTTTTTATATAAATATTCATAGATAATACTAAAATATGATTAAATAATTTATAAAAAATAAACTGACAATCACACCCAGGTTTTTAATGCGATAAAAATTGTACATCTGTTCCTGTTGTTGTTGATTAGTTTTAACAGTTTAGTTACTAAGTATATTACTTTATCTTAAAACATAGTTTTTTTTTAATAATAATTTACTATTATAGCTTATCAAGGTGTGTATTAAAGCCTTCACGAACATTATCTAATTCATCGTCTTTTGATAGCTTCACCGTCAGCCACCATTATATAAATGTAAAAACATCATCTTATGTCTCACCAGTATACTTATTATTAACGTAGAAATTGTATCATATTGCCTAGTATTTTTTTGCCTCGAATTAATGTCTCCAGAATCTACTTAATCAAATCTGAATTCGTAATAAGCTTTGTGTAGGGTTCTTATTTGTTTATTACAATTATTTCACAGGCTCACCAATACACCAAGCACTAGCCTCCACTATGTCTCTCATAATCTCTCATGATATATGTTTATATCAGGCAATGGTCACACTGCCATTATGCCAACTGACAGCTGTTAAGTCAAGCTGTCGGCTACTGCTTATGTATGTGAGACAGTGTTATTATATCTATTAAAGAGATATAGAAGTACAAACACTACATCCCTTCCTTTTTATATATTTGATTTGAATCAATTAAATCATAAGGTAATCAAAAGTAATCATAAATATTAAACTTTAAAAGTTATTGCTATCAGTATTTAAATTAACTTTATTCACAAGAACTATCAACTGCTATATTTTTTATTTGCAATATTCTCGTTTTCGACAGGATTAAAAGCCGAAGTAAGTTTAGTAGCCCTAACCATGTCTTTCACATAAACTTCATTTCCTTGGTGAAGTTCCGGCTTCTCAGCCTTTTCTTACCGTCACCCACCGTACTTTTCTTACCGTCACCCACCGTACTCCTTTCCTTTTCTTTCAATTCAGTCCCTGTCTTTCATTTCAGAATCGTCGCGTCATTCTTAATTAATGTGAAAATGTATGTACTACCCCCATTTGTTTTTATGGTGACCCCCCGGTCACCTACAGGTGACACTGAGAATTGAAGAATAAGCCATTCCAATGTAATGAAAACCCTTTCATTTATCTGCAATTGAATGGACGGTACCTTTAAACCATTTCCAATTTAATTGAAGCCCCTGGAGACATTTTTGACTCATGGGTGGTACCTTTAAACCAATTCCAATTTAATAGAAACCCATTTAGACATTTTAACTCATGGGTGGTACCTTTAAACCAATTCCAATTTAATGGAAGCCCATTTAGACTACATTGACTCATGGGTGGTACCTTTAAACCAATTCCAATTTAATGGAAGCCCATTTATACTATTTAACTCATGGGTGGTACCTTTAAACCATATCCAATTTAATGGAAACCCATTAATTCTAGTTTGACTTATGGGTGGTGCCTTTAAACCTATCCAATTTAATGGAAGCCCATTTATACTATTTAACTCATGGGTGGTACCTTTAAACCATATCCAATTTAATGGAAACCCATTCGTTCTAGTCTGACTTATGGGTGGTGCCTTTAAACCTATCCAATTTAATGGAAGCCCATTTAGACTACATTAACTCATGGGTGGTCCCTTTAAACCTATCCAATTTAATGGAAACCCATTCATTCTAGTTTGACTTATGGGTGGTGCCTTTAAACCTATCCAATTTAATGGAAGCCCAACCAAACTAGAAGAACTAATGGATGGTACCTTTAAACCATTTCCAATTTAATGGAAATCCATTAGATTTCATCTGTGGGTGGTCGTTAACCAATTCCAATTTAATGGAAACCCACATTATCCAATTCCAATTTAATGGAACACCTTGAACAATTTTGCTAATCCATGGGTGGCACCTTTAAGCCATTACCAATTTAATGGAACCACATGAATTTGTTTATCATGGTCATGCATGAACTTTTCCTGGAAAATTAAATAAATTAATACAAAGATAAAATAAAATAATTAATATCCATAAGGTTGAAAGAGGGCTTCGAACCCATATCAATTTCTACGGCGACCACTTTTGTGTGTATAGACTTAGCCAGACTAATTATTTATATCTATAAAATTATCTAAATAATACAAGTTTGTATTTTTATTTTTTCCAGCAACACATTCCATATTCTAGTGTCGACCACAGACTAATAGGAACTGACTGTATAGACTTGTGCTATCATCGAAAATAAAAAACAAAACGAACTATTGTCTATGGTTTTCTTTTCAATTGGTGTTCCCGCCAATTTTTAAATGTATTCGAATGATTTGAAATTATTTATGTAATTATTCACACAATATCTCTTGATATTCATGTAGTCTACACTCAACTACAAAGCCCTAATAAAGCAAGATGAAACATAGATTAATCATATCCCAGTATCATAATGTTATTCACATACTCACAAACACCTCACGTAGAACACCTTTATTTTGCAGTCTTACCCTGCGTTTACCTTACACGTTATTTTCCATGAACACAAATTATCTTAACAATATTAAGATAATCCCATCCTCGTCGCCACTTGTAGGGTTCTTATTTGTTTATTACAATTATTTCACAGGCTCACCAATACACCAAGCACTAGCCTCCACTATGTCTCTCATAATCTCTCATGACATATGTTTATATCAGGCAATGGTCACACTGCCATTATGCCAACTGACAGCTGTTAAGTCAAGCTGTCGGCTACTGCTTAAGTATGTGAGACAGTGTTATTATATCTATTAAAGAGATATAGAAGTACAAACACTACACTTTGCAAGGTATTTTTTTTTTAAAGCTTTCATAAATGTTTTTGATGTATGAAATCATATTTTATTCGATATTTATTTATCTATGTCACGTCAACATTTCAGAATATCAATCGTGGAATCTAATTTCCTATGCTGCCTAAGGCTTATAAATCAAATTCAATGTGATTTGTTTTTATGTACCTTTTTTATGGACCATAGTTCTGATTTTTATTTTCAATTTGCTTCATAAAAATAACCTAAATCAAGACAAAACCTAATAGTAATTTAAAATAATATTTTGTCGAGTCAGAGTACTTAGTAAATATTTTGCAAAACATGTACAGTCAGTATCAAATAATTATATTATATCGAAACGAACAGACTGTTCATAATTATCTTATCATAATCATTGTATGTGCATGTTTGTATGTGTATGTTTGTTTGTGTGTTTGTATGTGTTTGTATTTGATGGTGATTGTACTATGTGGTCTTCATTTCAATTTGAAAAACTCTTTGTTTTAATTGTTATTTAAACAAGTACTCTCGCATTTATATTGCTATAACATTGTTATTATACCATCTCATCAATTACTGAAACGGAAAATTTCATACATTGTAATTTAAAACTTATAGCTGGCTACTATGATTCATTTTATTACTTTAGTTTGATGGGTCCTTACGCAAAAAGAGGCAAAATAGTTTTATTGCTGATGACTCTGCCATTTACTTCCCCATTCCTTTCTGTACACCATAGTCATGCTATGAGGGAACATATCTATCAACTTGTAAGAACAACTGAGTCGGTAGGTACAAATAGCTGTCCTACTGATTGATCGATGACGCTAGTTTCGTCCCATGTCCCAAAACTTTTTGTTTACGTACCAGAGCTAAACTTGCCTATTTAAGGTTCAGAAACTGAATAGAATCGATAGTGTAATAAATAACAGCGTTGGTGAGAAAAATAAAGTGCTTGTCAACTTGATGGAGTTGTGGATTTTTTTTGCGCTGTTTTTGTTGGGATAATTATTTTAGTTATAATAAGGCTCGACTTATTCGTTATAGATAGGGCAGCTGCATCGAAAGAGTGGTTTGAGAACGGAGGTATTTGCCCAGCAGTGGAACAAATCGGATTTATCAAGAAGTTTAGGTAGAAGCTTAACTTGGTTATTGCACCTAATAGGTTACATAGATATAAAACTTAAGATCTAAAAGGTTGTTTGCAAATTTGTACTTATCTTATCTTCAATATGTAATATTCTAGTTATTTTCTCATAGTGCCTAATTTTGATTGAAATTCCAAATTATTTCATAATCTTTTCAAAATGTTGGTAAAGCACGTGTAGAAATTTTCCATATATTTTAAAAGCGTCAAAATTCATACATTTTCATCCAGAGTAGCATCCGTTTGAACAGAAAACATCAATTGTAAGGGTCAATGCATATTCGTACGTGACGCGAACGATACGCGCCCGAACCAGACCGTTTCTCTAAACTTTTATTTGCTGAGATTTCGTTTCTTTTTGCCCCGGGCGGACAGCGGCACGTACAAAACAATGTAGAGAAACTTTCAGCGAATACGTCTAGGTGTATATGGACTTTAAGCTATGCGATTTCTTTTTTGTCCGTTTTGGTCTTTCCATCACGTTTGGTCCTTTGATCTTCATGCTTTAAACTCAAACAAAGCTTCATTTTCTGCCAGCAGCAGCTTTCCAACTGTAGACAAAAAAACGTCTATTGTATGGTTAAGTTCTTATAGCAACGAGCTGTACAAATACTTTGCCTCGGCCTACCACTTTGGATAATACATGCGTAATGTGTTTATGGTAACTGTTGTATGAAATTCTCAGCAGCAGCTCAGAATTTGGATTTATACTCGTTTAATACACGTCTTATTGAATACCATGGCACCTAGCAAATATAGCGATGAACTAAACTTCTGTATAACCCTCCAGAGAATTCAAGTGCGATGGTACGTATGATAATAAACTTTGTTTCCAACCCTGAACGTCATTATACCAACCTGATGCCAACATCAAGCAGCTCTATAACAAGCCTGGTACCCGCATCAAACTAATGAACGATGATAAATAAAAGCCAGAAGTCATTGTACCTTCAAACACATTACATAATTCATGATCGTTAGACCAAGCTCAGGTAGGTAATGTTCGAACAAAAGTACTCTCAGTAATATAGAGGGAAAAATTTTATTTGTTCTGTTGTTTGTATTATTTGAGGTTTTTGTGCAAAAATTGGCGAAGTTTTGATTCCATATACGTGTTTTATTAATAATACTCGAGGTTTGTAAAATAATTGTAAATAGGTATTACTTAACTTATACAGACTCTGGAAGTGTATTTGATTATGTTACGAGCTGGGGTTCGGGATAAATTAATCAACACCAATTTACCAATAAACAAACAAACACTTTAATTAAATTCACTAAAACACAACAATAATCACCACAACGTCACTATAGTTGTACACTACACTCAACAATATTGCACAATTAATCACTTGTTAACTCACTTCGATCTTCACTTGTTCGCTTCCAACACAAGACTACTCTGCCTAGCCCTCACGACCGGTATTTATACGCGCAATGAAGATTCCAGAGTCGAATAGTCGCGATTAGTCGATAAAAATCGTGTAGGTAACTAACCGCCTATTGTTTCCGGGCGTTGACCCGTGACCTTGGCCTAGAAATGTTATTATTTGCGAGGGGCACAGTCGGGTACATTCTTTTGTGTTTCGACGTGCTTCTATGACGGATCTAGAACCTTCGCGGCCTATCCACGTTTTTCTATTAGTTACTCGGCGTAACAATTACTTTAATCACGTGCTCAATCTTAGATTGAGTTTGTTTGCCTGTTTGCGGTCAAATGCATGTCATCAGGTTCATCAACGTGTTTAATGTTCCACTACCGAGTATAGGTCTCCAATGCATTAATGCAAAATAGACTTTCATGTCAGTTGAGCTGATTTGTAAGCCACTTCTATTAACTGAATGTTTGTAAGTTTGCTTTTATCGATGATTCTAAGGTCAAATTTGGCTCCGTAACCCCAGTAAATAGTAGTGAAGCGAAGCACTCGTGTGGTTTTGAGTCGGTAATTCATCCATTCCAACTAGAATCCGAATCGCCGTTTCCTCGACTCTGATGAGGATTTCCATGAGCCAAAAATTACCGGTAGTTAATTAAAATAAGTAAATCATTTGAAACAGAGGTGTACTAATGTACAACTACACTTCGCGGGTATGTTTAGGTCCTATGTGATAGGAGGTGAGCCTATTGTCATTAACCGGGTACAAATTCAGACTCTAAACTGCTACTGAGAATTTCATAGAAAAAACCCAATAACACTTTGCTCGACCTGGTGATTGTACCCAGGACCTCTGAGGTAGCAGTCTTGCTGAGGACCACTAGACCAACGAGGACGTCATTAATTCTAAATCATTTAAAATAAATAAATTTAACCAACTCAAAATCCTTTTTTTTGTGTTCCGTAACATTCTTCTTTCGTTCTTTCCAATCCAATTTCTGCTGTATACATCACCAGAACACCAACAAAAGCACCAAACATTTTGCTGCAGCATGTGTTTTACGCTTTCCAGTGTAAATGATGTGTCGTCAAGAGGAAACGAGTTGCCATTGTATACGTAGGACTAGCAACTTGTAACCTGTATTCTGCCATTTCAATTGAATTTTTCAAACAAGTTGTACTTTTGAAATGGAACGGATTTGAACGAGTCCATTGTGGAAAATCTGGACCTGCGAAGTGGAAGAGAATGGATCTATTGCATCTCTGGTTTTGACATAACCTCAAATGCTATCTCTAGTTGACAGAAGGAATTACTACCAATCATGACTCCCTTTACACAAGCTTTTATTTTGTTTGCAATATAATATAATTTTTTTTCGGATCAAATCTTGCAACTGAATTTTAAAACAATTATCCTCAACCGATTGAGCTGAAATTTTGCATACACATATTGTTGGGATGACAATGCATGGTTAGCTAAGCTCGATCAAAAAATACTATTAATTTATTCCGCTAATTCTTTTGTGCCCATATCAGTTTATTCTTATGATAAACTGAAGTCAAATTGCAGTGAAGTCATTATAGTGATAATCAACTGCATCCTAGGATAGACTACGAATGGAAATCAACCCCAAGATAGTTTGGAAAAGTGGTGATCATGAAAAAGCTATAATTAATTGCATGTTCAAAGTTATATAGAAGATTAGATTCTTCCATATGCAATAATCTCGTGGTTAAACTTAAACTCTACTTGAACACAGTACAAAAAAGGTGGCTGGTAAGAATGGTCTTACCATCAACTTTCCTTATTGCCTACTTGAACTACCCTTAACTAACTCATTAGTTTAATATGGTCCTAAGTATAGAGGTTCCTGGGTCCGTTTTTCGTCGAGAAAGTGTTATTGAGTTATTGTAGAGAGGCGAGGTGTGTTGACAGGTTTTTATTTCAGTTTTTTCTGAATAAGTTAGCTTGTCTGAAGTTAGCCGTTCGCTTAATTAATTGTTTTAATACATAAAAGTAGAAATTAGTGATGAAAATAATCACAAAATAATCCGATTGTCTTTACATCGGTCTCTCTATTAAAATGTACCACTGGTAAAACAGTTGCTGATACTGTTATTTCAAACCAGCTCGGAGTTTGAGTTCGTGTCCGGTTAAAAGCAATAGTCTCGTCTCTACTTGGGACCTACCTAAATTGTGTCTAATCCTTCGGGAAAATAGGCGTGATGGTATTTGAACTATCCTTGTTTTTCTTTACCAAATCGGTATGTTTGTATATGTGTAGGCATTTTTCATTTTTAACCCTCGGCGGCAGGATAATAGTATGATTTTATTTATGACAACATTAATCATCGGGAGTTATCCGGGCCTCATATATTTTTTTTGTTATTGGTTACACTTTGGTGTCATGAGATTAGATTTTCATGTATACGAAGTGCTTCACATACCATCACGCCTGTATTTCTAACGACTTGTCAGGTCCCACGTAATATGGGCGAGCCATGGACAATTGGACATTAACTGGGTACAATACAAAGTACCCAATTGCTACTGAGAATTTTGAAATACTATACACTTAATATGTATAGACTAAAAAAAAACAATGAAAGAGCGCTAAGATTTAATTAGGAACTGTCATTGGTCTAGTATTTAACACACTAACTTAGATATACCACACACACACACACACAAGTCACGCACACACGTCTTATTTTTTATCATAGTCCAATTGAAGATTTGTAATGGTTAGTTTTTCTATTAATTACACACACACTACCTATATAACTACACACACATATTGTCGAAGGTCAAGAATCATGGTCTGTTTTAAAGTCCAGACAATAGTTATATCATAGATATGCGAGTTTTACAATGTAGGGCAAAATCTGAACAGGCCTTTTGAAGGAAGAGCCAAACAGTTTTGAGTTGACCTGTCCTAACTGACGGTACGCATACATCAGTCCTCGTGTAGCTCGACCATTTTTTAGGGAGCTCAACGATCCGTCGCACGGCGATACCAGATCAGCAAGACATTTGCGTAGGTCATGTGAAATACTCAAAACTGTCAGAAAACTTTTATTATAAATCTTAATATAGTTAGAGCTAACCTACATAGTACTCACATTTACATTTTTATCCTTCATTTTTTTATATAACATTAAACATTAGGTTATTATTACTCTTCTAAAAAAGGTCAGATTTCTCAGCTATATTTATTTACTTTATCGTGGCCTTATCAGCGAGCGCAGTGTTAGAAGGCAACACAGGCGCGACAGCGTGTAATTGAGGATCATCCGACCTAGATATATATCTGGGCTTTAGCTACGCCAAACGTGGGATAAATCATTTATTTTTAGGCTTACGGTTTATTCATAACATTGGAAGGGTTGTATTTTCTAGAAAAATCTATGAAAAATATGTAGGTCTCTTTAATAAATTAAGTAGGTACTAAAAACCTGATATACCTAGGTAGCAGGGCATAAAATTATTCACTGAAGGGTTAGTTAAAGGAGCTCTGATAGACTTATAAGAAAACTTTTTGTGAAAATGCTGTGAATTCAATCGGGTAGTTAGCTTTTTAATTTAATAATAAAAATAAAAACTATGTGAAGAATGTTTGTGTGAAATTTTCCTGTAAAACGAGTGTTAGTATAGAATTTGTATTGCACAGGGAAGGCGTCGTCACAAATTGCTATAGTTCACTTAAAATACTTAAAACGTAGATTAGAAGGTACATCGTTTTTTTAACAGATTAGAATTTTTTAGTAAGTTTGTCATGATGCAATGAAAATTGTGTGTCAACTTACATACCGACTTTCTGACCTTGCAAATTTCTTCCCTAATGAGGTTCTCGTCAAAAACAACAGAAACAACGTCAAAAACAACACAAAAACAAAAACAAAATTTTTAGGTAACATAGTAGGTACCTACCAAGACGTCAAATAGAAGACAGAGAATAGAGAACTGTGGTGATTGCTCTACCGACAAGAGCCGAGCTCTTAAATGAGAAAGAGAGAGTAGGTACTTATATTCCTCTTAAAACATCAACTTTAATTGTGCAAAGTTAAAACAATTTTCCTATTAACATCTCTAGCGATAACACTATTTTCGAGGGAGATTTTGCCGACAACTTTTTCGGGTAAATCCTAAATTGTAGCCTAAAATCTAGACTAGGCATCAATCTTGACAAAAAGTGATTTATCGTTGACCGGGCATTGAATGAAGATAAATTAACTGTTTATATACAATTTGTCAAAGTAATTGTTTATTTCGGTTAACTCGATGACTTATATTGAGTGAGAAGTTGGAGTTTGAGTACTATTTAATTTTGCGGTATTATAATTGACTATAAGTACATATCTTTATCCGACAGCCTCATTAGTATAGTGGTTTGACTTTTCAAAAGTACCTGTAATAATGGCCAATAATGGCCGTCCTTTAACTAGAAAGCCGTTAACCCTCAAATGGTCAATATTGACTTTTGAATGGGAAGTGATACAGTTATAAATTCTCTATCTTTCTGTCTAAGCAACATAATATAATTCGGCATAGTTCTCGAGATAAAAAACTTTCGTAGGGCGGTAAATGTGTGATTTTTTTTATGATTCCATCGAAATTAAAGCGACTATCCAAAACATTATATCGAAAACAAAAAGGATACCCTAGGATGAACGGGGAAAAATATCAATTGATGTGTCTAACAATAATTAATATTGGTATCATAGTTTTTTAGAAACTGCGATTCCCGATTTTTTGCATTTTTCTCGGAAACGCCTTTTGGACTTAACGGCTTTCTAGTTAAAGAACGGCAGCGTGCATGGGACCTAAACATACGCGCGATATGTGGGTATACATTAAGTACACCTCTGGCTGCCTCTGGCTTATCCCTCGGATAATACAGGCGTGATGATATGTTATCAAACGACGTTCCTACCTCATTAATCCAATAAACGCGAATGCAA